>OY992877.1:165006339-165376339 GCA_963921405.1 Cepaea hortensis | reverse complement strand
CATACGGTCTCTCTCAAACACTTCATGACATTCAAGCAGAAATCTTTATTGATGGTCTGACCATGTGGAAGAAACTGGTGACAAATGACGCCTTTTCAATAGAAAAGACAATTAAAGAAACTCATCGCATATTTTTGGGGTGCTTGCTCACTTTGAACATGAGGGTTTTCCATACACGCTACTTCTAGTGGCATTGGACTTTCCTTATTACCTGTGTTCCTCACCATCAGGTGAAACCCTCTCTGACTTCAAAGGTACTTGTAATTTACATCCCCAAGTCAAGGACGAGAAGTCAACATTTCAGTTCAACGGGCAAGCGTAGGGGTTGAACTACCTCCCTCAGCATCAGCACCCTTCACATTTGAGTGACTGTGATGTACTTTTTGGGGGTTACGGTGATGACATTCCGACCCACTGTGATGATTGCTATTTTGTTTCAACACCATACAGATAAACCCATATTTCATCACATGTTTAGGCATTTTAAAGAAAGTTTCTGTCGGCATTCGATCGACCTCACAGTTCCTGACTCAGTTTTGTTCATCTACCAGCAGTTGTGATAAAAATTTTGTTGTTGCACAACATGTGTTAAATTTTTCTCTTAAAATCATACAGCACAAACTTTTACAGAGCCCAACTTCGGCGGGCACTTCACAAACAGCCAGGAAGTGATTTGCACAAATTACAGAACTCATTTTTTCACTATGATTGACATCTATAGATGTTAAAGGGCACTCAAATTTGTGATTGTATGCTGCGAAATATATGCATATTTGGGCAAGCACCTCCAACTGTAGAACATTTACTATAATACTGTACCAAATACAGCTCAGAATGGTCTATCCTATGCTGGATGAAACAACCTTAGATGTCAAACTCTTTATACAGAAGCCTGCAGAAGACAGTGCGGTTCATGCAGAAAGCAAAATTGGTTGATTCCAAGCGAACGAAAAGAAGATTGCAAAGCACACAGACAGAAGCCGTTATCAGACATTCCAACTGATTGTTTAACTTTTTTATCATCAACAATTTTCATCCACAATTATCTACTACAAAAACTATTACTGCATTTCCTCAAATGCTCGCAACCTCCAAACCATGTCTTCTACAGATTGGACTCACCAACTTTTGTGCACAACAATCGTAAAATGTGATGAGGCATGTCTGTCCATGATAGTTGGCAACTCACTTGATGATGATTAATGGAGTAGAAAAAGAAGTCTTTCGTTGTAAACTTCAACAACACAATTTGCTATCACAGGTGATAGATAGACAAGAGTGTTATAATGCTCACGAGACAATTATTTTAAATCTATAAGAAACAGAATCACACAAAGGTATACAGACCTGTTTGAACGTTAATTGGATCGCCTCATACTTTCTATGATCTAAAGCATTCATGAGATCCACGATTGACTGAAAAAAGAGGAAAATGTTTTAGATGTCATAAAAGCTAACAGGAGGAACATCTGATTACTGTTCACTTAACGAAAGATTAGACAGTGTTGTCAAAGATAGACACATAAACACACACGGATATATGCACGTAAAAATATCATATTAGATGACAAAAGAAGCTGCAGAGATTTTACAAAAATAATTGAGAAAAGGACAAAAACAAACACCTCCAGCAAAGAATTAGGAAGAAGCTTTACAGAAGAGACAGAAAATGACAGTAACAGAGGAGAGGGAACAACAACACACACAAAAATAGAGAGAGAGAAGATAAAATATACATCTCAATAAAATTAGAAGTATCACAGCTAACATTACAACACAGAGTAAAAAAGATTAAGGTGTACAAGTATTCATAAGCATCATAGTCCAGCAATATAATTAGATATTAACATACAGGTCCAGGAAGTAATATGCTACGGTCTGTGACATTTCATAACATAATTAAAATAAGACTATGATCACATAAGTTAGGACAGAAATTACATTACACATGAAAACAAACATGGCTTTCATAACACACAAAAACATGTAAGTACAAAAATAAAAGACATGAAACACAACAGACAGTGAAATCATTTCATTACCTGTTGTGCTCTGTCTAGCTCTTCTTTTCTCTTCATCAACTTTTCCTTTTGATCGGAGAAACTAACAAATTGGTCCAGGGCTTTCTTATTTACATGGTTGTAGCGTTTCAACTGCTGGTTGCAGCTTTCTAATTTCTTGAACAGCTGGACAATGCAATAAACAAACATCACTTAGTCAGAACTTTAAATAAATCTCATACACAGATATATCTTCTACTTTCGTTTGATACACAGATATATCAATACAAGTAGAGTTAGACATATGTCTCAATGGGCATCAAGTATTGACAGACTATCCTCGTGGCACCAACGGATTAAGTACGTGGGTGCTCTGTTATCCACCATAACAAATTCATCAGCATTGAGTGGCCAAGTGTGCCAGTTTTCTGTGCTGAGTGACTACCATTTTTGTATGTTTGATGTAGTGTTTTTTCGGTCTGTGGCAATCCTCATGCCTAGTTCCCATTCTCTGGACACTGCTGTTAATTCACATTTGACGTAAATTTATATCACTTCACATATGCACCATTGTGTAGTGGGATGACACTGCTGTTAATTCACATCTGGCGTAAATTTATATCACTTCACATATGCACCATTGTGTAGTGGGATGACACTATTGTTAATTCACATCAGGCGTAAATTTATATCACTTCACATATGCACCATTGTGTAGTGGGGTGGCCAGTTCTCTTATTTGCTATTTAGCGAGGATAATCATCACTGCACTTCGGACAGGTCCATAGATACTCAGATCTCCTCAAGCGTCTAGCTACTGAACATACCAGTTCTGTGTTGATTAATCAAATATCTTGTGCCCATGACAAAATGTTCATGTCTAGTGTCTCCCTCCGTCACTCCCATCTCCTTCACTCTGGATAAGGAAGTGAATTCATGTGTGTCTTTTAAATCATCTCTTCAGTTTACCTCTCTTTTAAGTTTAAGTTTACCTCTCTTATGGCAATGATGTCTCCCCAGCCATTCACAGCCCTTCCTTCTTTTGATCATCACCATTTCTGCCAAACAATCAGCTTATTTACTCGTTGCCATTCATGCCTGAGTGGCCCAGTACATAAATGAAAGTTAGATGGACTAATTGTAATGTGTGTGAAGCCAGTCTGGACCTTCTTGAGCATGTTCATTGAGTCAGTAAATATGTGATGACTCCTGCATTGTGTTCCACTTCAGGGCCTTAGTTACTGCCATTATTTCCATCGTGAAGCCACTTATTGTCAAGGCAAAAGCATCGCTTGCTTCCACGATCAATTTGCACCTTGAGCTAGCTGAAAATCTCCATGCCCTAAATTACAGAATCATACGTTAACATCATGGCACTGCCCTCACCAGTGTTTTCATCAATTAGCGTTTTCACCTCAGAGTTCAACGTTGACAGAAACTTGTCCTCTGTGTCGAGAGTGAAATGGACAGAGATAATAGTACGAAAACCTACATTCCCTTCCAAGATTGATGTCTATAGGTCTGCATACCTTGTAGATGGCTTCTTCAACAAGGCACATTCATGATCTGCCCATCTTCAGTCAATTTCCTACAAGTGTTGACAGGAGGACAACAGTGGATGTCAAATGTGGACCATTTTGAGATAATCACATGCAATGACCAGTTTGACTCTGCCATTCATAGAAGTCCAGAAGGTATCTCAAGGTTCGACAAGATGTATCTTTGATGCATCCAAGAACTATCTATATGGTTTTATTATGTTTTTGCAAGTCTTGTTTATGTGTGGTGCTAATTATAAGGTTGGCTAGGGTACATTTCAATGACAGAGCTTTCTCTTGTTCTCTAGCTTGCTGGCTGATCTCTACTGAAAATCTCTGGTATCCATGTGACATGGCTGGACCCACCCCTAAGTGGTAAGTATACTGGCAAAAAAGAATACGGGAGATCGAACCCAGACCCCGTTGCTTGTAAACCAGTGCAAATTTATTTTAGCGCTCACTCGCTGTGAACTCAAGCAGTCTAAACACACTACTTCTAGCGGCACTGGACTGAATTTTACGTGCAGATTACCTTTCCCTATTACCAGTGTCCCTCGCCATCATTTGAACCCACTCTGACTCTAGAGGTACTTGTAATTTACACCCCCAAGTCAAGGACGAGAAGTCAACATTTTGGTCCAACTGTGCGGTCTAGGAGTTGAACACCTTACCTCGGTATCAGCACACCGGAAGTTTAAGAGTGTATGCTCTTATCCATTCGACCAGGCTGACAACTAACCAGGTCAATATATCCCTACTTCTACCTCAACATTTCATCCACACAACAAATGGGACATTTATTTTCAAAGTTCCACATGTAGACACTTTGACATATTATTATGCACATTCTTTTGATTTTAATATTGTTATTTTAGTGTTTCTTCATGTCCATTTTTTGCAAACTGTATTCACTTTTCTAATTATATAACTCAATGCACACACACAAACAACAGCAGATTTGTCTCTGGCTCTTTTCTTGTACTTTATATTCCCTGCTCTAAACACTGTCAATCAACAGTTCCCAAACTGGTTTGTGCTGCAGTCCCTTTATTTCCTACGTCACATCCTTGGCACTCTATCAACACAAGACACATGACACGTTTTTAGTGTTAAGTATCCTGGGACAGAGTGACTTAGATGTACAAGTTCCAGCTCTAACTTGAACAGACCAGGTACAATTCAGGTGTGGATGATATTGAATTTTAGAGAAAATAAAAGGGTGGTATAATCTCTCCTGACGCTGGGGTAGGTAGATTATAAGTCTAGCCTTCTCAGACTAGGGCCAAAAATTAGGAAGACCTATGTGCATTAAAAATATAATGCAACGGTTGCAAATAAAAAGAGCAGACTGCCCAGGTGAAATTCCAGATGTATAAATCTACCCACAAAATGAATATATATAGCATGCATGATTTTGTATACATACATTTGGAATCTCACTGGTATTAGTTTGTGCACTGTGCTACGATTCTCCTTGTGTGATCTCTGTGAGGAGATTAGAGCACTTGTGGAACTATCCGTGTGCAATGAAAGTTTATCCTTCATAAACCAAACCAAATCCTGCTAATTCAAAATACACACTTGTTCTCATTATACTCAGTGTTAGAAAACAAACTCTGTTAAAATACTGAGATAAAATTCAGGGCAGCAGAAAAAAAAAAATTACCTGTTTTAAAGTCATGTTTTGATATTTTTCAAAGGCATCTGATGGCAGTGATCCCAGCTCTCTTATTTTTTTCATACATTCTTCTTTCTGCAATTAAAAGACATACCTGAGACTATTTCAAAAGAGACAGATTATAGAAAGAGCAAGGATTACAGAAAGAGCAATACAATTTAATGCACATGACACCATTTCAAGAAACATTATTGGGGTAACATTAACAGTAATAATAATAATACAGAATTCTTTATTGAAGTTTTACGTTATTAAACATTTTTGGTAATATAATTAACAAGGGATTTTGGGATTACTTCTTCATTCAGAAACAATGCTAATAATAGCTAAGTTGAATGCCGGGTAGGCATTGTCAATTATAAAGAATTTAAAAAAGAAAGAAAACAATTGTTTACTTATTAATTTATTCAAATAAATACATAACATTTCAATCCTTTCAACTACTCAGTCACACTGTAATACATGAGAGGAATAGTACTTTGCCTACTAAGATGATCTCTGTGCCCACAGGGAGGGAATGAGTGTAAAAATACAAATTAGTTAGTTGTATATTCTTTACAGGACATCGCAGTCAACACCAGCATTGTTTGCTGTTGTGATCTCTTGGCAAGTTTACGTTCAGTAGTATGCCATTGCTTTCTGAACGACCATTTTGTAAAAAACCAATGCAAGGCGGTCTACTGCCAAATTGCCCGCAGCTGTATTTTGAACGCAAATTTGTGGGAATACGAGCTTTCGCCACGGAGCCCGCTAAAACACACAGAGTATCAGTGATTATTCATAAAAATGTAGTAGAAAAATGTAACTGAAATATAACAACAAACTTAGCTATTCTGACACTCATTTTGTGTGATTTTGCTGACCTCAGTATTGCATATGAATTCACGTGGACTGTGCCCAACATATATCAGACACAGAAACAGTAGTTTCATATATCAGTCATTAAGTAGTAAAGCTAAACCCTATCTTCTACCAAACTCTCAAGCCAATGAAAGAGAGAAACAATACTCAGAGGGGACAAAAACATGGTGAGGAATTGACAACATAAAACAATGAGTGCAACAATACATGGAGGGGACAAAAACATGGTGAGGAATTGAGAACATAATGAGAGGAACAATACATGGACGGGACAAAAACATGGTGAGGAACTGACAACATAAAACAATGACAGAAACAATACATGGAGGGGACAAAAACATGGTGAGAAATTGACAACATAAAACAATGAGAGGAACAATACATGGAGGGGACAAAAACATGATGAGGAATTGAGAACATAAAACAAAGAGAGAAACAATACATGGACGGGACAAAAACATGGTGAGGAATTGAGAACATAAAACAAAGAGAGGAACAATACATGGAGGGGACAAAAACATGGTGAAGAATTGACAATATTTACAGCTGAAAACAATGCGAGTGATACAGTGCCTAGAAAAATAAAATAATAATATATTTCATTTAAGAAAGCTACTCACCTTTTTAATTAACAAGCTTTGCTTCTGTGAAATTTTATCTAGCTCTTTGGCATCTTCTCCTATTTTCTCCTGGAAGTCTCGTTCTTTACCCTGAAATTAATTATGCTGTTCTAAAATATATAATTAACCTAAAATTTTGTTAAAAACACTAAATAAGCACAGTGGCATATGCTAAACTAAAGCGAAACAACACTTTATGGGTGATTATTTCTTTACTTTACCATAATGACATCTACAACAAAAATAAAACAATTTGCAATCCTATACATGTATAAAATGCTTTCACAACATTCTTATGACCCTTCATCGAGCTGGCAGTTGGTAAATCTAAGCCTCTCCTCAGTGTCTCTACAATGCAGCAATGAATGAATCACTGAAAAACGAGAAGTAGGTTGAGAGCTTTACCAAAGACAACTACAAAAAACAATGAACGTTGCGGCCAAAGCCTTCGTCAGCACAGAACAAACAAACAAAAATCGATTAAACACACAACACACACTGAATGGACTGTAAAAACCAACAAAAACTTAACAGACTATGAGGACGGAACGTGAAACATATAGTAGCAGTTCGTGGGAATGGAGCGTGGTTATCGAGAATAAGGTGAACTGCGGTAAAACTTGAAAAGCAATGAATGAATCACTGAAAAACGAGAAGTAGGTTGAGAGCTTTACCAAAGACAACTACAAAAAACAATGAACGTTGCGGCCAAAGCCTTCGTCAGCACAGAACAAACAAACAAAAATCGATTAAACACACAACACACACTGAATGGACTGTAAAAACCAACAAAAACTTAACAGACTATGAGGACGGAACGTGAAACATATAGTAGCAGTTCGTGGGAATGGAGCGTGGTTATCGAGAATAAGGTGAACTGCGGTAAAACTTGAAAAGCAATGAATGAATCACTGAAAAACGAGAAGTAGGTTGAGAGCTTTACCAAAGACAACTACAAAAAACAATGAACGTTGCAGCCAAAGCCTTCGTCAGCACAGAACAAACAAACAAAAATCGATTAAACACACAACACACACTGAATGGACTGTAAAAACCAACAAAACCTTAACAGACTATGAGGACGGAACGTGAAACATATAGTAGCAGTTCGTGGGAATGGAGCGTGGTTATCGAGAATAAGGTGAACTGCGGTAAAACTTGAAAAGCAATGAATGAATCACTGAAAAACGAGAAGTAGGTTGAGAGCTTTACCAAAGACAACTACAAAAAACAATGAACGTTGCGGCCAAAGCCTTCGTCAGCACAGAACAAACAAACAAAAATCGATTAAACACACAACACACACTGAATGGACTGTAAAAACCAACAAAAACTTAACAGACTATGAGGACGGAACGTGAAACATATAGTAGCAGTTCGTGGGAATGGAGCGTGGTTATCGAGAATAAGGTGAACTGCTGTAAAACTTGAAAAGCAATGAATGAATCACTGAAAAACGAGAAGTAGGTTGAGAGCTTGAGCAGTAGAGTAATCTGATGATCCCAAGATTTATTTTGACGGAAGCTACTTGCAGAGTTTTAGAAGCTTCGACAGCTCCACGGGTAGAAACCGGACAAATAGTGACACAAAAACCTGCTGGCCTGCAGGTAGACTGTGAACAGTAAAAAGGGTAGGAAAGACAAACTTAAAAGAAATGTCTGTCAAAATTAAATGTCCGGGCTTCATAAGGAAAGCAAAGAATAGTAACAATGTAAACTACCATGCATGTCATAAGAAGCAATGCAGGAGGGTTGGAGTGAGGCTGGCTACATCAACCCATAGAAAATTTTAGCTGCAAAAAATCCAACCAATCATGAACGTGTCTACAAAGGGCTGGGGCAACCTGGCAGCCCAGGTCAACTGTAACAACTCTCCACTTTGAGAGGGATTTAAACACATGACCACCTGGCAAGCATTCATTACTGCAGCTCCCATTATGTCACATGCCAGGTGAATATTATAGGAATGACAATTATATGAGAGCATACATAACACTTTGTTTTTCTCTATTTCTTCCTAAACCTTCAACTTGAGTATATTTACAGAAATCAGAAGTCAACTTGACATATTGAAGTTGTTTAAGTCTCAGTGTTAAGGAAACACGCCTTCCTTGTTCTTTATATATTGGACACTTATGCAACATATATTAAGTGTCATTGTATCATTTTCAGTTACATTTATCAGTAGAACTTATTTTCAGTTTGTTAAACAGGTGACATCTGAATCTGTTGTATTCTGTGTAGAGTCTGAAGATTATTACTAGCTCATTTCTGGGGGTTTCTTTTTTGTGTTCGCTCACTTTGAATTCAAGTGTAGTCCATGTGCCACTACTAGGGTGTGTAATGGACGGATTTTTGCGTGTGGATTAGCTTTCCCTATTACTAGTGTCCATCATCAGGAAAACCCACTCTGACTTCTGAGGTACTTGTAATTTACATCCCTAATACAAAAAAGACAGTTTTAGTCCAAATAACTAGTGATGGGGCTGATCAGCTTTCTGATAATCTGTTAGTTCTCCTTCAGACTTGTTTCTATAGGTACTTCTGATTAATCACTTTACTTAACGTTTTTGCTCTTCTGCATTGAGCCTAGTGCCATCATCTTTGTGAACAATCACATATTTTCCTTTATTTCTCTGTTTTCAATATTTACGTGGCTGTTTTCATTACTGATCTTCACTTTAATTGCATTGTGAATGAATAGGTCATTATATATGAACTTGTAATTATTGTCATCATCATTATCATCATCAAATGACTCGCCACATGGCACAGGCGATCCTGCTTTCCCACGCTGTATAATTACTGGTATATTTAAAAACATGAACAGCAATTTACCCTCCATAACTCTAATTGCGTTTGTAACTGTTTCTGCTCCTTGTTGAGTTTTTCAATGTTTGTGTCTGTGTCTGGAAAGAGGGGGAAAAAGTTACAAAATTAGCATGTTTACAATTTACTAAACATCACTCAGAGAAGTTCTTGCACTCAACTGAATTTTGAGAAACCTGTCAGAATTTTACTTACTTGTATCTACATTAACAACATTGCAAGCTAATATCAACCTGATCTTCTCTAATAAAAATGTCAATTGCCGGATGCTGTGATCAACCTACATTGATTTTATAGGCAATTTGACATTTTCTTGTTTATCATTGCTTTCTGAACTAGAAGTCAACATTTAAGTCCAAGTGACCCACTACTCAACCCTTATACCAGACAGTTGGACTAAAAGGTTGACCTCTCGTCCTTGACTTGGGGATGTAAACTACAAGTACCTCTGAAGTCGGAGTGGGTTCACCTGAAGGCGAAGGACACTGTTAATAGGGAAAGCTAATCTACACGCAAAATTCAGTCCAACACTACTAGAAGTACAACACTACCAGAAGTACAACACTACTAGAAGTACAACACTACTAGAAGTACAACACTACTAGAAGTACAACACTACTAGAAGTACAACACTACTAGAAGTACAACACTACTAGAAGTACAACACTACCAGAAGTACAACACTACCAGAAGTACAACACTACTAGAAGTACAACACTACTAGAAGTACAACACTACTAGAAGTACAACACTACTAGAAGTACAACACTACCAGAAGTACAACACTACCAGAAGTACAACACTACTAGAAGTACAACACTACCAGAAGTACAACACTACCAGAAGTACAACACTACCAGAAGTACAACACTACCAGAAGTACAACACTACCAGAAGTACAACACTACCAGAAGTACAACACTACCAGAAGTACAACACTACTAGAAGTACAACACTACTAGAAGTACAACACTACTAGAAGTACAACACTACTAGAAGTACAACACTACCAGAAGTACAACACTACCAGAAGTACAACACTACTAGAAGTACAACACTACTAGAAGTACAACACTACTAGAAGTACAACACTACCAGAAGTACAACACTACCAGAAGTACAACACTACTAGAAGTACAACACTACTAGAAGTACAACACTACCAGAAGTACAACACTACCAGAAGTACAACACTACTAGAAGTACAACACTACCAGAAGTACAACACTACCAGAAGTACAACACTACCAGAAGTACAACACTACCAGAAGTACAACACTACTAGAAGTACAACACTACCAGAAGTACAACACTACTAGAAGTACAACACTACTAGAAGTACAACACTACCAGAAGTACAACACTACCAGAAGTACAACACTACCAGAAGTACAACACTACCAGAAGTACAACACTACCAGAAGTACAACACTACTAGAAGTACAACACTACTAGAAGTACAACACTACCAGAAGTACAACACTACCAGAAGTACAACACTACTAGAAGTACAACACTACCAGAAGTACAACACTACCAGAAGTACAACACTACCAGAAGTACAACACTACCAGAAGTACAACACTACCAGAAGTACAACACTACCAGAAGTACAACACTACCAGAAGTACAACACTACCAGAAGTACAACACTACCAGAAGTACAACACTACTAGAAGTACAACACTACCAGAAGTACAACACTACCAGAAGTACAACACTACCAGAAGTACAACACTACCAGAAGTACAACACTACCAGAAGTACAACACTACTAGAAGTACAACACTACTAGAAGTACAACACTACTAGAAGTACAACACTACCAGAAGTACAACACTACTAGAAGTACAACACTACTAGAAGTACAACACTACCAGAAGTACAACACTACCAGAAGTACAACACTACTAGAAGTCCAACACTACTAGAAGTACAACACTACTAGAAGTACAACACTACTAGAAGTCCAACACTACTAGAAGTCCAACACTACTAGAAGTACAACACTACTAGAAGTACAACACTACTAGAAGTACAACACTACTAGAAGTACAACACTACTAGAAGTAGTGTGTATGGACTACGCTGGAGTTCAAAGCGAGCGAGTGCCAAAGAAAAATATTAGCCTTAGGCAACAACAATAAAATATGCATTGTAAACTATGGAAGCCGGCTCTGTGGCGAAGAGGTTACGGACGCAGTTCGTAATCCCGCATACCCGCATTCGAAACACAGCCGTGGGCGATTTGGCAGCAGACTGTCTTACATTGGTTTTTCATGAAATAGTATGGGTGCTGGTCATTCAGAAAGCAATGGCAAACTACTGAACATAAACTTGCTCAAGAATCGCGAACAGCCAAAATATGCTGGGGTTGACTGCTACGCCCTATAAAGGATATGCAAGTAACTTCTTTTTTTTTTAAACGATGGGAACGTACAAAAATCATGGCTTTGTGTATAACTAATAAAAATGCTTTTAAAACTACATCCTGAAGCAGGGACCTGCGAGTTTGTGACGTGATCGGGTCATCACATTCTGTAGATCTGAATGCACAGAGGAGGCCAGTCTTTTCCCCTATTGGCGGACGATGAGCACAGACACAGAATCCTCATCCTACCACACTCATGACATCAGTGTAGCAACCTATCAACTACACTAAGTGTCCGCTGTCTAACAAATACTAATTATTATTACTGTCATAGTGCCTATCTTAACCACATACCTGTACAAATCCACTGTTCTTCTTCTTATATTCTCAAATTACACAAAAGCCACTGATAATCACCCATGTTAGCGCAAGTCCTCTACATGCATACATTTTTCATGACACATTATTGGTGTTAACCAACAGCTGTTATCGCTGGCCCCGGGACACACAGCAGACTTGCAGTGTGTGGACAGCCATAATCATTTGTAACTTCATTAAAAGAAGATATCTTAGTCTATTGTCACCTGTGCAAAGTCTGAAAATATTACTTCTTTTCCATGAAAGCAAAAATATGGATCATTGCTATGGTATTTTGCATGTGTGTGTATCTATTTTTATGGTAGATGTGTTAGAGTGTTGTATTAGTCTTATTGTGTGACACTGTTATGTTATCCTGGATTAAATTCCTTTTTGATTGAAATTCAGCCATACATAAATTTCTAATTCACACATGCATGCAATGCTTGATTTATGTTCAGCTACAGGGTGTATTTTTAATGACTAGCAGTGTTTGAAAATATTGCTAGTCCAAGTTTTGTATTTACCTATTACGCTGCATGAACTTTAAAGAGGGGGAATACAAAACTTGGACCGGCAATATTTTCAAACACTGCCCAGTCATTAAAAACACACCCTATTTATGTTCTTATAGAAGGAGCCATACAAATGCACTGGCTTGCATGCCTACTTGCCAGTCCAGTCCTCATGGGGTTATGAGCACAGTTCGTAATCTTGCATACCGCGTTCGAAACATAACTGCGGGCGATTTGGCAGCAGACCGCCGTGCTTTTGGTTTTTTATTAAATGGTATTGTGTGGTCTTTCAGTAAGCAATGGCAAACTGCTGAACGTAAACTTGCCAAGAAAACACAAACAGCAAACAATACTGGAGTTGACTATGATGTGTTGTAAAGGATATGCAACTAACCTTTCTTAACATACACATAAAACTGGATTTGTTTTCAGCTGCTTCACATACGTACCTGCAATGCTTGATTCAAGTTCAGCCATCCGTTTGTCGACCTCTACTTTATCAACTTTGAAGGTGCTCAGTCTCCTCTCTTGCTCCTCCAGGCTCACCTCTCTCAACTCTTGTTGAAGCCTCTCCCTTTTCTTTGTCAAGTTGTTATTTAAAACATTTTCTAGCTTGTTCTTCTCTGTCTCCAGCTGTGTAAAAAGAATCTTCTTGTTAGGGAACTATTTATAAATTATAACTAAGAAAACAATATTTAAATTTAGAAACATGAAATAAAATATTTTTACAATAGTTAGTATTTCGTTAATGTGGGACTGTTAACTTTAAAAACAAAAACACGTTTTACATTGAATTTCTGACTGTTTGCTTCACTGATAAGTTCGCTATGGTGTCAACATGAAAAAGATCCTTTAACTTCCATTTATTTATAAACAGTGACAAATGGATCCTCTTGATTGTCTGTTGTTGTTGAACAAGTTCAAAAGAATTAGTTTAATAATAAAACTCAGCTTTCAGAATAAATTTAAACAAGTGTCAAGTCCACAGGTACTCCCCATTGCTGCCAACTTTGGTGTACATTGTCATATCACACTCTGTATTGCGTAAGGTTCAATATGGACATTTGTGGCTGGAGAGGACGCAAAGTGTTGACACTTCTACTTTACAGGAACTTGTACAGATATACTGTCTGGGCCATATATGAGTGCGGGACGCAGAGGTGTTTCCAAGGCACCAGGGCCAGGTTCTATACTGGCCAAGACCTACTGACACGTCCTAGTTGCGCGTCTTGGGCAACAAGTCTCTTCAGGGTCCTGGCTAATGTCAGTAGGATCGTTGATTCCTCCGAAGTCGGAGAGTATCTGCCTGCACGGCGAGGAACTACCAGTCAGCACACCAATAAGCCAGACATCTCAGTCCGGTATGACATCACACTGATGTTGGACAACAGGATGTCACCATCCGACATACAGGACTTCACGCTGGAGTTCACAGCCAGCGAATGCAAAGCAAGCAAGCAAATATATGAGTGCGAGGCAACGATCAAGCAGATTTATTAGCTACTAGAGCAACAGTTGTTGGAACACACACAATGGATACAGCACACATTCTAATGACTACCCATGAACAAATGCTAGCTGAAGAAACAATGACAGATGAAACATTTTGGGATGCAGGAATTTGTATTTATTTAAGCGGTGGGACTGGCAGTGATCACAGATTAATTACAGGCACATTAAGAGTAAAGTTAAAGAAAGTCAAGTATACAACAGGAAACCCTAAATATGATTTGTGCAAATTGAAAACTGACAAAGAAACACAAGATAATTTTAACATAGAATGTGAAGTCCCCTTCAGCAATAATACCACCAGGTCTGAAGATCCCTCCACCGAACCACGATTCATTATCAAACTCTCAAGGTAAGATATTTATAGTTCTACGCTCAAGGTATAGCTCAGATACTATACTACCAGGCCATGATGAGGCCAAAGGTGACATTGTCATGTACACTACGAGCGGCTACGCTCCAACGTGAAGGTTCTTATTTGAGAGCTGTCTGAAGCTACCCATTGGACCTGTGGTGGTCCCAATGACACTGAACATTTCATCAGTGAAAAGTCTACATACTTCAGTTAGTCCCACCCTATCTACAACTGAGGTCCGAACATTTTTCCAGAGTGACGGCTACCATCACCAATCAGACTACCAAGTCTACACTATCAGAAGGAGGATCCTAGGAGATGGGTGAGATAACCATGACGACCAGACATACGGACAAGAATGGGATCCGCCCAAGGATGATATCACAGATCTTAAACTGCTGATCCTTCTTTGTCTATCTAGCTGCTATACCCACTTCCTTAACCTAAACCTGCCCTCTCCTGTACTATTGTGTTATAATACAATGAATGCTCTTTACACTGACGTTACCAGAGTTGAGTTGGGTCGTCTGGATTGAGCCACTAGAGGTGAAAGCCCCTAGGTCAAGTGAGTGAGTGAAAGCAGAGTTCAGGGGCCTGAGGGGTCGGGGGACCAACTACACCCTTGTCTTGGCCAGAACTTATCCTGAAGTGTAAAGTGTAACCTTAGCCCCGCCTACCCCACTGGTATTGTTACACGGACAATGAGCAGGCAAGCTGAAAAACAGCTGATGGCTGTGGAAACGTGGTTTCTGAGGAGAATGCAAAGAATACCATGGTCAGACAGAAAAACCAATGAACAAGTGAATGAACCAATGACACAAATGAAGATCGTAAACTGATTAGAGACATTAGACGTAGACAGTCAACATTTTTTGGACGTTATGAGAAGACATGAATTGGAGAACTTGGTGACAACTGACAAGATTGAAGGGAAGAGACCAAGGGAAAGACCGAGAAGTAAATACTTGAATGACTTGGCCACATGGCATGGTCGAGACAGAAACACGGAGCTGATCCACGACTCTGGGATCGAGTGAGATGGCAAAACATGACCGCTCACGCTTAATGGCATGGCACATGATGGATGGATGGACTGGCAATGAGGGATATATAAGAGGAAGAATACAACATGTTTATAACAAGGGCTTTACTGAAATGATTAGCATCCACACATTTCAACATTTGTTGTACGCATTACAACATTTGCTGCTAGAGATAGAGCACTTACGGATTTGTTTCGTGTGCTATGTCAATTCTTAATCACAATTCCACTATAAGATTTGAGAATAAATATGAGGACAAGCTACCAAGAATTGATAGTCAGTAGTGAGACAATGAAAGCTTTGCATAGTTTGGCCATAAAATGTACAAAGATCCCATTCTGAAAACTATTCTCCATGGGTTTGATGAAGAAAAGCCAAGAATAGCCATACACATAAAATCCTGAACTGTAACATTAAAAATGACAGATTACAGCACTGCCACAGTTATGTTTTTCTAAAGAAAGGGAGTAATGAAAAATCTAGATGATGAACACATCTACTAATGTACCCTAGTTCCCACAGATAATTACGGGATAGAAAATGGATAAGATATACCAGAATTTTAAAACAAAAGAAAAAAAGAATTTTTAACTGGCCGGGTTGTGAAGATCAAATGGTTTGGCCATCTCTTTAGAATGCAAGACCTTCAGTTACCAGCACCAGCACTAAACAAAAGAAGATCTGATATGAGAACAAGAGGGTGGAAGAAGACAAAGGATTGACAACATCAAAGACATTGTACAATCACATGGAAAGACATTATACAGAGCCACCCAACAGGTGCTGGAACATTAACTATTTCTCCCAATGATGCTTAACGGTCAAAAGTGGAAGATGTTGGGGTTGTGTCCTATAACATTCATCAACAGCAAATAACAAATGAATATGCACCGCATTAAAGTCTTACCCTGATTCTTTCCTGCCATGCTTGTCTGTTCTCTTGTGTTAGTCTATTAATTTGGTCATTGAGAAAGTCCACCTGGCGCTGGTCTTCCACACTGAGTTGAGACTGAAGCTCTGTCCCAAGCTCTTCCTTCAAAGCATCTGCTTGACCCTTCATAGCCTGCAAACTGGACTCCAGACTTGCTACACTTTTTACCTGTCAATAAAACATCCAGCAATATAGTGATAAGGTTAAGAAAAAATAAACACAGAAAGAAGCAGATGAAACAAAATAAAAACAGATTCATTTAAAGATTAATAAAATAAATGTGCTTACTAGGACGTCCAATGCATTAGTAACAGGCGGAACAAGATGTGTTTCACAACATCCCACAGCATTTTAAATTCTTAACAATCAGTATGAAAACAGAGACAATGCAGATGAGACTATACTCCATTTTACTATGGATCTGCATGCTTGAGGCCAACAAACAAAAATGGATAACTATTCTTCAAAGAAAGCATACTCTTTGACATCTTAAATGTCTCCAAACATACCAGGAGAAGACTGATGGCTGATGTATTTGAGAAATCTCTAGGACTAAGGAATATAGAACAAGACATCATTCTACAGCACTAAATTATTGATGAAATAGTCAGCATATTTTGTTCACAGGGTGAATTGTTAACGTTATACTTAACCGACAATTAACCAACAACTACAAAATATATTCATATACTTATTTTATTACATCATTTTTCCCATAAAGAAATCTGGGAATACAGTCCAGTCATTTTCTTTTAAAAGACAGTAAACTTGATGGATAAAAAAGGGGTCAAAAAGCCAGAAGATCAACTTCATTGCACTGAGTTTTATCCCACCCAGCTCGTCTCTCCTCAGAGCAGCTAACTGCCTGCTGAAGGCATCACACAGACCATGAACTTGGCAGCCCCGGCCATGATCCCATGGGGTCTCTGTAAAAAAACTTAACCCAAGAACCAAATGGTGGTGTTTGAAAATGAACATTCAACATTCTGAGCAAGAGGAGAAGATGGCTTAACTCCTTCATCACAGATACCCTCAGCAAGCTTGTTGTGAGACTGCCCAAAAGTATGAGCTTTCCACAACATTCACAATTTTACTACCAACCATTGGTAATGAACAGAAAATCGTATCACAGTATGCAGACAGGAAGCATGGTAACTATGAAATAA
The DNA here is from genome assembly GCA_963921405.1 of Cepaea hortensis. NCBI lineage: Eukaryota > Metazoa > Mollusca > Gastropoda > Stylommatophora > Helicidae > Cepaea > Cepaea hortensis. The sequence continues at coordinate 165,358,567 of OY992877.1, read as the reverse complement.
CTCACCCTGGATGGCTGTGTGGTTTGTAATGTGGCTAGCTCTTCCTTTTTTATCCTCAGATCAGCCTGAACTTTTTCATATGCATCTCTGAAAGTTATGGATTGTATCTGTTATACGTTTACCAGTAAAAATAATCAAAGCTGATTCACTAATAATTACTGTGAAAGAGAAATAACACATTCCCACATAAGATGATGCACTGAATTGCATCATTTTCAAAAACTCATTATACAATTTACAGATAAGTAAAACAATTCCTACGGCATAATGTACTTTTGCTGGTGTCTACTAGAAAGATCCTTTTGGCTGAATAATTAAGGTCACTTTAATCTCTAGCCTTATTGGAGTTTAAAACCTGCCATGTTCTGTGATGTGTGAAATCGATATATTAGTATAACTTTCATAGTGATAAGTGTAAAAATAGTATATATGTATAACTTTTGTAATCACAAGTGTGCAACGTAGCTTTATGTAATCAGAAATGTGACATTGGTATATATGTACAGCTTTTGAAATAACAAGTGTGAAACTGGTATATATGTATGGCCTTTGTAATCACAAGTGTGTCCCTCTATCTCTTTTGTAACTGTGAAACTGGTCCATATGTATAGCTTACATAATTACAAGTATGAAACCAGGACTTAACCTTTTCTCCCTCACATTTATTAAAAATGTCATCAAGAAACATAAAATAGTTAACTCATTTGTCTATATATATCTTTGTTGATCGTATTCAAGTTGACATACAATCTAATGTGTGCAGGGAAAAATAAAGAACTTGGAGTCATTATACTAGTCATAAATACACATACAGTCTTCATCTCCTGGATCACAGACAGTGTAACACCCAAGGATCAAACTCTGGACCCACAATAGTAGTCTTTCATTACATTCCCTTAGTACACAATTACCTGCTATGCATCCATCCTGCTGGTTTCTAACTTTAACATTACAGTCACCCATTATGATATTTATTTCTAAGTTTTTGCACTTCTTCAAGGCATTATCCATATCACTATAAATGTTCCTCCAAAGTCAGAGAGTATCTGCCTGTACGGCGAGGAACCACCAGTCTGCACACCAATAAGCCAGACATGGGACAACGGATACTCACGCAAACCTCAGGTCCTGAATGACATCACACTGATGTTGGACAACAGGATGCCTTCATCCGACATTCAGGACTTCGCGTTGGGGCTCAAGGCAACGAACACAAGCAAGCACTATAAATGTCATTAATATCGTCACAACTGCTTTCTGCTGTTGAGGCTGCGTGGTCTCAAGGCATGGTGTCCGCCTCGAGTGCTGGAGGTCCCGGGTTCAAGCCCCGGTGAGGACCGGGATTTTTTTCAAGTGGACTTCTAGTAATAAAATTTCCCCAGGTCTCTGGGTAGTGAGATCGGAAGCTCATGTAAAAATCCCTTGGCAGTTGGAAATCGAAAAAGAGTAGCCTAACGGAGCTGCCCGGGCAAAATTTCTAGTTAAAAATCTACCCAAAGTATTTCAGGATCCGCGCCGGTGCTACCAAGTTCGTGCACTGAGCTGAGTTTCTCCAGACTCAGGTCTGAGTTAGGAGAACGGAGCACTTATGGGTTACACCCGTGTGTCGTGATGTTGATCCATCAACTAAACTAAACTAAACATTACCAGTAATATTCTATCTGACACTACTTAATATCCTTTAATAAATTTTGATCTCTAATAGGGAAAAACTATTAATAAGAAAATATAGTCAGTATATAAATTAACCAAATTAATCTATGTAATAAAGTCAAAAGTGTATATTATGCAAGAGTAATAAAATAAACTACAGACGTATATATATTTTTGTTAGCAAACTGACAAAAATGCACATCCACTGATTTTAAATGAAAGAACTTAATTCAGCTGCAGAAACAATTTATAATTGGCACACTGAAATGAGTAAAGTGAAAAGAATACTCAATGATCAAAGACCATGTCTTACTTGTTTTTACTATTCTTGGTTTCCAATTTTTGCATCTCTGACAATAAATTAGTGATGTACTGCTCCACCTTCTCTAGCTCCACTCTGTGTCTGTTATATTCTATTTCCTGTTCTTGTTTCAATTTTGTCAACTCTACTTTACTTTTCTGTAGATCTAGCCTGGACCTTCGAGTATCATAGTAGCCACCAGTTAGCGCTCCTCGACGACTCACTTGATCACCTAAGAGTTTTACAAATAAAAGACAAAATACCATTACGGTGTTAAATTGGATTTGTAATGGGACTAGAAATAAGAGAAGAAAACACAAACAAACAGCTACACACATACAAAAACTGAAATGATCACAACTGATTAAGTTCGGGGATTACTATATACTTGTCAGCAGTTAAGAGAGTAACAATAGTGATGATGACAATGAAAATAAATTGTGATAAAAAGATATGATGGGTGTAGTATGAGAAAGCTAGAAAAAGTAAGAACTGAACAAACAGTCAAATAATCAGGTATTAAACAAATTACATTGTTATTAAACACACATTACTTTCATTTGAGTATTAAATATGGTTAAACAATTTCAAGCAAGACAGAAACGAATCTTCAGTCCTGCGGTCACTGATGGAGACCTACCTTCGACACAAATGTAGTCTATCATACTGTGCTGAGCAGAAATATAGCTCACAGTAGCACAGAAACCACAGGCCTGCTGGCCATGATTTTGAATTTGCATCAAAGCACATTTCTAAAAATTTACTTGGGCTCCCAGGTCAGCTCAGCCTAAAACAGGCACCAGGAAATGTCTTGGGAAGTTAAGATGGCTACCGTGATAGTGACCTTGAGTGCTGCTGGCTCTATACCAATATGGGTCTAGCACGGTGTGTCTTGGGGCATGTAAAAGGATTCCTTTACTTTTCACTCACAACATTCCCAAGAAGTTCAGGACAGGCAAAAGTGAAGAAATTCTAAATAATGAAATCACCACTTTCTGATAATTCACTCAATAACTTCACCACAACTGTAATATGTGATGCTTCTAAGGACATGGTATGATCAAATGCTCTTTTGCAGGTTCACGTGGCCGAATGGATAAGAACGGTGTTCTTAAATATCCGGTGTGCTGATGCCGAGGTTAGAGGTTCAGCCCCTACACTGGACAGCTGGACTAAAATGTTGACCTGTCGTCCTTGACTTGGGGACGTAAATTACAAATACCTCTGAAGTTGGAGTGGGTTCGCCTGAAGGCGAGGGACACTGTTAATAGGGAAAGCTAACCCACACGTAAAATTCAGTCCATCATTACTATAAAAATAGTGTGTATGGACTACGCTTGAGTTCAAAGCGAGCAAGCAAAAAAAATAAAATGCTCTTTTCAGTCCATCATATCTTTCAATAGTCTATTTATGATGATGCTCTTGCAATGGTTTGTTTAGGGAGTAGGCTTTAGTTTGGGCCCCTTATACATTGACTATTTCCATAACAAAATTAGCCAATTTATGAGTTTCTGTAATGTTACAGAGATTGAAGTCTATTCTATTGAATAATTATGCACATTAATGTTCAAAATATAAAATGTTGCGCTACTGACCTTCTAATGTGATGCAATCAAGATTCTGTGTCCTTGCAAACTGCGTGGCAACCTCCATGCTCCTTGCAATCAGTGTTTTACCAAATACATGTTTAATAGCTGGATCAAACATGTAGTCGAAAGTAAGCTTTTTTATCATTGCCACCGCTTCCTGAAACAAAATCGTGTTCTCAGTTAACAACACTGAATTACGCTGTAACACTGTGTTACGCCTTCTGGTATCAGAGCCAGTTAGGGAAACAAAGAATAGTAACATTGTAACATACTATGCATGTCATAAGTGAGACCGGAGAGGGATGACATGGGTCTCATGATCCCATCCTGCAGAAAACTTTAGCTGCACAATCCAAGTAGGCTTGAAAAATCTAAAGAAAAGAAACATAACTCAGCCAACCAAGATAAAAGACGATCCTTCTAGAAGAAGTATGACACAATGTGGAAAAACCCATAAGGAATATGGAATGCTGAATTACCTCCTTTGCTCTAGAAAAACCTCCAGAATTGGCATCTGGAATTTTTAAACTATATTTCAAGTAGGAAAGACAGCACAAGTGTTAGGCGGAATGAAATATAAGATTAACATTTTGTGATTATGAGAAACAAGATGGAATGGAACAAGTAGAAAGTTTCTAAACATAGGTGAAACAGTGCTGCTCTCAGACCATACAGAGAAAAATGCCACTCACAGTGAAGGAGTGGCTCTGTTATCTAAAGAAAAGAGAAAGCACTAATAATGTGGGAAGTGGTGAGTTCTAGAAATATAACAGCAATACGAGGAACCACAAAAAAGAAGTAAAGATGAATGTGATTTAGTTTTACACACCAACAAATAAGGATGAATCACATAAGGAGGAATTTTACGTGAAACTTAAAAGTATTACAGGCAATCAAATAAATGGCGATATAACAATGTTGAAAGTGTGACTGGAACGCCAAGACTGGATCAGGTAACACAGGTTATGAAGAGATCATGGGGCAACATATACTTGGGGTCATGAATGAAAATGCAGAATTATTCATCAATGTTTGCACAGTGAATCAACATATCACAGGAGGAAGTATTTTTTCAATATCAAAGAATATATAAAGCAATGTATTACCAGTCAACAATACAAAAAAATCAAATTGATTATATCTGTGATAAGGTGAAAGTTAGATAATCTCTACATTCTACATGATGTAAAAATGAAGCAAAGGGTTTTAAGCAAGGTGGTAATTTATAGGGGTGTACCGGATTTCGGCTCCGGCAAATCTGGAATCCGGCCATTTTTACAATCCGGCTTCGGCTCCGGCCGGATCTCACTTCATAAATCCGGCTCCGGCCGGATTTCAAAAATTTTAATCCGGTACAGCCATAGTGAAAACACTCATGGCTTTCCTCCAGAAAGAAGGTAGTGATGCTGGGATCAAAACTATGAAAGCAGCCCTGCTTGAAGCTGTTAGCAGCAGATTTGCGGACATTGAATCCAACAGTATTTACACCTGTGCCACACTACTGGATCCTCGATTCAAGCTGTGCTTCTTCTCCGAACGTGGTAGAAGTGATGCACGAGCCCATCTGCTGTTAGCAGCTAACTCCATTATTGATTCAGCAAACACAATCAGTCTACAGGATCCACAAAATGCGGAGACGTTGATTTTCCTGAAATACAACTCGTCCCTTCTTGACTCTGAGAGTTCAACTTCACAGCCATAATGAAGACTGACTGACTGAAATAGTGAAATTACTGAATGAATGTATTTCAATAAATTCAATCTGTTCAATGTACTGTTGTTGTGAGTTGTAACTGAGCTGCCAATTTGCCAACTGAAAACAATGTGAAAACTAAAAACTGAAAACTAAAAATTAAAATTACTAAATTAGCATTATGTGCTTATGTATTATGTTTCATTTTGAACTTATGGAACTTAATATTACTTAATTACTTATTCTAATGTAAATGTAATTATTTTACATTTAAATGATTTAATATGAGTATATGTCATCATTGTCATGTCTATAGTAATGAACTGCAGTAATGAACTGTCGAGTGACTCCACTCACCGAAGTCAAATGATGTAGTACGTTATTTTATTTTAATTTTTTTATTTGTAAATCCGGCTCCGGCCGGATCTCACTTCATAAATCCGGCTCCGGCCGGATCTCACTTCATAAATCCGGCTCCGGCCGGATCTCACTTCATAAATCCGGCTCCGGCCGGATTTCAAAACTTTGAATCCGGTACAGCCCTAGTAATTTACGTGTATGCCTGTAATTACGTTCAATTTATCAACGGTAAAATTAAGTATCCAGAACAGAAGAAAATGGCCATACATACTTGTGTATCTGGATATGGAGTCTCTCTATTCTCAAGACGGTTGAGGGGCATAAATGTAACCTCCCCTGGTAAATGCATCCTGTTCATTTCCTTCAGCAGGATTGTGCCTGTACGGTCAGTGTCCACAATATGATGAAAAAGACTGGAAAAATATTGGATACGGTGATGAACATGATCATGAAGAATTAAACTGAGGAAAATATATATAAATGCACTGACGAATATATCAACTGGAGTGATATTGAGAGTTAAATGAGTTATCGTATTATTCTACAAGTATTATAGTACAAAGTATTATTCATTTTATGTGATATATAACTCTGCGAGAAGCAGCTGGCTGAGTGGCTAGAATGTTGGATTCTTCTTCAGGAGACCCAGGTTCAAATCCTTGGTAAGGTGTGGGGTTTTTTTCTGTGGGGGGCAAAAAGAAAACTCTAACCTGCACAGTTCACGGCAACTGCACTAGCCAGGCGGCCTTAAATCCCCAGGCTCAAGACCTAACTGCCACACACTGCAAGGTACTATATTGGCAGTAAATGACAGCTGACAGTTTGGTTTTGACATATAACTCTGCAGAATGCACCTGACTAGATGCAGCTTAATATGCCAGACAATAAATCATGCAGCATATTGTTTGTGGCTTCTATGATTAAACATATATATATGCAGTCTGTAATTCTGAAGCACTTACCGAGAGCCAGCAGTAACTTCCACACACGTATAGTAAACTTTATCACATTCAAAGGCCTCTATGAGAAGCCCATGATAACCATTAATAACTTCTGGATATTTGTTCTGTTCACGAAATGACTGCAGTACTTTCTGTATGCTGTCGATTCCATTCAACATACCCTGAAAATATAGCAGAACCAGAAACAAACATATCACAGGATGAAAATAAAGCTTTCAATTTTCATGTTGTCTTGTGTGTCCTCTCGTCTCCACTTCTTTCCTCTGCTTCAATGAGCACCAAACAATACATGTGAATTTATTCATGAACAGTCTTAGTGGTTTCAAAGTGTTCTCCAATTGATATTTCTATGTATTAGGTTGGAACCAACCAATCATATCTCGTCTTAATATGTTTGTTAATTTACTGGACACAGCATTGCAGTCTGATGTGTTTGTTATTTGACCTATGCTGGTCTAATATAAAATTGTGAGATCCATTTCAATGATTAGACACAACTTCTGTCCATATTCTATAGTCGTGGGTTCGGGTGGATGACAGACCAGGCTATTGAAGACATCTTTATTAGGGGTGTTTAGTTGGTCATGAGTCGAAGTACACTTGTTACTGCAGAGGCACCGTCGTCATTTGCAGGTGACAGGTTCAAGTTCTGGTATGGTAACTAGAGCTTTAAATTTGTATGCTGTCTAGCGCATCCTCAAGCCTATATTTCTTTTTTCTACTTCTTATAGCCCAATACAAAACATGTGAATTTATTTATTAACAGTCTGTGAGACTTAAAATGAACATCATAGCACAAGTGGGCTGAGTTTAAGGTCTGTTAAAGGCAACGGCAATCTCACGACAGACTCTGGTATGTGTGAAGTTTTACAACTTTCGCATATACTTGGTATTTGCATTTAACATGTGGTAAATTGCTCTATTTCTATGCTGAAAGTTTAAGACAACAGAATCTCTGCGTAAATTTACAACTTCCTATATACCAATACAATTATATACGCATTTTTACGATTCTGTAAACAATTTTAATTATGCACTTTATATACATAAAGAAACAAGTACACAATTCTGCCAGAGTTAAAAATGTAAGAGAAGACAAATCTTAGATAATCCAACAAACTGTGTTTATTTAATTTTTATGTAATACTTAAAAAGTTTAGAGTCACGAAATGTCAACATTTACAAAAATATATAACTGTATTTGTTCATTTTTGGTGTTTATACTGTGATACAAACATGCACATTTTAACAATTATTATTGTTAGAGAGTTAACAAACTAACATTTAGGGTTATGAAAAGAAGTCTTAAACAGATTTAACGCCCTCACAAATGCAGGAAGGATCATAAAGGAAAATAGTGCTAAAAAGATTAAGAAATTTGGTAAAATCAACACCTGTAAGACGAGATACCTGAGGAGAATTGCCAACTTAACAATCCGAGACTGAATAAGAAATATTGTTATCAGACAGACAGTGTGATCAACACCTTGTGCCACATTTATTGAAAGACAGAAGATCAGATGGTTTGGCCATCTCAGTAGAATGCAACATCATCAACTACCAGCACTGGCCCTACATCAAAGATCATCTGTAACGAGAGCAAGAGGACGCCCAAGAAGAAAATGGATTGACGACATCAAAGACATTGTAGTCACATGGAATGACACTATCCAGTGCCACCCATTGGGCGCTGGAATGCCAATTATTCCTCGCCATGATGCTTGATGGCAAAAGTGGAAGATGATGATGATGATGATGGTAAAGCGCTGTGATGCCATTATCTCAAAATGATTATTTAGTTTTCCTAGTTCCATACTGAAGTTGGACAAAGTGTTAATATTCTTAACATATGTGGCCCCAACTGCTCTAATGTTCATCATAATTGCTGGATAGCTTGCACCTCAATGGGTGAAGTACCAAACCACCACTAGTTTATGAAAAGTGTATGCATCACAGTGACAGCAGGAGAGGATGGTTCCGATATGTAGCTATTCGGCTTGTAAAGGAATAATCAGCACCCACACCCTTTGACTTCTGCTGGACTGTATGTACAGCATAATTCTTGTCCTGAATGCACTGACATCAATTCATCATAAATCATATCACCCAAATTTATCACTCCAGTCAGAGTAAGTCCAGTAGTTGAGACTACAAATCCAGATTAAGAAAAACCAATATTAAGTAAAAACAATATGGTTTGTATACCATTCCAGTATTTATACAAGCCACTACTGGTAATCTGTGTGTTGACATGTGGTGGTATTTTCAATTATACATAGAACTAAAGCAATGAACTTCAAAATATAATTACCAATCATGACCTGACATTTACTCTAAAATATTAACTTGTAAAAAGGCTGTTGTTATACAGCCTTTTTCTTCTTATAGTCCATGTCATGTGGCACTGGTTAATATGTCTGTCCATAGTCTTCTGTCTCATGTACTGCCAATCATTTCTGATAATGATGTTCCTCCATGTCATGATGTCAAGCTGTCTAGCATTTTCTCTCTTGGTCTCCCCTTGCCTCTCTTCCCTTCAGCTGTCACAATATACTACAGCTTTCCCCTTCCCATTATGTGCCCAAATAATGTAAACTGTCTTCTGATGATGAGAGTAATCAGTTCTATTTGTGAGCTAACTTTTTTGGAGATATCTTCATTTTGCTTTTTATCTGTCCATGGTGTTCTTATAATCCCTCTATAGAACCACGTCTGCAGCTTCCATATCATTCCTCATGTGTCTTGATCATATACACTAAAAGTTTATTAGATGAAAGAAGATGCCCTTCATCCTCAAATATTAACTTAATCTATCAGTGCTCTAATGATCTATGCTCTTTGGAACAGTTTAATTTCCAGGACTGACAAAGATTTTTTCTGTTAAGCATAGACAAATTTATCTCATACATCTATCATATTTTTAGATTTTATGTCTAGCAAAATGTAGAGATTTTAAACGCAGGAAGAATTAATATCTGTTTGCCGGGTTATATACTGGCCAAGACCTATTGACGCATCCTCGTCGAGCGTCTTGGGCAACAGGTCCCTTCGGGGTCTTGGCTAAAGTTAGTAGGATCGCCGATTCCTCTGAAGTCGGAGAGTGTCTGCCTGTACGGCGAGGAACCACCAGTCTGCACACCAATAAGCCAGACATGGGACAATGGCTACTCACGCAAACCTCAGGTCCTGTATGACATCACACTGATATTGGACAACAGGATGCCTTCATCCAACATACAGGACTTCGCGTTGGAGCTCAAGCCAACGAACACAAGCAAGCAATATCTGTTTGTTAGTAGTAAACTTAAAACGCTAACATTTCCACTAGTTTTAGCTTACCTTGCCTGTGAGAGATCGCAAACCTTGAATTCTTTTATTTAATTCTTCAGTTGTTGTGCTTAGTTGTTGTTGAAGGGTGTTTTCTTGTCGCCACAATGTGCTGTACAATAACATATAGCTATAGCGTGTGCATACATGAATATACAAGAGTTTTTTTTATCACCAAAATGTGCTGTATAATAACATGACATATATACGTGTAGCTTATACACACTAGCGTTTTCTTGTCACCACATTGTGCTGTAGAATCACAAATGACCTATATAAATATACTTTATACACACATAACATGTATAAGTGTTTTCTTGTCTCCACAATGTCCTGTACAATAATACATGACACATAAATATATAATATACATATATATAAAACACATACAATAAAATAGCAAACTGGCATTTACTTTAGACACTGTTTATAGAAAAGAAATACATAAGGACAGTTAAAGTTATCTGCATGTCCTTTACAGTGCATTGCAATCAGCCCCAGCATTTATTGGCTGTTTATGATTTACTAGGCAATATTAGTTCAGTAGTTTGCCACTGCTTTCTGAGAAGCCGATGCCACATACCATTAAAATAAACTCAAAGGCGTCCGCTTCCAAATGGCCTGCAGCTGATTTCAAACCTTTGACCTGCCATGTCAGAATTATGAAACTGCATAAGGATCCATCCATCATGTGCCATGCAGATAAGCGTGGTCAGTCATGTTCTGCCATCTTACTCGATCACCAGAGTCGTGGATCAGCTCCTTGTTCCTGTCTCGACCATGCCACGTGGCCAAGCCATCCAGGTATTTACTTCTACATGTGAATTAGTGAGCTGAAATTTGTCTCTGTCTCATTTACTTCCCACCATATTTCCTGGTACTCATTTTAGACTGGGTTGACCTGAAGCCATGTCTACTTATATAAACACCCTCCCCGATGAGGATTCTAAACACATGACCACCGGACTGACACGCAAGAGTGCTAGCAACTGCACTACAGCAGGTTCTCATAGTAATCAGCATAAATGTTCAATCTCTAGCAGTGTTCCAGATAACCATCAAAATGGGGTTAAAAGGTAAGATGATTTACTTCACTGCACTGGGTTTTATCCATTCAGCTTTGTCCCTCTCTGCCAATCGACTAACTGCCTACCGAAAGCATTTGACAGAGGACTAACTCCGTAACTCTGGCGATGACCACCTGGGGTCTCTGAAAATTGCACTAATGAACCAAATTACAGAGTCTGACAACCATCTCATGACCTTTCGAGCGCAAGACAGTCTGTCTGACCACTTTGCTAGGGAGTCCCCCAGATAACCATCGGATATCGAGGAAAGAGACAGCGCCACAAAGTCAGAGATCTGCTCTATCATCTAAGTCGGCATGAATGAACATGCTCAACACATCTACAAACAACAGTGATCTAAGTGATCTAAAGCATGTTTCTACTTAACAATAATCTCACTAAATACCGTAACACTTGAACGACTAGAAAAAGTATGCAGGCAAAAATGGAAAAAAGATGATTAACTAACTCTTATTAAAACTTTCTTTACATAAACACACACATTCACTATCTCATACTCATCTTGACAGACCACATGTTGCTTTTAGTTTATTTTTAATTTTAAAAAATATAAAAAAAATGATGCTCCAGGAGCCTGGAAGACAATGCAATTCATTTTGATAATAAATTCCGTCTGACCAATTTATGGGCTAATTATCTGTTTGTCATTTTAAAAATTAAAATTCGAAATGAAAAAAAAAAAAAAAAAACATAATGGACTAAGTTCCTTCTTTGACCGTTTGATGTTCATTCTGCAATGTTGTCTCTTATACGAATTTCACTGTCTTTTTGTTTTTAAAGTTCAATCAGTGGTTCATAGAGTTAATCTTCCACTGTTGTTTCTAAGGACTAAGCATCTGAACAGAGTTGCAGAAAATGTGAAATCACTGTAGTGACTTTAAATTAATGGATAGATTTAAAGGCAAGAGAATCGACTGTACATGGTTTACTCCATCTGGCTTGGTCTCTCCCCACACAACAGCAAGCCACTTGCCTACAGCATCGCATAAAACACAAACTTTGTAGCTCCAGCATTGACCCCCAGGGGTCTCTGGAAAAACTGCACTCGTGGTCTGAACAATGCCACTGAAAACGAACACACAACCTTCAAAGCATAAGGGGCTTTAAATTTAGGTAGCAAGAAACACCCTATTATCTTCATGTTTTTATATGTACTGTCTGAGAGGTCTCGATGAATACTGAAAACAGGCTTGCTTAAACATCTGCAGCAGGTTTGTTACTTACTTTCTTAAATTTTGTTGATTGTCCTTGTCAGCTTTCATTTCAGCAAATTGGCGATTATTATCTTCAATACCCTGCTTTCTATGTTCAAGGTTCTTTTCAAGCTCCTGCATAACAAAATATTCTAACATCACACAATCATTTAACATACAAAATAATTGGCAGATGGAATGAAAATGTTAGCAAGTGTGAAAATGGCTTATACAACCTTTCAAATCAAGAAAGAAATAGTAAGTGCAAAGAACCAACCATTGAAAGTAATGAAGAAATGTTAAGTGTGACAAGATGTATACAATCATGGAAAATAATGGAGAAAGAAATAGTGTGTGTGAGCAGGTGGTGTACCATCATGGAAAATAATGAGGAAAGAAATAATATGTGTGAAAAGGTGTAAAAAATCATGGAAAGTAACGAAGTATGAAATAGTAAATGTATCATGTGTAACTGTGGAAAGTAATGAAGACATAATAAGTGTTATAAGGTGTATAAATCTTTGAAAGTACTGAAGAAGTAGAAGTATGAAAAGGTGTATACAACCATAGAAAAGTAATGAAGAAATAATAATAAGTGTGAAAAGGTGTATGTAACCACGGAATGTAATGAGGAAAATATAAGTGTGAAAAGGTGTATATAATCTTTGAAAGTAATGAAGAAATAGTGTGAAAAAGGCATACAAAACCTTGGAATGTAATGCAGATATTTACAAGGCTGTATGTCCTTTGCAGGACATTGCAATCACCCCCAGCACCTACTGGCAGTTTGTGATTTACTAGGCAAGTTATGTTCAGCACTTTGCCATTGTCTTATGAACGAGAAGTCAACATTTAAGCCCAACTGGCTGCTTTAAATGTGCCTAGTTTGAACTTCCTATTCTTACTCCATAATCAGGGTAAAGTATTATGGGCAACCCCTTCTACAGGTGACAACATTTAAGTTCATCACATGGCAGGATAAAGATTGTATAGTCAAGATGTCATATTAAAGAAAGACAGTAACATTAATACTAAGCAGTTAAACAAGCAAAGAATGTGAGGTTTCACAAACCACTATTTCTTTCTGCAAATTTGCAGTCTGCCCTTGACCCTGCTGCTGTACATCTCGTAGTCTGTTAATCTACAAAAGCAACAAAAAGAAAACATCAATTAATGAACTGAGCTACACACAAAAGTAAGTTTTGTAACATGTGCATTTCTAAGTTTAACTGCAATATTTATTTATGTTAATTTAATTACACTGTAAATAAATCTTTGCTTATGTCATAAAGAGTAGTACACATATCGCGAATAAGATGTATGTCAGTGTCGTCAAAAATAATCCTGGCCAACCACACGAATCTGTTAACTCGTAATATAATACAAATTTAAACAATTAAGTGTCTTCTGTAAAAATGTGTCTATAATATCAGTTTTTTTTAAACACACATTTAAAAAATGTAGTCTCAAATGAGAATGCAATACCATAAGAACATAGACACCATTATTGGGGCTCTGTAAAATTGTATAATAAACAGCAAAATTCTTAACTTTTCACATTTTTACAAAGCATATTATTAGATGGTTTATTTCGCTATCTACTTATACATTTTCATATACTTTATCAGTAAGCAGGTAAAGATAAGTCATGAAGGCAAGTTTTAAACAGCAAGATCTGCACAATGTGTGCTTGCCACATGCTCTAGTCATACTTCTGATATGTGTTTTAGGTTATAAACTGTCTCATGACTAGCAAATGCATTTTTTGTTCTATATCTCTGTCACTGAATTGAAACACGCAATATATTTACAAGCTATACAGCCCATGAGGTTGCATGGGTTTACACTGAAGAAGACCTTGAGGCATATCTTTATGATGTGGCCTGTCCACAGACTGGCCAACACTCCAAGGACCATCATGCCTTTCTGCAGATGTGTACTTCCAGTAATGGTCTTGACTGCATTGTTTCTGAGCATGGAGAGGGGAAGTAAAAAGGGGTAGGACCCTTTCCTACACATTGAGGTATAGAGGGTATATATTTGTATAAACCAATCAGCACTAAATGGGTGATGTTATTGTGCTGGGCACATTAACTTTCAAAGACATTTCCTGGTACATATTTTAGGCTGGGTCAAGATCTAGGAGCCCCGCTATATTTTTACAAATTTCCCTCAATGGGGATTCAAACATAACCAAGCATGCCAGCCGCTGTGCTACTAGAGCATCCAGGGGAAGCAGCGATCTGTAAAACAGCCCCATGGATATGGTGATTCATACTGGGTCAGAAGGAAAGCATCAACACCAATCTCACTTTAATTGATATAAGCCCTTTTTATGGCTCGGACAACCTGAAAGTCCATGCATCACACTTCAAGCGATCAAACTTAGTGTTCCAGAGGATTCACAAACCAAACAACCAGTCACAAATTATGGCCTCTGTTTATAACTGACATCGACACTGCAATGATAAACCTCTGGATTGCATTTTTCATGCTCTCTTAGATAAAAAATTATTTGAAAATGTAATAAACAAAATTATTTGAAAATGTAATATAAATTTCCACACATTGAGTTGTCGTTGAACTCATCATGTTCCACTCTAATAATAAACACAAGAACCTATTCATCCCAGTTATTACTTTAAACCTTTCTGTTCCCAAGTTATTACATTACCCCATTATATCCAAGATGCCACTTTAACTGTTTCTATCTCAGACATATGTTTTATCTTCTGTCATTGTTTGGCCAGTGTACACGTAGCCTGATACTGTATCTTGTTTCTCATTGCTTATATGAATGTCAACTACTGGTCTTCTTTTCAGTGAAAAACATTAGTCTATTTTATGTTAATTTCTAGACCTTATGTTTGGCTTTTAAAATGTACTGCACCTAGAAGAATCTACACTTGTGGGTATTCTGCCAATAAGACTGTGTCACCTACGCAGCTGAGATTGTAAATGTTTTTTCCTCTGAAGCATAGCTTCAATATTTCCGAGAACACTTTCTGTGCATAAGTTTTTAATAATATTTCCAAACATTATTTTATGTTCAAAACATAAATATTAATTACATTTATCTTTTATCAAACATCCAAGATAACTTCAAACAGTTCTCGGAAACAAGATAACTTCAAACAGTTCTCAGAATAGTCAAGCACTGTTTGAATGAAAGCTTGTCTAGGAAATCATGCTTTATAAGCTGACAGTAACCTTACCAAAAGAAAATTGTTGATGGAACCATCTAATTTATTTTGGAACATAAAGTGACAGAAGTTTGTATGTTATGCATGCAGTATGATAGGAGTTGAAAATAACCTTGTTGATCCACCTGACCAACTACCTCGATAAATACTAAAAATGCTGATCGCAACCAAAGCAGCAGTAATTCGCAACACATAAAGTGATTGTCCTGCAACATCCTCCATATTTTTCTGACCTGGCATTATCTGATTTTTGTTTGGTTCTCTCATCTTTAACTGGCACAGAAGGACAGCAATGCAACGATGATGAGAACATTATCACCAATGCTACAACGCAGATGGGAAAGGTTCCAAAGAATGGATTCTAGGAATGTCTCAACAGCTGTGTGAACATTGGCAAAACAGTGAAGTTGCCAAAGAAAACTATTTTGAAAGAAATGTAGTGTAAATGGCTACACTGTTACTGATTTATATACAATAAGCAAACTCCTGAAACTTTTTGAAGCTATCTTGTAATATATACATACTAAAAATTGTGATTTTATTAACTTCCAGATGCCTTATCATGGTAATGCAATTTGAGAGTTTAAATCTTTAAACCAGCCTATCAAGTACATACCTGCTCTTCCTTATCCCTGATGGCTTTGTTTAGCGATTTCAGTTCTTTTCTAATCCAATTGTCCCTATCCTCACGAGACTGAAAATGACTTCCTCTACCTTGTTTCGCATACAGCTCCTTTCTTTTTTGATCAGCTTCAGCAAGTCTGAACAAAACGATTCAATATGTGAATGATTAACAACCTGATCAACTTATTTAATTATTGTAATAACAAGACCAAACATAAACTCTAAGAACTAATAAATCTGTTGTAAATAGAACTATTCTGACTGAATAACATGACAGTGTTGAGATTCTCCTTGTGTGAAGAATGCTCTTCAATGAAATATGTTTTCTGAGTTAAGAAAATCCTTCTTCTTCTATGTTAATTCGGAATGTTTTTTGGATTTAATTGCATTGTGCCTGTTTACAGAAGAGCTGCAATATTTGCACCTTCCGGCAGACACATCCGACTTCAGGCATTTATTGACCGGATTAACCTTCCCGGGATTTAAGAAAATTCAATTGTTCACTCCTGCAGGAAAAAACTGATCAATGCCAAGCGATTTGCATAGTACAGAATGAGTTAACAGCCCCATATCTTCAACTGTCAGTATAAAAGACAAAAATGCATTAACAATAAATAACAGATCAAGAACATATTTAGAAAAGTGATTCTGTGTTTGAGAATAATATTTTTAAATAGACATTCAATAGTTACTGGTCCGTGGCAAAAGGGGTAGCGAGCACAATTCAGTCCCACATATTGCATTCAAAGTCAGCTGCAAGCAATTTAAAAGCAGACCACCTTGTGTTGATTTTTAACACCGGTATGAGCATCGGTCGTTCAGAAAGCAATGGCCAACTACTGAATGTAAATTTGCCTTGTAAATCACAAACAGCCAAAAAATGCAGTGGTTGATTGTGACATTCTATAAAGAACATGAAACTATCCAACAGTTACTACCTCGCTCTGTTATTGCCTTGAACAGTTACAGACAATATACAACTTGATTAAATGGTAGCAGACTGCTATGAGTAGGCAAATTAGCTGTACAGAGGTACAAACAGGTATAAAAGCATTATTTCACTATACATTCAGAGAATATATATATATACCTTGCTGAACACATTTCTTCATTATCAAGCTTGTTCTGATATTCCTGACATATGGCTTCATACTGTGCTTGTGTCTTTACAATCTTCTCATTCACTTTTGCTAATTCAGCTTCTGTTTTTGCCTGTCAAATGAGCAAATAGCACAAAACCATTAAACTAGGCACTATCATTCAAAACATACTTATCCATATATAAAGAACTGTATATGAAAGCTATACTTTGCTTTGACAACAACAAAAAATGACGGTGGTGGCTATAATTTGGTATAAAAGACAACAATTATGGTGGTGGTAGCATTGTGTTAAAACGTATCATCATTCCATGCAGTAAAGGACATGCCTCAAGGAGTACAGGGCATGTGATAAAAATAAAGGACCATTAGACATGCCTTGAGGTGAACTGAGTATATGGTACTATCCCCCACTATTTGTATAGGTCAATCAGCATTAGAGCAGCAATGTGGTCAATATCAAGCCAGCTGCCTTTACTTCCAAGGATAATTCCTTGTGCCCATTCTTTGCTGGGTCGACCCGGAGACCAGGTCAATTTGTAAAAATCCACCTTGATGAGGATTCTTCTTCTTCTTCTTCTTCTTCTTCTTCTGCGTTCATCCGGATTTTTTTTTCCGGATGTGACTGCGTTGTGCCTGTTTACAGCAGAGCTGTGATCTTGCGCCGTCAGGCAGACACATCCGACTTCTGCGGGCATTTGTTGACCGGGTTAACCTTCCTGGGGATGAGGATTCAAACATATGACCACTGATCTAGCAGGCAAGCGCGCAGGCCATTGCACAAGTGTGTGGCTTGAGTTTAACTCTTCACAGTGGTATGACTTTCTTTCGACTAGCATAGTATCATAAAATGGAGGGATAGAGTTTGCCAGATAATTTCCAGAAGTCCCTGGAAAACATCTTATGAGGAAAGATGGTGTGAAAGGAAGTTAACACTCTTCTTTATACCATGATCTCTTACATATCTCTTCACATCCTTTTTTTTACAAGACCTGACGTTCAATTCTTGTGACAGTTAGCAACACTATAAAGTACTATTAAAAGAACGATGAGCAATACATCAAATTAAATAATTAACAGCCCAATAACAAGTTATCTTCTTTTTCTTCTTCTGCATTCATCCGGAGTTTTTTGTGTGTGGATGTGATTGCGTTGTGCCTGTTTACAGCAGAGCTGCGTTCTTGCGCCGTTAGGCCGACACATCTGACTTCTGCGGGAATTTGTTGACCGGGTTAACCTTCCTGGGATAACAAGTTATCAAATCCTCAATGTTGAAAAAAAAAATTACACTGGAATAAAATCTGGGGCTAAAACTTAATAAGATGAAACTGAATAGGTAAAGGTAATTCCATAACTGATACTGCTGTGAAGTGCTAGGTCTTCACATTAACTAGGTCATAGTATAAAAGGAAGGCGACAAACTTTCTTCCTTGTCATCTTGTTTCTATAAACATTGGTAACCATCTTACATGACCAGGTTGACCCCAGAGGAAAATTCAAATCCTGTCAATAAAGACTGAATACCAGACCACTGTATTGATAAGCTAGCATACTAACCACTACTCTAATATGACCCCTAAATGAACATCTAATTTAAAATGACAACTGCAAGAAATGATACACTAAATACTAATAGATACCTTGGCATTCTGATTGCCTCGCTGGTCCTCGACAATGTCTCTGATGCTGAGCTCAAGTTTCGAATTTTTCTTCATCAATTCCTGGTACTCTGTAGCTAGGCTTTCTTTCTCCTCCAAGGCTGCTTGCATCTGGGCCTTCAGTTCTTTCAGGTCTTTATTGATTGTCTGATAATACAGTATTATACTGCTTTGTTAACAAATGGGGCAGTAATTAAATCAAACAAGCACAAGCATTTTGTTCATAAACAAACAACATTACAATAAGTAAATATATGCTTCTGCAATTACTTATAGAAATTTGTGAAAATTCAAAGAAATAAAACCCAGCATTAAACATATAATATTTAACTTTCATGTTAAATACGTAAGCTGTATGGATCTGAAGGATGGATAACAACTAAAACAATTACCAATAAACTACAAACATTCATTAACTGGTGCCTGTGCAGAATAATAAAATAGAGTACCCATGCATGGGCACACGATGCCAGACCAATATTTGTGTAGATCAATGGTCACTCTGTGGGTGATGTGGTCAACATCACGCAGGTCGCCTCTACTTTCTAAGATATTACCTAGCACCCATTTTAGGCTGGGTTGACCTGTGATTAATTTTCAAAATTCTCATTGGCTCCGATGTGGATCAGACAACATGACCATCTACATAGAAAAGGACTACCTGGCATGACAGAATCTGTCATGTGGAGCTTAGGGAGAGAACTAGACAGATGTCAGAAAATAAGGGGTGAGGAAATGACGCTGGCACTAGATAGGTCACGAACCAGAAAAACCTGATAACAGCATAATTTTAAAATCTTTTCTCTAGAACCCACAGGGAAACCCAAACAGAGGGAGATCTAAAAGACATGGAGAAGAGAATCAGAGACAAAGATGAAAAATTTGTGGAGGATATGGAAGGAACAGCAGCAGACAGCAAAAGATAGAGTGGCCTGGCATGAGGAGGTTGAGGGCTTATAGTTGAAAGGGGGATAAAGGACAGAAGAAGAATCAGAGCAAGAGCACATCAGGTTTCATCTCAATCTATTTTGCGTGTGCAAAAACATATTGTTGACATAATGTGTTCATTAACTTTCAAATACTGACACTGTAAGACAGAATCATGTCAACTACTAAAAGAGAAAGTAAGAAACTGGACAAACACAACATTCATATAATCTAAATCATCAAGTGCCTTGCTAATTGCCATGGGAGATCAAGTTTCCTCACAACTCCCACCCTCTAGGGCTGAAATCTCTCCAAGCCATGACAGTCTAGAAACTGTTTCTGCTACACATCTGTTCTCATCAGTTTGACCAGATTCAATATGTTCCAATTGTTTTCTTGTCATGATACAATCAAAACATTCTGACCTTCTGATGTCTGTGGTAAGTTTCTTTTGTGTCTTAGCCTCTTTCACAAAACATTAAACATCTTTCAAAAACATTATTATTGTTGATTGCTCATGGTATTTTAAACATTATTTTGTAAAACATTGTGGCCTGAATAAGCTAAATATTGCATTTCCTCGCTCAGAAAGAAATGGCAAACTACTGAGTGTAATCTTGCCAAGAACATCAACAACAGCTGAAAAATGCTGGTGTTGACTGCAACAGTGTTGACTTATTTTGTTTGTTCGCATATCCTTTATGATGATCCTGATTTCATACAGAGGTCCTTCATAATAACAGCACTGAGCTGCCAAGAGAAAACAACACAGCAGCATTAGGAACATTACATTTAACAATTTACATAAACATCATGCATGACATACCTTAACTTTGTCATTAGCTGCCATCAGTTCATCTCTCAGAGCTGTTGAATTAGCACCACTGTTGTCTCGCTTAGACTGAAGCTGTGAAGAAGAAGACAATAAACTTACTAAGTAACGATAATTTTGGGACTTACTGAGAATACAAAAACCCAATAATGAAAGTCACCGCTAATTATTTAGAATCTCACTATCAGCATCATTTACCCTGAAAGAACATGAGCTTTGGTAGAGCAGTAACCAGCATGCTTGCCTGCAGGTCGGGAGGTCAGATCCCCTTCAAGGTGGGGATTTCTTCTCGCTGACCTGGGCTCCCAAGTTGATTCAGCCTAAAGTGTGTGCTAGAACATTTCCTAGGCAGTAAAGACAGCCGTTGTGATAGTGAACACATCACGCATTCAGTGCCAGCTGGTCTAAAACTATAGGGCTAGCACCATGTACCAAAAACACCTCCTGGCATGAGTATTTACTCCTTGATAAAACACAGTGACAGATCAGATCTGCTGTAGTGTTCACATCAACAATCAACTGCTGCACATCTCCACCAGTTTCTGTCTCTTGCCATGATGCTATAGTCTAACATCCTCTATCTAGTTCAGTGGTTCTCAACCGGTGGGGAATCCCCCCCCCCCCCCAGGGGGGAATTTTAGGGTTTCCGGGGGGGGGGGGGGGGGGGGGAGAGAAATGAAGACCATTTCAAGATCGCGTTAATACAAGAACCGATTACTTGATATTGCTTTTCCTTCATACTTTACAGTTATGTACGTCTCATCCTTCTAAAATTCATTTTATAAAGTAAGTAGACCCACAAATCATGTTTTATGTGGATGTCTAGACTTGTTTTAGTATATGCTATTAAATTTACCTTCCATTTTTACGTATACTGTGTAGGGGTGGGAGGATTTTTAGATAGGAAATATGAAAGGGTGGTGGTGGGGGGGGGGGGGGATGATGACGTTCTGAAAATATGGTGAAGGGGGGTATGGGCCAAAAAAGGTTGAGAACCACTGATCTAGTTCATCTACTCATATCTCGTTTGTGACAGATCAGTTCTAATGTCCAAGGATACCTCTACAATTGTTCCAATCTCTTCTTACAGTCACATGCTGAGAGCTGCTGATGTTATCTTCCCACTGAGGTCATTTAGTAACCAGTAGATCACCATATTTTGAATAATTACTTTTTAAAAAAGTTTACTTTTCTGTATTCTCTCAGTTCCAGGTGGTCATTACTTTTACGACTGACCAGCAACATGACCAAGTTGTTACTTTAAATATTTCTATCCTAGTTGCTACTTGCCGGTCTCCCTGGTGAAGGGATTAACGACTTTCTCTGTAATCCCGTATATCCATGAGAGAAACACAGATGCGCATGATTCGGCAAAGGTTTGCGCTGCATTGGCTACTTACGGGGTATATGAGCTGGTCGCTCAGAAAGCAATGGCAAACTACTGAGTGGAATCTTGCCAAGAACATCAACAAAAGCTGAAAAATGCTGGTGTTGACTGCAAATCCTATAAGGGAGTTTTTTTTGGTTTGCTTGTTCGCATATCCTTTACAGGACATCGCTGTCAACATCAGCATCTTTCAGCTGAAAAATTCTGGTGTTTACTGCAACGTCCTATAAGGGATTTTTTTTGGTTTTTGTTCGTATATCCTTTACAGGACATCACTGTCAACATCAGCATCTTTCAGCTGAATGTTGATTTCTTGGCAAGATTACGCTCAGTAGTTTGCCACTGCTTTCTGAGCGACCGGCTCACATACCCTGTAAGTTACCGACCCGGAGAGAACCGCTACCGATTCTCGCGCACATCACGTTATCCACGAGAGTCCTATAAGGGATATGCAACTTTAAAAAAAAAAGTTGCTACTTTAAATGCTTCTATCCTAGTTTTGACTTAAAATGTTTCTATCCTAGTTGTTACTTAAAATGTTTCTATCCTAGTTGCTACTTAAAATGTTTCTATCCTAGTTGCTACTTAAAATGTTTCTATCCTAGTTGTTACTTAAAATGTTTCTATCCTAGTTGTTACTTAAAATGTTTCTATCATAGTTGTTACTTAAAATGTTTCTATCCTAGTTGCTACTTAAAATGTTTCTATCCTAGTTGCTACTTAAAATGTTTCTATCGTAGTTGTTACTTAAAATGTTTCTATCCTAGTTGTTACTTAAAATGTTTCTATCATAGTTGTTACTTAAAATGTTTCTATCCTAGTTGCTACTTAAAATGTTTCTATCCTAGTTGCTACTTAAAATATTTCTATCCTAGTTGTTATTTAAAATGTTTCTATCCTAGTTGCTACTTAAAATGTTTATATCCTAGTTGCTAATTAAAATGTTTCTATCATAATTACTTTAAATGTTTTTATTCTAGTTGCTACTTAAAATGTTTCTATCCTAGTTGTTACTTA
The DNA here is from genome assembly GCA_963921405.1 of Cepaea hortensis. NCBI lineage: Eukaryota > Metazoa > Mollusca > Gastropoda > Stylommatophora > Helicidae > Cepaea > Cepaea hortensis. The sequence goes on along the minus strand of OY992877.1, from coordinate 165,335,653 downwards.
AAATGTTTCTATCCTAGTTACTTAAAATGTTTCTGTCCTAGTTTTTACTTAAAAAACATTTTCTGCCCTAGTTACTTTAAATGTATTTATCCAAGTTGTTACTGAAAATTTTCCTATACTTCTTCTTCTTCTGCGTTCGTACGGAATGTTGTTCTGGACGCAATTGTGTTGTGGCTGTTTACCTCAGAGCCGCGATATTTGCACCTTTCAGCCAACACATCCGACTTCTTCAAGCATTTGTTAACCTTCCCGGGTGCTCCTATTCCAGTTGTTACTTTAAATGTTTCGGTCTTAGTTACTTTAACACTTTCTGTCCTAGTTACCTTAAATGTTTTTATTCTAGTTACTTTGAATGTTTCTGTCCTAGATGTTATTTTAATTGCCACTCTACTGCTAATGATGAGTTAATGGGTTAAGAAAATAACTGGGATAGAAAGAGTCAAGGTTTCTTTCTTCTGCAACATCTGCCTTCCATCTTTCATCACAGCATAGTTTCCCCTAGGCTCTATTATGCCTTTTAGTGTACTCAAAATAGCTTCTTTATTGGATTCTAATCTCATTTAGTAATTCTTTTCATTCCTAGTTTTTTATTTTTATTTTATAAGGTAAAGGTAGTAGCCCCATGGTAGTTTCTGCTATTGGGGTGTGAAGTGTAGGCCTTCACATATACTAGGTTATGCATAATCTCATAGGGTGGCCAGTTCCCATTTTCACTGTGTTATTTTCCCTAAAAATGTTATGGTGCCCATTTTACGAAGCCAGGTATACCTTATAAGAAAAAGACAAACAAATTTCTTAGGAGTTTATGATATTTGTGCTGACATATACAAGCCCAGGATGTTGTAGTAACAGTAAGAGCATGAAGAGCACTCAACATCTGCTATAGGAGAGCCAGCACACATGAGTTCATCCACAGTGAAGATTTGTGGAATTTAAAAAACAAGAATTTCTTTTCCTCTTGATCTCTACCAAGTTTCCAGGGGCTAACTTCCCTACATATAATGATCTACTTTTTTCTATCACGCTTTACTGTCTTCAGATCAGATAACATATAAAGGTTATTTCAGAATCCATTTATTGTTCCAAAAAAGGCAAACACAAAAACTCACATCGTCCAACTTTTTGCGAGTGTCTTTCAACTCATGGTCATGGATTGTGTACTCTAGTGATCTAGAAAAGAAATTAAGATATGTTAGCTCATCGCAAAATAATGATCACTGTAGAAATTAAAAACAGCAGTAAATTTTTACGAAAATCATATTTCCTAACCTGAAATTAAGAAAAGTGTATCAATGCAACATGAGAAAGAAAAAAAAATTAAGTTGCATGTCCTTCACAGGACGTAGCAGTCAACCCCAGCATTTTTCGCTGTTCGTGATTCCCGGGCAAATTTTACATTCAGTAGTTTGCCATTGCTTTCTGAACGACCGGCTCCTATACCTTTTTCGAAAAAACCAGCACTGCCGTGTTTCGAACTCGGATATACGGGCTCACAAACCGCGTTCGCAAGCCCTAAGCCACAGAGACCGGTAAGCAACATGAGACGAAGTCCAAAACTCGTATCAGGCATAAAAAATAGAAATAATAATGCTTTACACTAAAGATGACTTTCGAGATGAGAAATTGAAAAACAACAATTCTGGGTGGAAAAAAACAATGTATGCATAGAAGACATAAAAATGCCAATTCCGAAAGTGTGAGATGTAACGTGGCTACAGAATAATTACGGCTTATATCTAGAACAAGATACAAATATGAATAATGAAGGTGTTAAAAGCTGTTAAAATTAATACCACAGAAGGCATCAATTATAATTGTTAATGTGACAAACATTATGGAAACCAGAATATTCCAGAAAGGAAATAAGAAATAAAACACATGTTTGTATTTATAGATAAAACTACAGCACTAACAACACAAAATTGTTCATAATGTGTTCCTTATCATGAAAAGAAAGAATTTGGTAGCTAGGTACATGAGTTCAGAAGAAATATTATAGGATTTCTCATGCAGAATCAACTACTATTAGAAAACAGTATGAGAAACATTACAGCAATAGATTATAAAACACAAAATATTCATCATCATCATCTCCCACTTCTGCTATCAAGCGTCATGGGGAGGAATAATTTGCGCTCCAGCGCCCAGTGTGCGGCACTGGATAGTGTCATTCCATGTGATTGTACAATGTCTTTGATGCCGTCAATCCATTTTCTTCTTGGACGTCCTCTTGGTCTCGTCGTAATAATAAAAAAGATTCCAACATACAGGAAAATAAGAAACAAAAAGGTAACAACACATGTCATCAATTATAGGAGGCTGCAGGAAAATACGTTTAAAGACGAATTTAATCAAGAAATCAAAAGACTACATAAGAACATCCCTGATGACTACTCAGGTGTAGATAAGGAATGGGCAATTTTCATGATTGCCATGCTCGACACACTGGAAAATAAATGTGGAACAAAGAAAGTAGGGTAGGCCAAAAGATTAAGAACATTTTGGTGGAACAACGGAGTTAAAGATAGCATATTCAAAAAGAAGGTAGAGTTCAAATAATTCATCATAACACAAAATATTAATGGCTATAATTAATTTTCCAACTCATTTTTTAAAACGCTGAAAAGATTCAGTACCTTCTCATTTTGTCCCACTTCTGATACTCTTTCAACTCTTCTTTTTCACCTTCCAAAGTATTTAGTCTCTCCTCTATGTACTTTAAAAGGTCATTGATCTTTTCTCGCTTGCCATCTAGAGATTACAAATGACATTAATTATCCATATAAGAACTATGAAAGTTGATATTATCATCTCCTTTTCCTTTCATGTGTATTCAGTTTACAGTGAGCGTTGGGCATGGTTGATTAACACTTTATTTCAAATTCAAACAGTGAATGACTGAAATGTTTTCTTCTTTAAAGATATTTAAATTTATTCTGAAAAACCATGTTTCCGTCGCGATAATTATAGTTAGAATCCATCTTTAAATGCATGTAAGTGCCACTGTTTAACTGGCAATTTTTCTAATGAAACATAAACACTTGAACAATCATTGTATTTGTCCACTTATGCTGTTTTTTGACAAGAAACAGTTGTAGTTCAGCTGAATTAATACCAAGCTGTACATATACCGGGAAAACAAAGTGAGGTGGGAAGGAGAGGGGAAAACAATACCAATATTTAAAAGGCCAGATATGCTATTAACATCTGTGACTAAAATACAGTTTTGCAATACCTTCAACGACAACAGAATTGAACTATTTATATTTACCACATTAAGAAAGCTAATGGTAAGGATATAAAATGTCTTTAACAAGCACCACTTCAGAATTACTGATAATAAATCAATATGTGCCTCTGACAGATCAGATGGTTAGAAGTAATAAATACAAAACTATGGAAATGAGCACAGAAACAATCACAGCAGATAGAAGTCAAGAAAAGGAAGTCAGGATAAACAAGATTTTTGTTTTATGTTGGTAAATATTGCCAATTGTGATGTAGATTGGAAATTACAAGAAAAGATACTGATGAGAATGCAGGAGCAGAGAAACAACATCAACATAAATTTGGCCAATGTACACACAAAACTGAAGATTGAACCCAGGACCACTGTGGTTGTAGGCATGCACACTAAATATTACACTACCAAGGACTCATATAGGACAAACGCATTAGAATAGAATAATTTCTATCCCATCAATAATGCATTGTATTGCATACATATTATAATGAATTTAATTAGTTTAACTTGTCTTTGTACGTTAGTCATCATGTAGCTCTCATCACAGCTTTCCAGAAAGGCTCTCAATCTTGTGCCATCAAATGCTAAGAATCCCATGGAAGTGTAAGAAGACAAATATGCAAGTACTGCAAGAAGCCAATTCACAAAGACATTTAAATGCACATAAGGATGTGCCAACTGGGAAGACTGAGGCTGCTAGAGACAAATCAACAGAGAGAGGAAATGCTAGATGGCTGAGGGAGTGGCACGGAGCATGATCAGCGATCAGATCTATCAACAACACAGAGGACAGACAGTTGTGGAGGAACATGACGCCTGCACTACTTGGCATAACACATGACAATAAAACAAAACACCTCCCACTAATTACTTCTGATATTTTGTCTGAAATTAGCTTTGTGTTTCCTTCTTTACACATTCTAAGAAACCAGATATGTTAGCACAGTTGACATGGACAGTGTAGTGTAGTGTAGTTTACAGATCAACATCATGGCACAACATGGACACAGTATGACATGGACATACCTGTTTCAGTTAAAATTGCATTGCTCTCTTCTTTACGCTCATCGTAAACCTTTGTGCCTGCCACTTCTCTAAGCAGCTTCAGTCGCTGAGAGTCGGGTGCTGTAGCCATCTGGTTAATCTGAAATGTTATATTTCTATGTTGAAATACAAGAGCTAGATAATGAAGTGAACACATTTTGCCAGCAACATGTCCATAATTTTTTGTTACTGCATATTTTAATGTTAAATTTTATTTATGCAGACTAGTATCAGCTTCATATGTTTAGAACCTTCTCTTGTTGTGTTCCATCTTATTGTGTAGAAATTTTGCTTTGTGAAACAATGCATATTTTCAAAACAAAATTTTCCCATTATGAATAGAAATAATGAAGACACAAACAATATACCACACAATTTATTGCCTGACATGCAGAGGAGGTTGTAATATATGTGTTAAACAGCAATTGTGTAAACTAAAAAAACATAAGTCTCTATAAAACTACTGTGGTGTGGTAACAGTGACTGTGAAACATATGACGTGTTGTGCATTTCAGCTATAAGAATTCATTATGTTGCTTTAATTCCTGCTGATTTAGTTCTGTAGTATGCACCTGACAGATTACACTGAAAGATGCCAGGCAATAAATTGTTTTTGTTTTCATGTATTATCAGTCACTGATAATTTGTTTCAGAGTTCAAAGTACAAATGTTTTCAATGACCAAGTGTTGATTTGAGTGTTAACATTAGAGTGTTAGGTGTTAACATTAGATCACAGTACTCCAAGCAAGATTTTTGCAGATGGCCAGCCCACATGGATCGTGTCGATATTCTTAATGCCCTTAGAGAGATGTCGAGAGCGAATGAGAAACTTGGGAGTAAGAATTGGCACGGCAGGACATGAGAGGCACATTGGGAGAATGAGGGTGCCTCACCAACAGAGAACTGGCACTATTAGCCACCGGACACCAATGCATATACTGGGTGGAGGATCTGAGCACTTATAGATATGTCCGAAGTGCAAGGATGATACCCCAAAAGATAACTAACTCTAGGCAAACCAACAGATGCCTCTTCTCCAGCAGCAAATGTCACAAGGTTTTAATACTGATTGTTCCATTAACACTGTGGTTCTCAACCTTTTTTGGCCCGTGCCCCCCCCCCCCCCTTTCACCATATTTTCAGAACGTCATTCCCCCCCTTTCATATTTCCTACCTAAAAATGTGGCCCGTGCCCCCTTCACTATATTTTCAGAAGGTTGCTAGATAGCAACTTGGGGGGAGGGGATTCCCCACCGGTTGAGAACCACTGCATTAACACATTGGTTGTAAATACCATGAATTTGTCCCTTCAGATGTTTCTCTATGCAGTAACCATGTTCAAATCCAAACTTAAGTATCCTTAACTCCATTCTACACTAATCTCTCCTTTTCTCTCCCGTATCTCCAACAAAATTATAACTATTGATTATGGTAAATCAAAACAAAAATATCTACAGAATGAAGTGTTCTATGTTTAATATTTCAAAATATGATAGAACCAAAATAAAAAAATTAAAAAATTAAAAAAAAAGAACTCAATTATTGGGTATCACAGTAACAAACACCAAATACAAACAATAAGGCTTACCTTTCCTTGCTTGACAATGTAATATGGGTTACTTCTGGAAAAGCCAGCGCTCTCCAGCAAGTTCATGACATCAGTTTTTCTATAGATCAAAATGACAGAAAATATATTTTACCTGGCTGGCAATCGCTCAAAACAATAATTTCATAATGAAATAGTCAAGCTAAGCCCATTACTGTATTTCATATACAATTCTCACTTCTCAAAGAATAAACTGTTCCCAACAGCTATTTCGTAATCATTAATCAAATATATTTCATTCTGGCCATGGCTAAACATTATGAACAATTCCTCCCTATCTTTCCTCTTTCACTGTATGCACATGCTCGTCCCATGAGTGTTATAGGCAGATACTGCTACAGTAGTAAGACATGCTGTTGTCATATATATATATATATATATATATATATATATATATATATATATATATATATATATATATATATATATATATATATATATATATATATATATATAATCAGTTTTATGAGGTGAAGTCACTAGCTCCCTTCCTTTTTGTCTTTCCCATTGCCAATTAGAAGCAAAATTAGGCCTGGGTTCATGAAGGAATAAGTGGCCAGCCTTTCCCTCTCATGGCAAACATCGAGATCTGACATAAAACCCTGGTCCCTGACTGCGCTCATTCCATTGTCAGTGCCTTGTCAGAATTATTATACAAGCATGCCTACTAATTCTATATTAAGCAAATTTTCAAAATTTCTCTGCCCACTGACATATCAGATATTTCTTAAGAAAACTCAAAGCCAACTGAAGTTGCAAGGATCCAAATACTGATCAAAATAAGTTGATTTGCTTGGTTAACAATGTGTTCAAGCAACAACAACTTGGGACAGAGAAAGTTTAGTAACAAGTATAGAGAGGCTGCCATGTTTACTTACGTGACCATCTTCTTGTCCAGGAAGTACTGATCTTTCTTAGAGCCGATGACTCTTCTCAACACAACTTCATCTTTTTCAATCTGTGGATGAATTTCTTCACCTTAACAATGCACTCAACAAGATACATACATCATAAAAACATCAACATCATTTTACTGTTTCTTTCTGCACTGTGGCCAGAATACAGAGAGATGACATTTGCTGCACTGTAGCCAAAAGAGGCCGGCTTCGTGGCTTAGAGGTTATGACTTTTCTCCCTAATCTCGTATACTCTCGTCGGTGACGTGATGACGGTGAGAATCAGCAGTGGTTCGAATCGCATCGGTAACTTACGGGGTATGTGAGCCGGCCGCTCAGAAAGCAATGGCAAACTACTGAGCGTAATCTTGCCAAGAAATCAACATACAGCTGAAAGATGCTGGTGTTGACAGCAATGTCCTGTAAAGGATATGCAAAAAAAAAAAAAAAAAAAAAGCCAAGAGAGAGAGATATGACATTTGCTGCACAGTGATCAGAATGCAGAGATATGCCATTTGCTACCCTGTGGCCAGAATAAAGAGACATGTCATTGCTGCACTGTGATCAGAATACAGAGAGATGACATTTGCTGCACTGTAACCCACATACAGAGGTGACAACAATAGGTAAAATATAGCAATCTGGCTTACAAAGGATCACCTTCACTGCCTACAAATAACCCCAAAAGTGCTCCAGTCTCCAGCTATAAATCATGTTTTTAAAAAGTATTTACATCCTCAGGTACCTTATTTTGTAAAATACAATATGACTGATAGCACAATGGCTAGCACGCTGACCTGCCAGCCAGGTGTACATGTGTTCAGATCCCCATCAAGGAGGATTTTTACAAACTGATCTAGCCTAAATTGTGTACCAGGCCATGTCCTGGAAAGTAAAAGCAATAGGAGTGATACATCCACATCACACACTGAGTGCCAATTATTCTATACAAATACATATTTAGCATCATAAATCCAAGATGCTTCAAAGAGTGGAAAAGTGGAGTGCCAATACTTTTTTGTGTGTGGAACCACATTATTAGTATCCTGAACCTCTAAGCATCTTCCACCTCCAAAATGTATCAGTGTTGAATATTAGCATCACCAAGACCTTAAAACACACAATGGGTTGTACATGTTTTTGTCTGTCAATGTAATTTTCTCACATCACAGAAGAAATACACAGTACTTTTTTGAGAAGCTGAACAATGTGACTTACCATGTTTCCGTTCTAAAAATGTAATACTGTGATAAATGTGCACATTCGCTATACATTAGACATACAAGTAAATAAAATCAAACGCTTGTGCGAACAAATAAGCATTTTAGTGTTCACATACATTTACTCCTATAAACATTAATAAATTATAAAAGGAAGCGGTAGTGAAGTGGCTAGGCGCTTGCCGACCTGGTGATCAAATCTTATTAAGGCAGAGTTGTTAAAAAAAAAACTGACTTGTGCTCCCAGGTTGATCAAGCCTTAAATGGGTATCAAAAAATGTCTTGGGAAGCAAAAGTGGCCGGTGTGACACCGACCACATCACCCACCAAGTGCTGATTGGTCAATACAAATATGGGTCTAGCACCATGCACTGTTTTAATGCCTGTAAAGGGATCTTTTACTTTACTTTGATAAATAAGAATGGGAGCCACAGTAGTGCAGTGACTAGAACCTGTGCCTGCCGGTACAGTGCTCTATGTTCAAAGCCCCCTCAAGGAGAGGATTTACAAATACTGACCAGGGCAGCCCAGCCTATAATGGGTACTAGAAAATGTTCTGAAAAGTCAAGGCGGCCGGGATGATACAAACCACATCAGCCACCGAGTGCCGTTTTTGTATATACAAATATGGGACTAATACAACTCAGGGTGTGGGAAAGACTTATAGATAAGGCATTCACTGTTAACAGTAAAGTTATTTAACAGGCTGAGTCTGATGAAAACACCCAGGTAACTGTTTCAGCTCTAACTATTCATGTCACCATCACCTGGCTAGTCTGTCTGAAGATAGGTGTTGATCATGTCACTCCACTGTCCACAGCAATTCTAATCAGTGTAAGTCTTAGCCACAACATCCTTGCATGCTTATGTGGTGCATTTTCTTGATTATCTTCTCTTTTCTGCCTTGGGTTTCCCCTCTAGTATTTTCAGTAGTAGACCTCCTATCATATATTGTGACCAGGCCAAAACATGGTAAACAATTGATATTACTGTGCGACCATGTGTGTATTTCAGCTTGAACGATGTATCTAGTTATCTACTCTACGTTGTGTGACATCTGCAGTATCTACCTGACCAGATGCAGCGAAATATGCCAGGCAATAAATCGTACATTCTATGGTTTGTGTCTTCGTTATTCAAAAGTATTTCCATTTCCTCAATGTCTTTAAGAGTTCGTTCTTAAATAATTCTTGAAATAAACCCACCAAACCACTTTTCATTTCTCTTTCACCGTCCCCATTTTTTAAATGAGAAATATCTTAAATACACAATCTAAATCTTACAGGTATTCTGTTGTCTGAGTTGTCAAAGATAATTTCCACAAAAGCACTGATGACTCTCGGCCCTGTGCCTTCATGGAGCAGTGCTTGACGCTGATCTGGTCGCATGTGACTAAACTCATCAGACAGTACAAACTGAATGGCTAAAAGATTAAATAAACAAATAAATAATTTTCAGTCATGAGAAAACCAAAGTTTCAATTTACAGAAATTTCAACTAAAAGGCTCATAACTTTTACTTGTAATACTTAAAATGACTAATAGGGTAATATAGTGACCGCTACACTCACCTGCCAGCCTGGTGGTTAAGGGTTCAAATGGTCTTGAGATGAAATACTCTAATGATCACGTAGCTCTGTGTACCAGAATATTACTCATCGGCACATTGTGATCAAGAAAATATGGGCCTATCACTTCTTCTTCTTCTTATAGTCTACACCGAATGACACTGGTTATCAAATCTGTCCTAGGGATCTCCATGGTAAGGTGGTTTAGTTAACAGTCTCACGCTCTGAAGTTAATTTCCTGAATAACACTATTCAGACCATGCATGCAATTTTGCCAGATTCCAGGGTGTCATCGCGGGAGCTACAAAGTCCGTGCTTTGTGTGATGCTTTCAGCACGTGGCTAGCTGTTCTGAGGAGAGAGACTGATCCAAATGGTGTAAAACCTGATGCAATGAAGTCGACCCTCTGAACTTTAGCACTCTGTATCATGTCTGTCCATAGTCTTCTTTCTTGTATACTGCCAATCATTTCTGACACTGATGGTTCTCCATGCCATGTCAACTTGTTTAGCAACTTTTCACTCGTTTACCCCCTGCCTCTTTTCCCCTCCTTTTGTATGTCATCACATACTCCAGCCTTCCCCTTCTCATGATGTGTCCAAAGGAATGCAGACTGTCTTCTTTTGATGTGGATATGAGCTGACTCCTTTCAAGATATCTTCATTACACTTTTTATCTGTCTGGTGTTGGTCTAATCATTCTTCTATGAAGCCATACATCTGCAGCTTCCATTGATTTCTGAATCAGCACTATATCTTAATGTCATGGACAGAAATGAGTTAAAAAAGTGTTCACTCACGACAACCTGCAAGGTTAAGGAGAACAGTTGACTAGAACAAAGACAGGTTAGCAAGACTAAAACAGTTCACAACTTCATGGAAATGTAGATGTACAGGTAGCAATCTGAGCGATGCAGCTAGCTAGACTGGTCATTCGAGGCGAGGACAGTGGACAGAACACACACACACACACACACTCTCTCAAACCTTCAGTTAAGAGAGACATGCGACTCAAACCATCAACCAAGAAACACATATATGTATATTTAATCATCCACCAAGAATTATATTCCTCATGATGGCATGGACTCTGGGTCTTTTATTGTTTTTAATCCATCCATCATGTGCCATGCCGATAAGCATGGGTGGTCATGTTCTGCCATCTCACTCGATCACCAGAGTTGTGGATCAGCTGTGTTCCTGTCTTGACCATGCCACATGGCCAAGCCATCCTGGTATTTACTTCTCTGTGTTCCCCTTGGTCTCTTCCCTTCGATCTTGCCAGTCGTCACCAAGTTCTCAAATTCATTTCTTCTCATAACATGCCCAACAAATTTTGACTGTCTACATCTAATGTCTCTAATCAGTTTACGATCTTCATTTGTTTCTTGAAGGACTTGTTCATTGGTTTTTCTGTCTGTCCATGGTATTCTTTGCATTTTCCTCAGAAACCACATTTTCACAGCTATCAGCTGTTTTTCAGCTTGACTGCATATTGTCCAGCTTCACATACATACAAAAGTATAGGTTCTATGTAGCACTGCAACACTCTTTTTCTCGTTTCAATTGATATCTTTTATTGGTCAGTATATTTTTCATCTTGCAAAAGGCTACCTTCGCAATGGCAATTCTTGTTCTAATCTCTTCAAGACATCTCCCATCAGATGTTATGACTGTGCCGAGATAACTGTATCGATTCGCTTGCTTAAGAATATGCCCATTTACTCGTATATCACATTGTGGTATTTCCTTCTTCCCAGTGACGACCATGTGTCTTCTTAATATTCAGTTCTAACCCTAGTTGTTCACTGTGTGCAACAACCGCATCTACTAAATTTTGCAGGTCCTGTTCATTGTCTGCAATGGAGACTGTATCATCTGCATATCTAATGTTATTGATGTATCGCCCCCCAATGTTGATTCCTTCCATATCTTCTATATTTCTGAAAATATTTTCACTGTACAGGGAAAAAATATCTGGAGACATTACACATCCCTGTCTCACACCTCTTTTAATAGGCTGATACTGACCTACATTGTTATCAATTCTGATGGCAGCTTGTTGTTTCCAATATATGTTTTTTACAAGTCTAAGGTCTTTTCCATCAATTTGTAGATCTTCAAGCATCCTTATCATGTCGACATGTCTCACTTTATCAAAAGCCTTTGTGTAGTCAATAAAACAAAGATATAGATCTGTTCTCAGTATATACACAGCATTTACTGTGCCCTTGCCTTCTACAAACCCATATTGTTCTCCTATTTCTTGTTGTATTTTCTTCCTGACTCTTTGCATGATAATTCTCAGCAGAATCTTCGTGATGTGCTACTTACTAATTGTTCAATGTTGATCGCATTCCAAGGCTCCTGATTTCTTCGGGATTGCAATAAATATAGAATTACATAATTCAGGAGGTATATCTCCAGTATCGTATATTGCGTTCAGTAGTCTGGTGACTTGGTCTATTCCATATTCTTCTAAGGCATTGATCATTTCTATTGTGATGATATCTGTACCAGGGTCTTTCCTGTTTTCATATGGTTAAGAGCATTCTGAACTTCCATCTTCAAAATTTTTAATAGAGAGAAAAACATGAAATCAGCATTTTCAAAAAACGTTTAGCAAATGCTATGCGCTTCCCAAGTAAACAAAAATTGCCTTTAGCCTTAACTTACCATAAAAGAAATTACTTTTTCCTGATCCATTTCTTCCAACTGTAGAAGAAGGAAAGGAAACCATTAAAACATCTGTCTTTATATATCCTGGGAAATGTGCTAAAACACACAAAATGTAAACAAAAAAAAAAAACAAAAAAAATGCTAAATAGTGTTTTGATGGAAATTCCTCCTCACCATGCAGGAAAATATACCAGTTGGGTTCAGACATTTTTGTTATTTTTTTCAAAACAATTTCTTACCGTAGTAAATCTGAATATCTTTTTATTGAATGCTTGTTGGATAGATCCGTTTGTTCTCCAATAATATTTACATTCATAGGTAGGTATGTGCTTTTCAGGTGATTTGTTAAATATATATATTTCGCACCTATATGTTGCCACAGGAAATTATATCTGTTCAAATCCATAAAGGGGAGCTGAGTGGTCTCGAGATATGGTGTCCGCCTCGAGTGCTGGAGGTCCCTGGTTCCAAGCCCAGTGAGGGCCGAAATTTTTTCACGTGGACTTCTAGTAAGAAAATTTCCCCTGGTCTCTGGGTAGTGAGATTGGATGACCGTGAGTATTGTTGCGCACGTAAATAATCCTTTGGCAGTTGGCAATCGAAAAAGAGTAGCCTAAAGGTGCTGCCCGGGGAAAATTTCGAGTTAAAAATCTATCCAAAGTATTTCAGGATCTTCGCCGGTGCTACGGAATTCATGCACTGAGCTGAGATTCTCTGGACTCAGGCTTGAGTTAGGAGTAGAACGGAGCACTTATGGGTAACACCTCTGTGCTGTGATGTTGATGCATCGACTAAACTATACTAACTAAATCCATGAAGGTTTTAATTGCCTGAGTTTTTTCTGTTAATTTCTGTCCTCACATTTCCATTGTCCATCAGCAGAGAACTTAGATATTTAAAACTGCTTACTTTCTGTAATTTCTCTCATGTCATCTCATTCCTCTTGTACCTGGAAGTATAAACAGCGGGAGAGAAGATGGGCTTCATGTATTGAGATTTCCATGGATTGTTATTTCCTGTCCATAGTTTACATAGTCGGCCTCTTCTTCTGCTTCCAATTGGTCTGTACATCAATCATTGCTTGTTGTGGTATACTGCTAGTTGGTAATCTAGTTATATGGCCAAACCATTTAACTTGCTGTTTTCTTATGAAATCTAGCGCTGCTATAACTTCTCTCTTCTTCTTCTTCTTCTTCTTCTTCAGCTTTCCGAGCCATTGAGGTTCTTTGCTGCAAATACAATCCGTCTCCATTCGTCTCTCTGGTGGACCTTCTCTTGCCAGTCGTTGATTCCAAGTGCTTGTAGGTCTGTACATGTATTATCTCTCCACCGCCTTCTTGGTCTACCTCGGGGTCTACGGTCATTTATTTCCTGAGTGTAAGCGAGTTTTGTTTCCCTATTATCTTCCATTCTTTCTATATGCCCCAGCCATTGTAGTCTATTAGCCTTCATGATACCAGTGATTAGCGGGGACTTAAACAGATCATAAATGTCTTTGTTACTTCTTCTTTTCCACTCTCCACTTTGTGTATCCCTAATGGGTCCAAAGATGCGTTTTAAAATTTTGTTATAACCCCCACTTTAATCTTGTTCTTTTAGATGAATCTTTGTTGTTTTTTCTTCTTTGGTTATAGTGATAACCTCTGTTTTACTGATGCTAATTTCGTTTAGACTATTTATGTGGGCTTCATTTCTCTTCATTGATAAATATATCTGTTGTCATATAGTTTTACCAGTTGTCATTATTTTTGTTATAATCGCACTGAGATATACATTTTAGTTTCTCAATTCCCAATTGTGTTATTAATAGTTGAGTTGAATTCAGTTGAACTAAGAACCAACATCACTGCACTCAGGATATTCCCATATGCGCTCCATCCCCTCGTTCAACAGCCAGCAAAGAGTCATACTACTAATCGTTCCCACCACTATCTGACTGAAAGTTATTCTCGTCTTCCCTCTCAGTTTTTAGATTCTCCCAGCACCCCTGCTGATCCATCGCAATGTGTTATTAATAATACTGTACCATCAGCATATCAATGTTCCAATATTTCTATTCTCCTTATTACAAAAGGAGAATATTGTTGCTTGTCAATATTTTGTCTAATATTCTTCATGATGTTTTCAGTATACAAGTTAAATAAATAAGGGACAATATGGATACATCATTACCTTATTTGGACAACAATCACCTTTATATTAATATACAAATTATGCTCTGTCTCATGATTATTAATCTGAGCCAGGCAATGGACCATAATATAACTTCTCTCCTGAGGTTGAGCAGGGTAGGGATAATGGTAGAATGGACAAAGTGTAATTGTTTCTGACGCCATGTTCTATATCAAACCCACACCTTGTGCTATATCGAACCAATATGTTGCATCATCACATATTCTCACAGCTGCTTTTTGTTCCCTGTAGAGTACTTTTATGATATGTATTGGATGTAATGAGAAGCTCATTTCTTTTACTGTTCCATAATTCTTTGTCTTTAACACAGTTAATGCTTTCAAGTAATCTATAAACCAAGAGTAAAGATCTATACTGTATTCACTAGTTATTATAACAATTAATCCCATCACAAATGCATACACACATACAAACATGCACCCACCAACACATGTCTGTAACACTGTCATCACTTCAATAATAATTTGAGGTGACAGAAATAATAGAAAAAAACTCACCAATGACATTATGCTTAGGACTAAATGGTTCAACTACAGTTTGATCTCTGTAGCTTCTGAAACCTTGAATGATAACCTATGGAATTGTAAAAAAAAATTATATATATATAAATTATATATCTGTGTCTGTAGTAATGTGCGTGTCTATGTGTATGTGAACAATCAACAAAAAATAAACATCAAACGAATGCTGAAATACCTTGGATGAGTAATTTAAAACTTAAAAGTCTATAAAGAGGCTAAGACAAACAAATTATCACAAACATCAGAAAAGGCAGGCATCAATTTTGGCCATACTGAGAGAAGAGAAAAACTGCAATATGTGACAACTGGAAAGATTTATGAAAATGGAAATAGAGGATGAAGGGAAGAGAAGATTTCTGACAGCCTTTCATCATGTCATGGTTAACTGATGAATCCTTTGGAAGACAGGTTTAACTCTTAAGTCCAATCCAATGGGATACATACAGTATGATAAGTAAAGTCTGAGAAGCATATTTGTTAACAGGAATTGTTGCCCACGTAAGAAATTTAAACAATTTATTTTAATAACATTTATCTAAAGTTTCAAAGATAATAAAGCAAAATGTGAGGTACAGATGATGAAATGAAGTACAAACATGTCACTCAAATCTCTAAGTCAGTTATAAGCGGAGATATTAATTTTTTCTTGGCAAATTATGTCACAGTCATAAGTAGATAACAGATGAAGTCAAAAACATACTTGCTGTCAAAGCCATGTCCACAAAATCACATGCATAATTAGAATCTCATCATTATGTAGCAAATTCTGTGCAGAATGTTGCTCCCATCACGGCATGTCAGAAAGCCTCTCGATCTCTGGCCATTTCTCTTGCCACATGCATCTATGTGCCCAAGGTGTCTGCCATGTCCTAATGTCCCTCTCTGTGCTGGTTGACCTCTGCCTCTTCTTCCATGTAGTATGTCTCCCAACATTGTTCATTCCTAGTATTTTACTTTCTGAAGCATGATGCTATTTATGATTCAGTTTTCTTCAATGTTCATATCTTGCAGCATTCAGCATTTTTCTTCGTGGTCAACGATATTCTAAGAATTTGTCTGTAACATTTGAGCTCAAAAGCCCCAATTTTCTTCTTTATTAATTGTGAAATTGTCCATGACTCACATCATTTAGAATCTAGCAATTAAACCATCACAGCACTATGTTTGAATACAAATGTCTTATTAAGGCTTTAATTACTAGAATGCTAATGAAACTATTAGCCCCACTAATTGAGGTCGTCGTTTTCCTGTGACATTCACAGTTTTTTATGTATGGCTCCTGAGAGGTATGATCATTAATAACTAGGTCGACATGATTGCTGGAAGGTGATGCTATATGATATCACATACTTTTTAGAATAGACACTATTCTTTAAAACAATAGAATGTATTTCTCTACGACAAATGAAACAGAGCTTCAAGAAACAAATGAACACCATAAATTGATTAGCAAAATGAAACCCAGACAATCAAGATTTTTTGGGCATATTATAAGGAGAAATAAACTTGAAACCTTAGTAACAATTGGCAAACTGAGGAGAAAGGATCAGGGGGAAGGCAAAGTGATAAATGGCTTGGCAACATAGTATTGAGACAAGACCACAGACCTACACTAAAACTATGGTGATCATGTGAGATGGCAAACCATGACCGCCCATGCTTGTCTGAATGGCACATGATGATGATATCTCTGTGACTTCTTCACCAAATGGTCAACTATCAAAGGCATATAGTTCAGCAAGAGGTCTACAAAAGCTCTAGAAAAATAGCTTGCATCACATACCCAATATGCCTCGAGGGTTGTAAAAAGGTTGTGTACTTCTCTTAAGTTTAAAAAATAGCTAGCTATATATCCTTTCACAGGATGTTGCAATGAACCCCAACATTTATTGGCTGTTTGTGATTTACTCACATTCAACCCCAACATTTATTGGCTGTTTGTGATTTACTCACATTCAACCCCAACATTTACTGGCAGTTTGTGATTCACTATGAAATCTTTATGTTCAGTAATTTCCCATTCTAGGGGTTAGCAACTTTCTCCATAATCCACATGAGCAAACGCAGCTGAGCGAGAATCGGTAGCGGTTCTCGCCGCGCTCGTCACTTACAGGATATGTGAGCCGGCCGCTCAGAAAGCAATGACAAACTACTGAGGGTAATCTTGCCAAGAAATCAACAACAGTGATGTCCTGTAATAGGATATGCGAAACAAAAAAAAGTTTCCCATTGCTTTCTGAATGGCCGATCCTCATATTATCAATATTAACGCAAAGCAATCTGCTCCCAAATCGTCTGCAGCTGATTTGAAATCCTCAACCCTAAAGTGGGAGGATTATCAAACTGCATTCACTAATCCCTAAGCCATAGACTTCATAGATAGGTAAAAAATAACTGTCATTTACTGCCTATAGTACCTTGCAGTGTAGGGCAGGGGGGTCTTGAGCCTGAGGAATTAAGGCCACGTGGCTAGTGCAGTCACCGTGACTGTGCAGGTTAGAGTTTTCTTTTTGCTCCGGACAGAAAAAACTCCACACCTTACCGAGGATTCGAACCCGGGTCTCCAAAGGAGAGCCTGGCATTCTAGCCACTCTACCAGTCGCTCCACATAGATAGGTAATGAATTAAAACCATTATACTGTAAGAAAAGACAGAACAGAAAAACCACTGCAGAAAATCCTCCTCCAGAAACGTCAAGCATTCTTTGTCCACATTGTCAAAGAACATTTCGAGCCAAAATAGGCCTTATCAGCCATCTTAGAACTCACGGCTCCATACTTTCAACCCCACTGGATGAAATGAATGGTCATCATCATTCTTGATGGACAAACAACATATATATATATATATATATATATATATATATATATATATATATATATATATATATATTTTTTTTTTTTTTGCATATCCTTTTTTGGTATTTAGTAATTTCTCTGTTGCTATCTTGATTGCCTCAAATTCAGCATCATAGTTATTATGGATTTCATTTATTTGGCTCCGCGGCGAAGGAGTTACGGACGCAGTTCATAATCCAGCTTACCCACGTTCGAAACACAGCTGTGGGTGATTTGGCAGCAGGCCGCTTGCGTTGGTTTTTTTTATGAAATGGTATAGGTGCCTGTCGTTCAGAAAGCAATGGCAAACTACTGAACATAAACTTGCCCAGGAATCACGAACAGCCAAAAAATGCTGGGGTTGACTGCTATGTCCTGTAAAGGATAAGCAACTAACTTTTTAAAATTTGAATACTAATGAAACCTTGACGCTGCCCCACAAGTTGAGGTCATAGTTTCCAAACAATGTTAATTTTTTCTATTGACTCATTCAAAACTGTTGTGATGAATGTATGCTAAGTGGTGGGTTATTTTTTACTGCTAAATTGATACCGACTTCTGCATTAATCTAAGAAATTTATCTTTTGCCGTTTACAGCAAGCCGTTGAACATCAAATGAATAAAGTTAAAGAGTGATAAAAAGAGGGGTGGCCAAACAAGAACACTACGCATGAAGCCAAAGAAGATTGATAAACCAACACAGAACTGGCGTCGTTAGCCGCTACACGCTGCGGGATTTGCTGAGGAGGGGATCCGAGCACTTATGGACTGAATGGTTCGATGTGCAATGAGGATGATCTGTCGACTAACTAACTAACTAGTGATAAAAAAACAGCGAAAGCTTCTCCAAATTAAACCTTTCATTTAGTGAATAGTTAGTTAGTTACTCGCGGTTCCAACTTCACGGCAAAGGATCACCCCATTATGCTCCGTTCCTGTGCCAGTGAATATCACACAAAATGCTCCTCACTGCCCCATGTGAAAAGTGGAACAGACCAGTCTCAACAAACAAACAGCCCGCACAGGTATAGTATGCATAATGCTGCTGCCAGAATGCCAACACAGTGAAAGTCTGCCACGAAAAATATAAAAAGAAAAAAAACTCTATCTGCACAGTTCGCTGTGACTGCACTACTAGCCAGGCGGCCTTAATTCCTCAGGCTCAAGACCCCCCTGCCATATACAGCAAGGTACTATATTGGCAGCAAGCAACTGACAGTTCAAGTTGTGACAGACAGTTCATTATTTAATTATTATTTTTAGATTTTAATAAAAATGTTTTTTGTTGGTGACTTTTTTTTCTTTACATAAAGTATTCATGTTCTTATCACACAAACACGGTTAGTTATATGCACCACAGTTTCACAAATCTTTGTGCTTCACAATTTAAAAAGAAGTAAGTTTGGCCACATTACACATTCACCTTCGGACTGCTCGCCACCTGATCTGCTAACTGTTTCTCAGAGTGTTGTCTCAGACACTGTCTGAAGTCTGCTACTTAACGTTGCGAGTGTGACCTACTGAGTCTAGGCCTACCTGTCAATTTGCTGCCATGTGACGCATTGCATTAAGTTAACATTAAAATGTTATACGACTTACCTGTTTTATATACATATTAAGTAGTATGCACTATATGATTAAGAGATACGACGATGCGATTCAATAATCCTGTTATATGTAAACAAACAGCTCGTATTCGTCCAAAGAAGCCATCACAAATGGCGGCAAATATTACCTTCATAATAAGCTAGCCTTAACAATTATCATTCCTAATCTAATAATTTCTTATGCTAATTTGCAATTGCAGAAATATTTCTAAAATATTTTAAATATTAAAATAATTAAAAGTAGTACACAATTATTATATTTCTTTAAAAGATAGCGATTTACTGTATTTTGTGAAAATGTAAGCGATCTACATATTTTTTAAAAAAAACCAAGGGATACGGGAGGTAATACTGACTGAACAATAGTGTTGCTTAGTAATTGTGTGTCCCTTTTGTATTAAGGCAATCAATATATTATTAGGTATTTATTGTGGCAATAGTGTTTAACCAGGTTAATATATTAAAATATATATTAACCTGGTTAAACACTATTGCCACAATAAATACCTAATAATATATTGATTGCCTTAATTACTAAGCAACACTATTGTTCAGTCAGTATTACCTCCCGTATTAAAATATACAGCAAGTCAGAAGAAGAATAAAATGTAAACTTGAAACTCTGCAAAACCCTTTGGAGGAAAGCGTTGACCAAACTTGGTTGAACATCAAGAATACAATTCAGTCTACCGCAGAAGAATGTCTCGGTGTGTTAACCACGCATAGAAAGAACAGATGGTTCAATCAAAAATTAGTTAGTTAGTTAGTTATCAGTTGGGGTATCTTCGTTGCACTCCGGACATGTCCATAGGTGCTCAGATCCTCCCCCCAGCATATGCATCAGCGTCCGGTGGCTAATAGTGCCAGTTCTGTGTTGGTTGACGAGGCGCTTTGTTTTCCCGATGTACCTCTCGCGTCTGGCTGTGCCGATTCTTACTCCCAGGTCTTTCATCCTGGAAAGCGATGTGGAATCACTGGCGTCAAAATCCTCTGTTCTCGCCATATCGGCACGATCCATGGGCTGGCCATCTACAGGGGGTGCAGAGCCAGCCAATTTATCAGCTCGTTCATTTCCCTCGACTCCCGCATGTCCCGGGACGAAGATGAAGGTGACTTTGCGGACAACAGACTTCCGCAGCGACTCAGTCCACTGTCTACGTACAGATCCAGCTTCGACCTTCTGAATCATGCTCATTGAATCACTTAGTACACACACGTTGGTATAAAGTTGTGATTCCAGCCATATGAAAGCCTGTGTAACTGCCATCACCTCCATCGTCATGATGCTCGTGGTCATGGAGTGGGCACCACTGGATTCTTGAACGGTTCGGCCCGCTGAGCGGGCTGTAAATGCCCACGCACTTCTCTGCTGCTTTACAACAGATCCATCTGTATAGATGAGCACTTCGGGGCTATCTGAGTGATCATAGATGAGCGCGTTAACCTCTGCATTGACAGCGGCAGGGTTCTGCTCTCTGCACCGTCTGTCGAGTGTGATAATGCAGGAGAAGGTACACTTAAAAGCTGGAGGCATCGGCACCCATTCCTTGCCGGGGTTGATACTGGTAAGACTGCAGACCTGTCCGACGACATCTTCCGCCCGACCCATCCATGATTTGCCCCTCTTTAGCCTGTCACCCTTTTCTCTGAATACAGCGTCATGCAGAGGGTGCTGCTCATCTGCACTTATTTTTAAGTATGCACGAGCTCTCCAGATCTTGATCCTGTGTTCCATTGTCGGGAAGTCAAGGAGGTATCTCATTGCTACACAGCTGGTGTCTTTCGTGCAGCCCAAAATGATGCGCATGGCTTCGTTTTGTACCTTTTCAAGTCTTCCAATCTGTGTAGGGCTGACAGTGAGGATGGCCAGGGCATACTCGATGCGTGAAAGCACAAGTCCTTGGAACAGAAGTAATAGCAGTCTTTGCTCGATATTGGCACTCGCCATGACTCTCATTGCTGCCAAACCTTTTCGAGCCTTCGTTATGACATAATCGACATGATCTCTGAAGGACAGGCTACGATCAAGCCTCACGCCAAGATATGTCATTGACTGGGTTCTACTCAGAATGCTCCCATCCATTCTTACTGCCGGCAGGTCTGTTTTCACAATATGGTTGTTTAGTGAGAACCATGTAACCGTTGCCTTTGCAGGATTGACAAGGGCATCGGCATCAGCACACCATGAGGAAATTCGATCTAGTTCGCCCTGCATATAGTTGGCAACCGCCTGTCTATCTCGACCCTGTCGATACACGAGGATGTCGTCAACGAATGATAGAGTCCTACCCCTCCCATCCAACTGTTGTTCAGTGATCGGCACCGTATACACGTTGAATAGTACTGGTGACAGTGGTGAACCCTGCGGCAATCCTGGACATATCGTTATCGGCTCAGAAGACCAACTCCCGCATCTTAGCACCACCTTCCTTTGGAGTAGAACTGCAGCTATCCATCGTACAAGGTGAGGGTGCACTTTCAGTCTGAGGAGGGTTTGCATCAAGTGCTCGAAGGATACTCTGTTATATGCGTCCTCTAAGTCTATGGCGGCCGCACATGTCTCTTCTCTGACCTGAAATCCTTCGTAAACATCTTGAGCAAAGACCGCCGCATTCAGCCATGACTCTTTGTTGCGTCTGTATCCTCCAAGTGTGGGCGGGAAGCAGCCGAGCTGTTCCAAGTCCCAAGCAAGTCTGTGTGCTACAATTTTCTCCAGTAGCTTGCCAACAGTACTCAGCTTCGACCAGCTTCAAAAATGTGAAGAAGCAGTCATTAGGAAGAAGAATGCCAGACATGTATGGTTAAATGACATCAATAACATCCAAAAGGAAGAGCATTATAGAAATGAATGTAAAGAGGCTACAAAAATAGTCAGACAGCAGAAGCGAGAATATATGAGTAATATAATCAAAGATATGGAAACTAATCACCAGAAAAATGAATCCAGAAAATTTTTTAAAGAACTGAAGTCAATGAAACGAGGGCACCAACAAAACACATATGGTTTAAAAGACAAAAATGGGAATATGCTAAATACCAATGAGGAAATGTGCAACACATGGAAAGAATATTTTATTGAATTACTAAATTGTGAAGCTCCAAGTCACATTTTCCCACAGGAAGAGGTTCTAACATGCGAACCACAAATTGAAGAACCTACATTTGAAGAAATCCTATATGTAATCACACGACTTAAAAACAATAAGGCAACTGGGACTGATGGAATTGCTGCTGAATTTATAAAGGCAGGTGGCCATGCATTACATCTAAAGCTATACGAACTAATAATAAAAATCTGGAGGACAGAAGAATTACCCCATGACTGGAAAGAGTCATTATTGATACCTATCTTTAAGAAAGGAGACAAGTTCCAATGTGGAAATTATAGAGGAATATCACTACTGTCCACAAGCTATAAGATACTATCCGCAGTATTACTAAATAGACTAAAACCATATTCAGAAGACATATTAATATTAGGTGACTACCAGGCGGGTTTTAGACAAAACAGATCAACAATAGATCAGATATTTATCTTACGACAAATAGCCGAGAAACATTGGGAATATAAAAGAGACCTCCATAACATTTTTGTGGATTTTAAAAAGGCTTATGATAGTGTCCATAGGAATAGTCTATGGAATGCTATGCAGGAATTTGGAATACCAAGGAAGTTAATCAACATGACCAGACTATGCATGGAAGATACTTATAATATAGTAACATATAAAGGCAGGAAATCAGACCCCTTCCAAATAACATCTGGCTTGAAACAGGGTGATGCACTATCGCCGCTACTCTTCAATCTGGCTCTAGAGAAAGTTGTAAGGAAGATAAAGGAGGAATGTGATATTGGAGGAACATCCAAGCTGCTTGGTTATGCAGATGATATAGATATTATAGGGCAAAGTGAACAAAAGACATTGGAAATATTGACTCACTTAAAGGGAAAAGCCCAACAGATGGGGCTGGTTATCAACCAAGATAAGACAGAATATATGGTAATTTCAAGAGACGGAATGGCTAGAAACTCTGGCCACATACAAATAGATAATATGACCATTAAAAGAACGGAAACATACAAATACCTGGGTACAATCTTCAACTGCTCCAACATCATAAGGGAAGAAATACAAACTAGAATCAACTCTGGAAATAAGATATACTATGCACTACAACATCTACTAAAATCAAAGGCGCTATCTCGTAACACCAAAATCACAATATACAAAACACTGATCAGACCAGTTGTGCTGTATGGCTCTGAAACCTGGAGTACAACGAAAGGAGACGAAGCCTTGTTACAAACCTTTGAGAACAAAATTTTAAGACGCATCTTTGGACCCATTAGGGATACACAAAGTGGAGAGTGGAAAAGAAGAAGTAACAAAGACATTTATGATCTGTTTAAGTCCCCGCTAATCACTGGTATCATGAAGGCTAATAGACTACAATGGCTGGGGCATATAGAAAGAATGGAAGATAATAGGGAAACAAAACTCGCTTACACTCAGGAAATAAATGACCGTAGACCCCGAGGTAGACCAAGAAGGCGGTGGAGAGATAATACATGTACAGACCTACAAGCACTTGGAATCAACGACTGGCAAGAGAAGGTCCACCAGAGAGACGAATGGAGACGGATTGTATTTGCAGCAAAGAACCTCAATGGCTCGGAACGCTGAAGAAGAAGAAGAATATATTAAAATATATGGGGGACCCTAACATTAGATGGAAGATGCATGACAGAGATTACTCTAAGAATAGGCCAAATAGAAGCTGTATTTCAGAAGATGAAAAATGTCTAACACGGTAACTCACTATCATCATTGATTGAATGGCAGAAAAAAGTGCTAAAATAGTAAATAGAAGCTGTCCTACGGTATGGTCTTAAATGATGAAACGAGAGCGAACAAGTTAGGGAAAACTTGGAGGCAACGGAGATGTGGTTTATAAAACAAAAGTTGTTAACAGTTTGAACTCCCAGAGTAAATAAAAACGATTGATTGATTGATTGATTTAGGAACCGACATCACAGCATTCGGGACATTCCCATAAGCGCTCCGTCCCCATCCCCAGCAGCCAGCGAAGAGTACCAACACTAATAGTTCCAGCAGCAATCTGATTATATGTGCGTCTCGCCTTTCCTCTGAGCGTCGAGCATCGGCCAGATCCTCTCGTCACACCTCGCTGTCTCATTCTTACCAGACTATGGTGATCCATTTGCTCCTCCGAGGTGTACACGTGCTCCCACAAGGCCGCAACCACATCTGTTTTGGCATACATCAATACTCCACCAAGTTTTGCCGAGCCAGCCAATCTGTCTGCCTGTTCATTCCCCAGCACACCGGCATGCCCAGGAGAAAAGATCCAGGTGATGCTTGCTACCCGTGACCTCCGAAGCGAAGCAAACCACTCTGCACGAAGCTTGCCTGTTCTCACCCTCCTCAGCATGCTTTCTGAGTAAATAAGAACGATTGCCTGGACAATGCAATGAAAGTAGAACATTATACAAATATTTAAGAAGGCGCCTAACATCGTTCCCTGGTCATTTGCTTGCTTGCTTGCTTGTGTTCGTTGGCTTGAGCTCCAACGCGAAGTCCTGTATGTCGGATGAAGGCATCCTGTTGTCCAACATCAGTGTGATGTCATACAGGACCTGAGTTTTGCGTGAGTATCCGTTGTCCCATGTCTGGCTTATTGGTGTGCAGACTGGTGGTTCCTCGCCGTACAGGCAGACACTCTCCGACTTCGGAGGAATCGGCGATCCTACTGACTTTAGCCAGGACCCCGAAGGGACCTGTTGCCCAGGACGCTCGACGAGGACGCGTCAATAGGTCTTGGCCAGTATATAACCCGGCCCTGGTGCCTTGGAAACACCTCTGCGTCCCTCCCTGGTCATTTAATAACAAAAGAGATATTGGAAAATATCTTGATGACTCGAAAGATCAGCGGTGGACAATGCAGGGGTAGACCGGGACAAATTATGCCGGATGGATTATGCCGGGTGGGCGGTGGCATGTGGGGAATAATTGTATGAAAACCAACGCAAGGTGGTCTGCTGCCAAATCACCCGCAGCTGTGCTTCGGAATGGGTATGCGGGTTTACGAATTGCGTCCGTAACCCCTTCCCAACAGAGCCGATATGGAGGGATGGCATCAGCAGAATTGATACATAACACCAGGGGTCGAAATCTATGGCAACACGTGAACGCCTACGCCAATTAGCAAATGATGATGGTGATGATGATGATGATTGATACTGGTTATTATTACGAGACAAAACTAAATAACAGAGAGTGAACTTTAACAGGTATATATTCTGTATAAATACCACGTATTCTAATCCATCACTACAAAAGACTCCAAAACTTTACTAAATGAAAACAGCTTGCTAAAAAGAAACTGCATTATCACAAGCATGCAACCTTACTTATACTGAGAAATGCGAGTAGATTTAAACCGGCCAGGATTAAAAATGAATACATAACAGGATGAAAAGTATATTTGATCTCAAACATTATTAGATGCAGAAGATGGATAAGCAGTATAAATAGTGAAATAAACGACACGACGTGTACAGAAGTACATAAAAGAGAAAGAACTCCTGTCAAATTATGTTCCTGCTTGAAGAAGAAGAAAAAAAAATAAGAAGGAAAGATTGGGGGGGGGGGGGGAGAGATCTATATTTCTTACATTCGCCGATTCTTATAAAACAAAATAGTGATCGCTCTGCTGTAGTTTATAAATTTTTCCGCAGTGTCCCCGGCTCACCGCGCCTGTTCTTTCTTGGTGGGATGGCATTTGGGCCGGCACCAGACAGTAAGGTTTGTTTAAATTTTGGTTGAC
The DNA here is from genome assembly GCA_963921405.1 of Cepaea hortensis. Taxonomy (NCBI): domain Eukaryota; kingdom Metazoa; phylum Mollusca; class Gastropoda; order Stylommatophora; family Helicidae; genus Cepaea; species Cepaea hortensis. The sequence goes on along the minus strand of OY992877.1, from coordinate 165,309,390 downwards.
AGATTGGCTTCCTTTCGCTTGGAATAGCAGAGAAGTTATCAAAATGTATGTTCTTATTAGTGTAGCTTGTTTATTTTTAAACAAACATCCTTGCAACCATACATCGGGTTTATTTTACAGACATAGACATGTATCCTCTTGCATCTTACTACCTCGATGTGTCCCATTCATCCTTCTAATGGTTCGATTATCAGCACGCAACCGTCTTAGCAGCCCTGTCCAAGCATTTTAATATCCTATTTTAATAGCCTACGATGGGTAGCGTTGTGATATTCTGTTGTGATAATTTGGTGTGTCCAGTGTGTGCCGCGTGGTTACACGCCCGCTTCACACGCGTGATCCGGGACTGTTTCCGGATCCGGTCAGGGATATGCACTACTGACGAGCTCAAATGAGGGTGAAACTCGAGTATAGTGCTTCAATATTGACGTGGATGGGCCTTATGTTCATACCAGAATACGATCGGCGTTGCCAGTAGTGGGTTGTGCTCAATATTTAAATTTCAAATCCCGAAACAACCACATAATCAATTTTAATATCCGATTTCTTAACTGTCCTTTAGACACAGCTGTTCTAAGCACATCATACACAGAGCTGGAAACCAGGCCTCTTGCGTCTGCTCCTGCGAATAGCCTGATTGGAGAAATGCGAGGTGATTAAAACGGGCATGATAAAAATGAATACATAACAGGATAAAAAACATATTTGATCTCAAACATTATTAGATTCTGTCTCAGTCTGTCGAACATGTTGTTAGTGTGTTTTTCCATCTTGAAGGTATGCTGCTTCTTGATTTTCGACTCGCACGGGACAGTCAGCTCGAAGAGTGTAAACTGTCGAGATGACAAGGAGTAAATAACAGTGTCAGAACTTTTCTGAAACCTCTGGATTACTCAAATGTATCTGCCACGGCATCTAAGGTTCTCCGAGTTGTCGAGGATGGACGACAAGTTGACAGAACAGTCGATTCTACCCTCCGATTTTTTGTCCAACTTTAAGGAAGAATATAAGCTAGATACTGGCAGTACAGACCAACCCCCCCCCCCCGTTTTCCCCCATTCGCCTGCATTAATTCGTGCTACATCCACTTTACCGGCTACGCGGGGTTAAGGACGCAGTTCGCGATTTAGCAGCAGACCGCCTTGCGTTGGTTTTTTATGAAATTGTATGAGTGCCGGTCGTTCAGAAATCATTGGCAAACTACTGAACGTAAATTTGCTCAAGAATCACGAACTGCAGAAAATAAAAATGCCGGGGTTGACTGCTACGCTCTGTAAAGGATATGCAACTAACTTAACATCCACTTTGACTGCCAGCTGTACAATCTGACTCACAGTCAATGGCGCTGATCAAAAACGAATTGATGTAGTATGAATGGGCGCATATCATTAGTGGCCCTAACCTACTGAAACTGTTATGGATACATTATTGCTCTGATTGAGCTGCATGTTAGACTTGGCTAATGATGACATGTTTACCAAGATGTCTAGTTTAAATTTACCGTATTTGTCGAAGTCCTCTTTTTCCATTAGCGAGGGTCCGTTTGTTTTTTGGAGCCGGCAAGTTGGAATCACCGTGTGCCTATAACTTGGATTCTTTTGGATTATCTATTGTGACCTATCTTCGTTGCGATCGATGGCGTTGCGGACGCGATTAGTGATGCCGCTTCCCCGCGTTCGAAACACAGCGGCGACCGATTTGGCAGCAGACCGTGTCACGCTGGTTTTAACGTGTTGGTATGGGAGCCGGTCGTTCAGAAAGCAATGGCAAACTACTGAACGTAAAAACTTGCCAAGACATCAACAACGACAGTAAAGTGCTGTTGTTAACTGCAACGTACTGTAAAAGAATATGCAATTTAAAATGAAATATTCCTATGGTCTCTAATTCTATTTCTCACTATGAGTGCCTATCAGAAAAAAACTCATTTTCTGCCAATATGGCACCAGTAACTGTGCATTTTTATTTTTTATGTTTTTGAAATGTAACAATTTGGGCTGGAGAGCGTTCCAAAGAACCAGAACCAGAGAAGAACCGCTTTACTGGGCTTTACTACAGCATGTACGGAATCAAACAAACGTAAACAAATGTGTTACAATGTATTTGTACGAACTTTTTGTTGTTCGTTGCTCAAACTGTTTGGAAAATGGAGAGCAGACCGTACGACGAGAAAGGTAGAATAAGAACGCATATAAATAAAATATTTTAAAACAAGTTATGAATGGATTAAGCGAAATGACTGTCTATCTTAAAGAGCATTTCTATATTGATTGGACATAAAATAATATATCAAAACCAAGCGCATGAACGAACAGTGCGAACCCGAACAGGCATCTCGGCATCACATAAAAAAAAGTGAAACACTTCCAAATAAAATATTTTGAAACAAATATCTCCTAAGTAATTATAATTAAGTAATATTAATAAAAGTTAGTTGCATATCCTATACAAGATGTCGCAGTCAACACCAAAATTTTTTGCTGTTGTAATCTCTTGGCAAGTTTTAGTTTACGTTCAGTAGTTTGAAATAAGTTTGCCATTGATTTCTGAACTACCGGCACTATACTTAAGTATAGTCTATACCATTTAGTAAAAAAACCCAACGCAAGACGGTTTTGCTACCAAATCATCTGCAGCTGTGTTTCGAACGCGAGTATGCAGGATTAAGAACTGCGACCGTAACTCCTTATCCACGGAGCTGGCAGTTAAGTAATAATGTAATATACTTTTCAAAAAAAGAAAAGCAACATTTTTGGTGTTACTTTTATAAAAGATATTCGCTGATTGGACATCAGTCAACCTATCCACTGTGTCCATCTGGTCATTAACTTCTCGTGGTTACCTGAATTGTACTCACCTCATGATTCGTGAGGTCATGAAAGAGGCCAAAGTCAAAACAACATTTTTGACAATAAATCGTGACAGGTTCATGATAATCCTGTGAAACTTACAGAACCCAAAACTCTCTGACCATATTATTGAATGCCTATAAAAGATTGATGCTCCTCAAATATATTCAGTTGAAAATTCAATGCGCAATGGCTCATGTCACTACAGAACAACGACTCATCATCATTGGACGTTTACAGGCTGGACAGTCACAAAGTGTAGTAGCCAGAAAATTTAATGTGGTTAGAAGCACCATTAGTCGCCTTTGGAGGCAATTTCAAGAAACTGGCTCAGTGGCAGACTAGCAGCGCTGTGGAAGACCCAGAATCACGACTGCTGCCGAAGATTGCTTCATATGGCTGCACACCTTAGGAATAGATTTGCATCTACGTCTTCCACAGTCCAGTCAATGCCAGGAGCTCGTCGAATTTCAGATCAAACGGTCAGGAACTGGCTGCACGATGCAGGTCTTTAGACTAGAAGACCCTACAGAGGTCCTGTTCTTATGGACCGGCATCGCTAAAACTGACTGCAGTGGGCGAATCAGCATCGTCAACAAAATGTTGCTACAAGTTTGCAATTGAAACTGCAATAATGTTGTGCACTGGCTAGCAAATTCGCCTGTTGACCTGGAGGTCATATGTTTGAATCTTCCTTGAGGCATCATCATCAAGTTCCCTGCCAGTTGGTGTAGGCGTTCATGACTTCACAGATCTCGGTCTTTGGTTTTCTGGATCAACTCTGCCGATAACATTCTTCCATGCCACCATCTCAATCCATCCAGCATCAGTTCTCTTGGTCTGCCTCTGCCTCTCTTCCCCTTGATCTTTTGAGTTGTCATAGTTTTCCAATGTCTCTCTTCTCATCACATGACCAAAGAAAGCTGTTTGTCTTTTTCTTATCGGTGTATATAAAGTTCTAGTTTCATTAGCCTCTTTCAGGCAATCGTCATTAGTTACCCTTTCTGTCCAAGGAATTTGCAACAGTCATCTCAAGAACCACATCTCTGTGGCTTCCAAGTTCTTCCTAATTTGTTCATTTACATCCCAAGATTCACTGTCATACAGCAAAACAGGCTCTATATAGCACTTCAGCACTCTCTTCCTTACATTTAAAAATAGTGACGTATTGCATAAGATACTTTTCATTTTCTGAAATGTAGCTTTTGCTCACACTATTCTGTTCCTAATCTCTGTTGGGTATTTTCCATCATATTGCCATACATATCCCTAGGTATTTAAAATTATCCACTTGGGTAAGAATGTTCCCTTCTATTTCCAATTCACATTTTGGTGTCTCCCCTTTCTTTGATATCACCAATGTTACCGTTTTTTTTTATATTCAAGGAGTCCTTTCTTTACACTCTCTGTTACTACAATGTCCAACAATTGTTGTAGATCTTTTGCATTATCCGCCACCAATAGTGTGTCATCTGCATAACGTGTATTGTCGAGGCACGGTTGAAAAAAAATGCACCTGAACTCCCAGGTTGACCCAGTATAAAATTAGTACCAGAACATATTCTAAGAAGTAAAAGTGGTCAGATTGACATTGACCACATCAAGCATCAAGTGCCTTTTGGTCTATACAGTATGGGGCTAGCACTGCATACCATCGTGTCTCGTGGTATAGAAAAGAGTTATACTCTAATGCAGCTTAGAGAGAACATTGGTTGTAACAGGCCTCTATTCCCATCTCATGCTACCAGGATTCAGTCCCAAGATTTCCTGTCAGCGTTGCTTAAGAAGTTATGCAATATGTATATTTTTATATCAGAAATCTTTAAATGCATCACATTAATTCATAAAAAGTAACTACATAGTCAGTGTTGTTTTGCCAAGATAATTGAAAGGCCTGCAGAACATGTAAAGATATTTGCTAAATTATTTACTTTCTTTGATTTAAAAAGAATGAATGATATAAAATGTGTGTTATTTTGTAAAGAAAACGTGTGTTAGCATGAGGTTTCGGGGACAAGTCTCTACAACAGTCTGATCGTTAGATACAAGCTCTTTATGGGGTTCAGCAAGCTTGAACATCATTGGACTTTAGAGTTAAAAGTCAATCTTTCATAGATTTACAAAAAACAACAATGACCACATAAAGTTGATGCATTTAGCATTGTGAAGTGTACATATTTGAGTTGAGTTGAGTTGAGTTGAGTCAAGAACTGACATCAGGGCGTTCGAGGCATTCCCATAAGTGCTCAGTCATCTTCAACAGCCAGCATAGAGTCCCAATACTAATGGTGCCCATTACAATCTGATTATATGTCCATCTTGCTTTCCCTCTTAGTGACGATGCCTACCACATCCACTGACCACCTCTTTCTGCTTGACCATGATAGTCTATCTGTTCTTTTGCATTGTTCATGAGCTCCCAGAGGGCCTTCACCACATCCTTATTATGCATCAAAACATCCCTCAATTATGCTGCACCAGCCAATCTGCCTGCTTATTCATTCCCTACCTTACCAGAGTGTTCTGCAGAAAAGATCCAGCGAATGCTCACAACCCGCGACACCTGAATTGATGCATACCAATCAGCGTGAAGCATGCTAGTCTTCACCTTTGTCAGCATGCTTTGTGAATGAGCTACAGTCACAACATGCATGTACAGTTTGTTCTCCAACCAGTGGAAAGCTGCAGCAACCGCATCAGACTTGAGGTTGTGGTGTCATATACCAAGCTCTCCTTTACCAAACATTGGCCATTGGCATTTTCTGTGAATCCTCAAGGACTTTTTTGCCTTTAAACACAGAGCCAGTGGTATTTCTACTTCTGTAGCGCCTGCTGACCGTTCCTTACATTCATGTCCCAATGTGATTATAACCCCTTACAAGTCTGAATTTCTATTCAGCACTCTGACCCACTCCTTGCCTCTGTCAATCTTCTCAAGTGGGCACACTTCCCTGTTGGTATCATCTGCCTGAGCCATCCATGATCTTCCTCTTAACAGCCTGTGGTCCTTGACTGCATCCAGGGAATCATGCAGGAGGTATTCTTTATCCGCAACTACCTTGAGGTATGCTCTTGCCTGCAACACCTTGAGTCTGTTTGCAGTGGTCAGTAGTGCCAGGATGTATGACGTACACAATATTGGGGTGTCCCTTGTACACCTCAAAATCACTCTCATGGCTTCATTATGTATTCGCTCTAGGTTCACTAGCTGACTCTTTGAGACAGTGAGTATTCCTAGTCCATACTCTACCACGGAAATGATGAAGTGCTGAAAAAGTGTGAATAGCATTGAGTCCATTCTGACACTTTGTAACCACCACTTCATCATGATCCTTAAAGGACAGGCTTCTATCAAAAGTGATTCCCAGGTGCTTCAACAGCTTTAACAATCCTATTGTCCAGAGAGCACCACAAGACAGATGCCTTTTCTGGGTTAATAACAGCATTCATGTCCGTGCACCAATCCATCACTTTGTCCAATGTCGCCTGTAGCTCCTAAGCTGTTTGATTTCTTTCCCTCCCCTGTCTGTATACGAGAACATCGAGAACATCGTCTGCAAATGTTAGTAAAACACCCCCCCCTCCCCCCACATATTTGCCCATAAAATATACTTCTACCTGAGAAAAAGAGGCTAGCGCCTTAATTATGTAAAATTGTTTTATACCTCAGATCCTATGTCCATATGAGAATTTTTAAACAACAAAAGATTTTGAAATAAACAAATCATCATGTCGACACATCTGAGATCCCAGATGTGACCCTCTTTATTTATGGTCCATGAAAAACTGAGGAAACAGCTATTAGACTAACAATAAAGTTTACATCAGAATCTGAATTGCACATCTGAGAAAGAGCACATGAGGAAGAAGAATAAATAAAAAATATATTGAAAACATCCTGACAGAATTGTGGAAGGAGCACCTAGAGATCTATAATAGCTGAGTCAATAGTTGACAAAGAAAATGGAATGTACATAAATTAGTCCATGGTGCTGATTCAGCTTTTTAGATGAATAACTTTGATTTTGTTACATATAACAGTGAAACACATACAGCATACGGCAGCTTTGAGCATTGGTATTCTGTGTATTGTTGTTGGAGTACCTCTTTGGTGGAAAACAACAGAGGTGTACAGAGTGAGTCTGCCATATTCTGACATACAACACTTGTCAGACAGCAAGGTAATTCTAACATAATTTTCACTTCTATTCACTATGAAGAATTAGTGTCACTGTTCTAGCACATACATATCTTATTTGAAAAATAATAACATAATTTTCACTTCTTATCACTAGAAGAATTAGTGTCACTGCTCTAGCACATACATATCTTATTTGAAAAAGTACCCTTCCTTCTCCAATATGTACAGCACAACCCCATGTGTGTGATTGTATGTCAATGACAGTTGTTAAACCTCGCCAAATCTAATCCACTTGTAGGCATATTGTAAATATTTTGTCGCAGGTAGATCTTATCATTTGTAAAGCTTGCCAAGACCTACTCTTTACGATTTTAAACTGTGAAGTAATTTTTAAAATGTGTAACATATATGCCAGACCAGACCTTCTATTTTTAGGGTTTCTGATCATGATTTTCAAATTGATCATTTACTATTGGGAGAACCACAGATAGATAGGCCTTGAAAAACCAAATCTAACGGTACCTCAATGAGTTGTGTATCTCGATTCTAAGCTGAGTTATGTAAATTTGAGTGTCGTGACCTTTGGACTAAAATTTTCCCAAAAGAGTGCTCAAGAAAGGAATTTTTTGCGTCCTGGTCAAAATGAGAGCCCAGATTATCACAATTTTGGTTTTTTGAGACTATCTGTTTTGTTTTTAAACGAACATCTTAGCAACCATACATTACTGCGATCGGGGTTGTAAGGCCTAATTAGTCATGTTATTTATTTTTTGATATGATGTCTGGTGACCTAATTAGGAATTAAAAATGGCCGCTAATTAATTACTAAATCAGAATTTAGCTTGCGTTTTATTAATTTTATCTTCAAAAATTACAAGTTATGCATGTTGTTATGCGGAATGATGTTACGGACCTAATGGTCACTTTAGTTTTTTGATGATGTGTGTGGTGACCTAATTAGGAATTAAAAATGGCCGCTAATTAATTACTAAATCAGAATTTAGCTTGCGTTTTATTAATTTTATCTTCAAAAATTACAAGTTATGCATGTTGTTATGCGGAATGATGTTACGGACCTAATGGTCACTTTAGTTTTTTGATGATGTGTGTGGTGACCTAATTAGGAATTAAAAATGGCCGCTAATTAATTACTAAATCAGAATTTAGCTTGCGTTTTATTATTTTTATCTTCAAAAATTACAAGTTATGCATGTTGTTATGCGGAATGATGTTACGGACCTAATGGTCACTTTAGTTTTTTGATGATGTGTGTGGTGACCTAATTAGGAATTAAAAATGGCCGCTAATTAATTACTAAATCAGAATTTAGCTTGCCTTTTATTAATTTTATCTAATTTTTTAATGCTTCAGCTTCTTGAACTCAAAGTCCCCTCTGCCATGCGTCCACCTTGACGAGGTAGAGGGGCTTGCGAGTTCCAATGACCCCAAGAGCTATGCCGACGGTAGCACAACTACTGGTAGGGTCACCCATGTCGGACAGGTCAAGGGAGAGGGACCAGACGAAGAGATGCACAAACCTGCTGCCTTGTAGGTAGACTGGGGACAGTCAAAGGCTAGGGAAAGCATCCCGAAAAATGCTTGTCGAAATCGGATGTACTGAGCCACAGGCTTGACAAAGCAGTGCAACGTAACTTTATCATTTCATGATGCCACAGATGAAAATTAATCGTTATGGTGCTAATCCCGCGAAGTCCCATCAGGCGGTGATAGTGCCGGGCCCCCTGCTTCGAGGGGGTCCACCCATGACTACTGGTGGTCACCTTCCCCTGTGCTGTGGAGTCAAGGCACAGAGGAGTAGGTTACGAGCTATTGACCAAACACCCAGGACACTCAGCATACTACAGTGGAATGCCGAAGGAGTTTATAACAAGAAAGTCTCCCTAACACAGCGTCTTCATACAGATAGAATAGATGTGGCATGCATTCAAGAGACACACCTCAATGCCGATCGCAAATTCTCAGTCAGAGGATACCAGGCTACACGTTTCGACCGCCAAGGACACAAAGGAGGGGGTTCTAATACTTATACGAAATACAATACCTTGCAGCGAAGTATCTGTGATCTCTGACAACCAAACGGAAATTATAGGTGTTGATATAAGATAAAGGACGTGAAAATAAGAATTTACAATCTGTATAGCCCAGCAGATAAGGACCTTACACTCTCAAACATGAAAATAACTGACACAAACTGCATTATTGTCGGAGACTTTAATAGCCGTTCAGAAAGATGGGGATACCCAGATACTGACAAAAGAGTAGATGAAGTGGAGGACTGGGAAATAGACTAAAATCTCCATCTACTCAACAAAGCGCATGACACACCGAGCTTCTACTCCAGAAGATGGTTTACCACTTCTACTCCAGACTTAGCTTTCTGCACAGGAGACAACCTCCACAAAATCGATCGCCATGTGCTTGACCAATTAGCAGGCAGACCAATCAAGCTTGTAATGAATATGGAGTATGTTCCACAGGAGCAAAAGCCTTTGCCCCGCTGGAATTACAAATGAGCAGATTGGGACAGATTTGCCATACTAACAGACAAATATTGTGAAAACATAAATACACGATATGGAAACATGAAGCAAATGGTGGAAAGTCTAAACAGAGCAATAATACAGGCGGCCACTGAGTCTATTCCAAGAGGAGCGAGGAAAAATTACAAACCATACTGGACTGAAGAACTACAAATTTTGGAGGACAAAGTTGAAGATGCCAGGAAGACAGCAGAGAGAGAACAAACAACTGAAGCGAACATCTCTCTCAAAGCCATCTCAGCAAAATATAAAAGAACAGTAAATCAAACAACAAGAGATTGTTGGAGGGAAAAAACAGAAAACCTGAATTTTGACAGGAATGGAAACAAACTATGGAAACTAGTGAAAGCCATGAACAATGAAGGACCTAGATACAAACAAATAACAATTAAACAAGGAAATGCCTTGCTTACAGGAAAAAAGGCTGCAAATGCACTAATGGAACACTATGCCAGTGCAAACCACATTGATATTACAACTGAACAGAAGAAAGCAATCAAAGATAAACAGATACATCATAGTAATACAGAGACAGCAGCAGAATATATGATGGCAAATCTAACAATGGAAGAAATGGAACAGGCAATGAATACTCTAAAAAAGAAGAAATCACCAGGAAAGGATGGAATCACAAATGAAATGCTAATAGGACTAGGCACTAAGGCAAAAAAGAAACTACTAGCAGTCCTAAATTACAGTTGGAAGAGGGGAATAGTCCCACAGGCATGGAAGGAAGCTATACTAATACCAGTCCCAAAGAAAGGAAAAGACCTGAAAGAACCAAATGGCTATCGACCTATTAGTCTACTTAGCTGTGTAGGAAAATTAATGGAACACATTATCAATGGCAGGCTAACATGGCATCTGGAAGACAACCAACTCTTAACACCACATCAAGCAGGATTCAGAAAGTACAGATCCACTGAAGATCAAATAACCTATGTAGCTCAGGAAATAGAGGATGCCTTCCAAGAGAAAAAGCACACACTAGCGGTCTGGATAGATTTAGAAAAAGCATTTGATAAAGTATGGAAGGAAGGACTGAAAGTAAAACTGCAAAAAATGCATGTTTGTGGGAAAATGTACAAATGGATCAGCCACTACCTTGAGAACAGAACTGCCAGGACAAAAGTACAAGGACAAACCAGCAAAATTATGCTGTTGGAGCAAGGTGTCCCCCAAGGAGGAGTTCTTTCACCAACATTATTCCTAGCATATATAAATGACATCACGGAAAATTTTCCAGCCAGAGTACACACATCATCCTTTGCAGATGACCTAGCCATATGGATATCTGAAGAATATATTAGTACAGCTAACAGCAGAATACAGCAAGCCCTATTAGCGCTAGAGGAGTGGTCAAAATCATGGCTAGTGAAGATAAGTGAGGGGAAAACAACATGCACAGTGTTCTCCCTCTCAAATAAAACTCAGCAACCTAAGCTGGTATTGAACGGAAAAATATTGCGCCATGAAGAAAATCCGAACTATCTCGGAGTCACCTTTGATCGTCGCCTGACATGGAAAACACAGGTTGAGAAAAATCGAACAAGAGCAAGGCAAAGAATGGCAATCATGAAAAAGCTTGCTGGTACAATGTGGGGAGCAGATGAGAAAGTTCTCAAGAAGTTATATACTGGACGGGTGAGGCCAGTACTGGAATATGGCATTGCAGCTTGGGCAACAGCAGCTAAGTCAAACTTTAACAAAATAAGTAGAGTCCAAAATCAAGGAATGCGAATCATAACTGGAAGCCTGAAGACAACGCCTATTAATGAACTAGAAAAGATCACTTGTTTACAACCAATGCAGGATAGAAGAGATAGCAGAGCCCAGCAACAAGCAGAAAAATTTAGAAGATTGACAGACCACCCTATGTACAAAAGATTTAATGGTTTTGGAAAGGAAAGACTGAAGCGTAGCAGCTTTGTAGAAACTGCAAAACGAAGGATTAGGGCAGATCCTATACTTAACATATCAACAGTCAAACCCATTTACAATGTACACAAGTTCCCAGCTTGGAGACAGCAGCAACTGCCTGAGATGATAGAAAACATTCTTGGTATTGAGAAAAAGAACACTCAGCATGAAACCGAAAGAAGAGAAATAACCCTAAACTACATAAAAGAACATTACCCAAGCAGCAATTGGACCCATGCATATACAGATGGATCAGCCAAAAATTCAGTAGAGAATGGAGGAGGAGGAATTCTCCTAAATTTAAAAAATGGAGTGAAAAAAACACATTCAGTGGCAACTGGACAATTTTCAAGTAACTTCAAAGCGGAGGTAGAGGCTCTGAAAACTGCAGCAGAAATGCTCCTGATGGAGGAAAATAAAGAGAAGCAAATAGCTATCTTCACAGATGCAAAGTCAGCTGTCTCAATACTGAAGAGCAATAACAGCACAGAACTAGCTGACCTAAGAGCAGCAATCCATGGTCTGTGACAGAAATCCAAAAAAATTGTAATACAGTGGATCCCATCACATTGCAGTATACCTGGAAACGAAGAGGCTGACAGACTGGCAAAAGAGGGCGGACGACTACCACAGCCTGGCATAGACATAACCTATAATGAGGCAAAGAGGTTGATAAAAAGCACTTATAGAACCAAATGGGAATCAGAGCATCCAGGCCATCAGAAGGATGATGCTTATTACAAACTCGACTGAAGAGAACAAGTAGCAATCTTCAGACTCCGCACAGGACATAACATGCTGAAATACCACTTGTTCAATAAACTGAAGATAGGAGATACCGATGAATGTAATTGTAGAACTGGAAAAATGACAGCAAAACATTTGCTGCAGGATTGACCAACATATGCAGAACAGAGAAAGATATTTTGGCCCACACCTGCTTCATTTGAGGACAAGCTCTATGGAGATATCAACAAGCTCAAGTTGACCGCAGCTTACTTTAACTACATACAGGTTGACATTTAAAGGTGCATGAAGAAGTATTCAGACTGCCACACTTCATTCCACAGGTATGTCGGTTACAAAAGCGGCCCAGAGGCATGAAATGGAATATTGCTTGGATAGCAAATCCATTATGTGGAAAGTCCAAATCGAAAGCTCGCTGTGTGGGCTTCATAAAGGTGGAAAAGTGTCCTAGTGGCATGAATGGAATATTGCTTGGATAGCAAATCCATTACGTGGAAAGTCCGAATCGAAAGCTCACTGTGTGGATGTCATCTGCAGACTGCATTCTTCTGGTTTCTGGAAGAACAGCCTATGGTGAACGGAAGGACGTGACGATTCCTTGGGTGAGCCCAGTACCAGAGCGCTATGTGTTGGCTTTGCAAGTATGGAAGCCTCCTTGGATGGCGGGGAATGCCCATGATCTGCCCCTGCCTTCCCTTGAGGGCTGACCAGGATGTCTTTGGCTGTTCTATATGGGCCAGCTGGGATGGGGGATAACACCACAACAGTGAGAGTAAAATGTCCTAAGAAACCCCCGGGATGGTTAACCCGGTGAACAAATGCCCGCAGAAGTCGGATGTGTCAGCCTAACGGCGCAAGAAAGCAGCTTTGCTGTAAACGGGCACAACGCAATCACATCCGGAAAAAAAACCCTGGATGAACGCAGAAGAAGAAGAAGAAGAACTCAAAGTAAGTCCATTCCTCCTTAGTTGGATCGCTGCAGCCCTCTTCCAACGGAAAGTAGTTTTTAGATGTGGCAGTTGGACTTCGGAACCAACAACAATATATCCTGGCCTACCACAGGGATCACCATTATCTCTGATACTGTTCAATGCCTACACAGTGAGCAGATCACTGGACCTGGCAGGACATTGTCATATGCCGATGATGTTTTAGTGTATCGTCAGGGTAAGGATAGACAGCAGGTTGCTGTGGAACTACAAACCGAACTCAATCGCATAAGTACTTGGTGTGATGAAGCTGGGGCAATGGTCAACCCAACAAAGGCAACAGTGACTTGGTTCTCGTTGAATAATCATATTGTCAACATTCCAACACCAACGGTAAAGCTGTTTTCAGAGACGGTGGAAAGAACGCAGGCAATGAATTACCTGGGGATACTATAACAGTACAGCGAAGGGACAGTGGACTATCAACAACTCCAAGACGGACGGTTCTAGTTCCATATCATTTAATTCAGAATCAAGCCAGATGTTGCTCAGTTAAATCATACGTCCATCTCTTCTTAGTCCCTGATGTTAACTGCCCCGTAACAACCAACTACGTCACGACTTGAGCATCTCTCCTCCCATTCCATCCCGATGCTCAATCGTGCTGTAGCCTTTTCCCACCTAATACCTAACTTCTGCTACACCTTCCTATGTTTTTCTAAAGAATTTTTCCCTTAAAAATTCTTTACTCCCAATCCCACTACTCTATTCCCTCTCTTTCCTTACCTCCCACAGCTCCTCTTAAGTAAACATTCTATTCTTTAACTCTTATCCCTGTCATATTATCATATAGTAACCCACTATAAACTTCTTCTTCGTTTCTGCCTCTTCACAACACACATCAATAACAATTAAAATCTCAACTTTATACAATACATCATACCACATATGGTTACCTTTTTAAACTAAACACTCCTTCTCCCCTTTCCTTACTTCTCACAGCTCCTCTAATCTTCCCCAAACTAACTTATTTTAAGTAAACCAATCTATTCGTAACTCTTTTCTCCTGCAATATAGTAAACTATAAACTTCTTCTTCATAACATAACACATTACATATAACCTTAAAAATTTCAACTTTATACAATACATCATAACACCTTTTTGAAATAAACACTCCTCTTTATAAGCGATCCGCTTAAAATTCCAAACGCTGTACTCTTCTGATACCAACTCCCTATTGTCATCACCAACATTACTTACTAATTCTCTGTTTTCAATCAACCTGAAACATTCGCACATGATAGAAAGATAAGAAATCGGTGCGCACCGGAGATACAAAGAAGAAGTAGAACTCTTCCACACAAAAACCACACTCAGCTAAATCACACACCTTTACCCCCCTATGTCATTTGAGACTTTATGTAATAAAGTCTAAAACAATTATCCCTTCTACAGTACCAGTTATTACAGTTTACGCTGCTATCTACAGGCTCAAGTACCAATCATCAAAAATATTATTCACTCCCAAATGTCTATATATTATAGACAGTACACAATTAACAAGGTCCATCATCCCTCTAGACATCTTCTAACTTTATACAGATCACCTCACATAACTAATCTTCTCTCATACCTCACTCAGAATTCTCTCTTAGCGACCCCTTAATGTCCATTTATTATGGGCATCTCTACTAAAACTTCTACTTATGCCGTTATCAACAGCAACACTATACTCATGTCTTTATTCTATTACAGTTCATATATCACAGACCCTCTAAACCCCCATGTCATTATGTCTCCACAATGTTCATTTCACACTTACAACCCTTTACTATTGTACTGCTATCCACAGTCTCTAACCGTTCTTCAGAGTCAAACATGGATTCAATTCATGTTTTGGTAATTGCCTGGCGTAGCACGTTACTCACTTCTTCTTCTATAAGCCAGCAATCTTGTGTCTCTTATGAAAGTGCACCATGGTTCTTCTGACCCCATGGAAACTATGTTTAAAACTTTCCCCTCATTCACCCCACTGCTATATTCATTAATCTTTTCCTCCCCAATATGGCGTTCAATCCATATATCCAATTAATGTTCACTTAAATTCCCCATAACCATTTTACTTGTGTATTAACCCCGTCACTTAAGTATGGCCTATGTTTCCACAACTTAACCTCTCAACGCTGATTATCACAGCAATCTTGCTAGTATAATATACATAAACTTGTTATTCACAAGGAGAATGTGTCTCTCTTCTAGTCCCCAGTAGTTTATTACTATTTTCTGAACGAAGGGTCTCAAATAAAGCCCCATACACTGTCTTACACAAAACCATGTAAATCAAACTTAACTTAACTAATTTCCAACATGTATATACAAACATACAAGACAATTCACTTAGACCACAAGTGAAGCGAAATAAAATCAAAACAGGACATCATACCCCCCAAACAGTTTATACATATTTTATGTTTCCCCTCATATAATTTAAAATAATACAACATACATCCTATTCTATTGTTGCCTAATACTACTGGTCACTTTTACGGACCAATAGTTTGTACCCAAAAGTCTAAGAACACAATAATCCTATTCTAAAATCAAATACTAACAATCATTTTGCAAATCAAGCAAAAAAAAAACATATTACATATATGAGGCATTAAAAACTCAGATTCAATAAAAACAACTGTCTTCTCGCTAAAGAGAAGGTTTTCAAAAAAAATATAATTCATTTAGAATTAACTACATAAAGTGACCCAGCAAGATTGGTCTCTTCTACGAACCAATGTAACACATATCTATTTACACAAATCACTCCTTTATAACCAAGAAAAACCAAACAACTCACTGCCAGGTATATATATATCTGTTACCTACAGACCAATTCTTAACTTAAAACAATATCTGTTCTCTCAATAAAAGTCACTAATTAATAAATGACCGTCAATCATTGATTCTCTCCCCTCACAATATTCTACCTTTTTCCAGACTAACACATCACAATATCTGGAATATCAGCCTAAGCAACCGCTGTAAACTGCAGCTCAATATCACTTCACTTACTACTATTGTGGCGGCTATCCCATCACACTACAACTCATCTCTCTACTAAAGGAAACCTTACCTCGACACACTAATTGTTTCCCTTGGATTTGTTCCAAGTATTTCTACAACTACTTAATTATTATTACCGTTAACTACGGTATCTCCACCCTCCTACGTCCAACAAAACTTTGTCTATTTACTATAGACCTCTCACCAATACCTCTAACTCTACTTTTAAGTTTCTCGTCTACCCGACGCAATTAATATGCATTCTCCTGCATCAGTACTTTCAACATCTCACCATAACAACTCTAAGCTATCCTCAAGTCTCTCCTAGCGTTCTTGCACCGCGCTGATACTAGTCACATTTATCGGAACATGTTCTCATGTTCTCCAACATTCATTTAACTAATCTTGTTTACCTCCATATCTTTCACCCATCTTCCTATTTATCGGGATTCTTACTGAACAGCAACCCACACTACTTATAACTGACAACGGACTTCCACCTGTCCCCGTCAACAATACTAAACATATTTTATGAAACGTCATTCAGAATGTTAACTCCCTTTCTGTCAATCTGTCATACAACTTCCATAAATTCCGTCCAAGATTACACATTCCAAACAAAAGACATCACACCTTTCTAATCACCTACATTAACAATTTAGCACAAACAAAACAGAGGCAACGACTATAACCAAAGAAGAACAAACAATAACCATTCAGCTAAACGAACATTTCTCGCAACAAGTAAAGAATCTCACGTTCCCAGGAAACTTTATACACATCAAATCGCAAACCAGAACAATAGGACAACCATATATCAACAACTACCAAGCTTAAGTGTGTCGATCATTTTCACCCACATTGACACTTGACGACGTTTTTAAAACCTCACTTCTGCATCACTCAGCGCGACGAACACCCGTTTATCTACACTTATACTCACGCATGGACTAAACGTCTCGTACATGCATATTTCTACTTTTCTCAATCATTCTCTCGTTTTCAAAGGTCAGAATCTAATCATTGCAAACTATATCTCTCTTACACACTAACCAGCACTATCAACGGTCTCACAGAACAAACTTCATTCCGACGAGCCACTAACGTATACTTTTCCACAACCTTCTCAGATTTAATTACCTCTTCTTTCTTCGCAAGCATGACGTAATTACTTCATCCCCCTCACCAAGAACTCGTATTCTTCAAGCATCAACTGGCTATTTCTCCTCAACCTATATCTCCTCATCAGACACTCTCAGTTCAGCTGTCAACAATACTATACTTACTTCTCAACTACCAAGCGAAACTATCATAGCTTTGAGTCGAACCATCCACTCTAGTACGAGCATTCATACTTATTTTCTCTCTCTCTCTACTAATTATGTGCTGAATCTACTCTACTTTAATCACTCCAGTTATACATCACTCAACGTGATCGCCTCTCTATATCTATCCATTCTAGACAAAGGACTATTTTAATTTCTACCTTGTTTACTCTCCCTACATCACCACCAAACACAAGATATCCTGTATTACGTATCCACATAGAATATCATTTGTCGTAACTCTCTATCCTCAACAACACTATTGCCTACTTTGTACCATGTGACGCTACACCATAAAATTCATCTGCCTATTTTAGACAGCCCATATGTATTTGCTCACACCGCAACTCCTTTCATAAGCCAAAACAATGCCATATGTCCTTCGTTACCCGAAGAATTTTAACAGTTATAGAGTGTATCTAAGTTAAATATTTCATTATCTCTCAGTACATTAGTACGTCTTTCTTTTATTATGTCATCTTCACTATCTGTTGTTAAACTGTTGTTAAAGTACTCAGGTCTTAATTCTCTGAGTTTTCTTATGTTATCTTCTGTCGTCAATGAGTAAATTTCCGCTATCTGTCTATTACTATTCTTCTTCTTAAATGCTTTCTTTCTATTTCCTACATTTACGTCGGTCTGCTCACTGTTTCCTGTATACCTTACGTAACGTTTATATTTCCCCATCTCGTCTTCAGATGACACACTGATAATAGATCCTTCATCAGATTCATAATAGTTTACTGCAGACACGTCGACCCTATTCCCATAGTCGCCTTTTGCACGTCTGGCTTTCTTTCTCTTTCTTGGTATTCGTCTCTTAGCCTTCCCTACTTTCTTGTCATATAAACTGGTATCTAGTCCTAAAGAGTCACTAACTAAAACTCTGTCCGTCTGTCCACCAGCAACTACACCGTATAAGGGAACATCACGCTTCGAGTCAGGACCTGCTTGTAGTGCAATTCTCTCATTCTCCGAATCATCAGTATTCACAGTTGTCTCAGCATCACGGTATGTACTATAACATGCAGCGGTAGAATTATCTTCTCCGTAACCTGAACTCTCACACCTAATATTTCTACACCATTTGGGGATTAATTTCATGTCTATACCTGAGGAACTTGACATAACAGTACCTCTATTAACTATCATACTACTATTTCTTTCTTCAATACTTTTCCTCTTTGGTTTCCTTTCGTCTTTGGTTCTCTTCTGTCTATCCTTCTTAACTTCAACTGTGTCTCCTTTTTCTAATTTCACGTGAGGTGGTTCCGCAATTTCCACCGTCTTAATAGTTTGCGTTCCCTTTTCTATTTTCTTAATTGACTGTACCTGGGTTGTCTTCTCTACAGTATCCCTATGTGTCTGCGTACTATCATTTATCGTATTACTTGTCTGCGTCTGTGTCTCTCGGTCTATTCTCTTTATTAACACCGTCGTTTTCTTTTCCTGTCTAACAATCATATTGGCAATCATCTTAGGAATAGTTGAACTTTCACTTACGTTTTCTACTTTGTTCTTTGACCCTGACTTCAGATACTGTCTCTTTCTTTGTTCAAACCAG
The DNA here is from genome assembly GCA_963921405.1 of Cepaea hortensis. Classification (NCBI taxonomy): domain Eukaryota; kingdom Metazoa; phylum Mollusca; class Gastropoda; order Stylommatophora; family Helicidae; genus Cepaea; species Cepaea hortensis. The sequence goes on along the minus strand of OY992877.1, from coordinate 165,290,295 downwards.
TCGTCACGTTTTTTCTTAGCAGTCTTGCCATGGGATGGCCATTTCCATAATTTCTTGGAAAAGTCTCTCTCAGGACCATTCTTGTACCTATAACACCTATCCCAGTCCGACCCTTCACCATTACGTCTGTTCTCACCGTCTTTTACCCCACATACATCAGGTCTTGGTTCATAATAGCCATATTGTCTTCTGTCTTTATTAAGCAGTGGCTGTTTCCTGTTATTCTTTCCTACTCTATTGTAGTCTACTTTAAATCTATAAGGGTCTTGTCCAGTCGTTCTGTTCTTCAACGTTTCTACAAAATTCTCTACTTCATTAACTGCTACCTTTAACTCTCCCAACCATGTACTAATACGTTGTAATTCTACATGTAGGAAATTCATATTAACTTCTTTGTAATTTCTATCAAGCCTAAAACAATATTCCTACATCTTCTTCTGCATTTTCCTTGGTACCTGGGAAAAAAAATTTGTATGTTTCTCTACTGTGCTGTGTTGGGTCTGCCTGCTGTTGCCGTTCCCACCCCAGTCAAAACTTGTTCCGTCATGCTGAAATATTTACAGTTATTCAAGCAAAAAAAAACAATCAATACTTATTACTATACAGTCTTAAATTAAGCAAAGGATGTTATCTTCCTCCTGAAACTCAATAATTTTCTATCTAATATAAAAATTTAATTATATTACCCCTGTTCTCGTTGAGCTAAATTTTCCAATCGAAAATGAAGTCCTTGTCGTCTCTTCCCCTGTATGCCTAAACTGAGAAGCACGGTATCTGGAACCAAGATCGACAAAGCGGCTTCACTAAGGATCAAAAGTGCTCGACTGGGCTCGATAGGCTCGACTGGGCTCGATAGGCTCGACTGGGCTCGATAGGCTCGACTGGGCTCGATAGGCTCGACTGGGCTCGATAGGCTCGACTGGGCTCGATAAGACAGTGAAGAACGACTAAACGTATCAGCCACCCAGGGACGGGCTCTTGAAACAAGGCAAGGAACGATTGGATGTATCAGCCACCCAGGGACGTGCTCTTGAAACAAGGCAAGGAACGATTGGATGTATCAGCCACCCAGGGACGGGCTCTTGAAACAAGGCAAGGAACGATTGAAATCAGAGGACAGCACTGGCCATCCCTCTGAAATCAGCAATGAACAATAGTCAGCCTCTCAAAACAACCGACAGTGTAGAGCAGCGGCGGCTGACTGACTTGACAAAGCGGCTCTCTCACACAACGGAGTCCGGAGATGATTTTACAACGGGTCGATTGGCTCGATAATGATCTGAGAACGGCCTGGGCTTCACCACCAGTAAAGCTCGAAAACGATTTGAGAGCGGACTGGACTTCACCACCAGTAAAGCTCGAAAACGATTTGAGAGCGGACTGGACTTCACCACCAGTAAAGCTCGAAAACGATTTGAGAGCGGACTTCACCACCGCATGAAGATATTACAGGCTGATCTGTTCCAGTGTAGGTCGACATTTTGGAAAACCTTCTAAAGTCCGTTCAGCAACAATCTGATAACGTGCTAATGTTTCAAAGGCACCGCATTTTCCACACAACCGCTGTATGAAGTAGTGGCTGCATCAAATATAGTGGCCTAGTAGCTCCGCTATGTACCGCGACACTTGAAGTTTTTCATCCTGGTCACGGCACCAATTCTGTACTATAACAGTACAGCGAAGGGACAGTGGACTATCAACAACTCCAAGATGGACGGTTCTAGTTCCATATCATTTTATTCAGAATCAAGCCAGATGTTGCTCAGTTAAATCATACGTCCATCTCTTCTTAGTCCCTGATGTTAACTGCCCCGTAACAACCAACTACGTCACGACTTGAGCATCTCTCCTCCCATTCCATCCCGATGCTCAATCGTGCTGTAGCCTTTTCCCACCTAATACCTAACTTCTGCTACAATACGGTTTGATCGAAGCCTTGCTTATAATGAGCACATAGACCAGGTGATAACAAAGGCCAAGTGGGGTTTGGCTGCGATGCGGGTGATGGCGGCAGCAAACTGTGAGCAGCGCCATCTATGTCTTCTGTATGAGGGGCTGGTCATGTCTGTTTTTGAGTATGCAGTGGCAATTCTGACTCTCAGCTGTAAGCAGATAGAAAGGATGGAAAGGATACAGAATGAAGCTATGCGCAATGTTCTTGGATGTACAAGAGATATAGCATGCAGGGAGATGCGCTACCTTCTTGATTTTCCAACCATTGAAGAGAGAATACAAGTTTGCAGGTAACGCGCCTACCTCAGAGTTAACGCAAACACACAGCATCCACTGCATAGTAAAATTATGAAGGTGAAGGGCAGCAGGTTAAAAAGAGGACGGTCGTGGATGGGTCAAGCCGAAGACATTCTTCAACAGGTGTGTTCACTTGAGGACTTAGAACCTGGCGAGGAGTGGGTACAAGTGCCAACAGATTTCTGCACATCCTTTTCAGTTTGCATCCAACTAGATAGAAAATGCAGACAAGAAAATCCAGCTGCTGTGAAGGCTGAAGTACAAGCGTTGATTTTCGAGAATTCGCTAGACGGTGATGCTGTCATCTACACGGATGGGTTGGTCGTCCGACATGTGAGAAGCTCATGGGCCTTTATGGCTTGGGCCAGAGGGAGAATTGTGAAGGAGGACTCTGGGGCTTTCACTGAAACCACAAGTAGCCTGACTATGGAAGTCATGGCAGTAAGTAAAGCAATAACATGGCTCGAGACACAGACATTCACTAGGGCATGTTTCCTTAGCGACTCAATGAACATGATCAAGAGGATAGAGGAGGGGTCGATCCAAAGAGAATGGTTGCTGCCTCTGGAGCGGTCTCGGCTGGCGAAGATTAGTTTCATCTTCATGCCAGGGCATGTGGGAGTACAAGGAAATGAGCGGGCTGACAAGCTCGCAGGTGAGGCTATGGTGGAGGGCGGACGTGCCATGGACCAGGCTCTACGAGAAGTAAGACTTTTGCGTGAACCAAGTGATGACTGTGAATCTACAACCATGGCCAGACTGCGAGAACAGCAAATCAAAAGAGGGGTGGCCAAACAAGAACACTACGCAGGAAGCCAAAGAAGATTGATAAACCAACACAGAACTGGTGTCGTTAGCCGCTACACGCTGCGGGTTTTGCTGAGGAGGGGATCCGAGCACTTATAGACTGAATGGTTCGATGTGCAATGAGGATGATCTTTCGACTAACTAACCAGAAACAATAGCACAAGCAATAACTTGCATGGAAAGAAAGCAAAGGTGTAAGTGGGAAGTTTTAAAGTAGGTTAGAAGGGACACATACCATTGAATTAAGGCAGCTAGCTATAAAGTAGAAAAATAAACAAAATAATGCTTGCAAGATAAGACCAAAAAAACAGGAGGAAAACAAGAAAAACTACGAGGGCGAGTCAATAGGTAAATCACACAGTTCTGTGGGATGGCAGGTAAATGTAGTTGGTCTTTTCTGCAGGTGTCATTAGGTGACAGCAACATTGAACTTTACATTCCCGTTCGTCAGGTGGCGCTAAGTGTCTCATGCGCATGCGCAGCACGTAAACATAATGGCGACTGTACTTACAGAGTGTACAACCAAAGAGCAACGTGCTGTTGTGCGTTTTTTGTGGCAAAAGGACTGCCTGCAAAGGACATTCATAAGGAAATGCTTCCTGTTTATGCTGACAAATGTTTTTTCCGTAAAGCGGTGCATAGCTGGGTAGAAAATTTTCTCAAGGACGCTCTAAATTGTTGATGAAATCTGATCTGGTCGTCCTGTTGAGATTGCAACAGAAGCATCCATGCAGCGGGTGGAGGAGATGATTAGAGGTGACTGGCGAGTAACGATAGACTCTGTAGCATCTGCAATAGGGTACTCACATGGTTCAGCATACAGCATAATGAATGATCGATTGAAATTTAAGAAAGTGTGCTCAAGGTGGGCACCCAGACAATTGAAGGAGGAACACAAAATGAACCGATTTGGCCTGTCCTTGCATCATCTCTGTTGATACGAAGATGAAGGAGAAGACATGCTGAACAGGATTGTTACTGGGGACGAATCATGGGTGCATCACTACCAGCCTGAATCAAAGCGTGCTTCAATGCAATGGAAACATCCTTCTTCACCTTGTGTCAAAAAATTCAAGGTTACGCCATCAGCAGGGAAGGCTATGCTGACAGTGTTCTGGGATTGTCAAGCAATGAATGAATCACCGAAAAACGAGAAGTAGATTGTGAGCTTTACTAAAGCATGACTACAAGAAACAAAATGGACGTTGCGGCCAAAGCCTTCGTTAGCACAGAACATACAAACAAAAATAGACTAACAAATACATGAAAGACAGTACATGAAAGTATTAATTTCACTTATCTGTTTTCTTGCTTGAGCGGCTATCCGTGAATGGAATAAACTGGATGTAATGGTTAACAGGGTCAACTGACTAAAGGTCAGTAAAGCCAGAAGCTCGGGGGCTGGCTGAGACAACCGGTGAGGGAACCTGTGCTGGGGGGATGGGGGTTCGCCCATGAGAGCGAAAAGGGAAAATATGGATAGGTAGAGCATTGTAGCCGACTCTATGGTGATGTAACGGATGCAGTTCACAATTCCGCACGCATGTCTTGGGATTGTCAAGGAGTGCTTTTAACCAATTTCAAGAAAAAAAGGTGACAATGTGAATTCTGAATCATACTGTGAAGTTCTATCGATGCTTCATGATGTAATTCGAAGAAAACACCCAGGATTGCTGACTAGAGGAGTGTTGCTTCTTCATGACAATGCCAGACCACATATGGCTCGATTAACTCAGGAGAAAATTAACCAACTAAGGTGGGAAGTTCTGGAACATCCACCTTACAGCCCCGACTTAGCCCCTAGCGATTTCCACCTTTTAGGTCCACTGAAAACCCACCTTGGCGGGAGACATTTCGCGAATGAAGCCGAAGTTGAATGTGAAGTGAAAACGTGGATTAGAAAACAGAGCACGCAGTTCTATGCAATCAGTTTTTGATAAAACAATGGGATAAGTGCATCAATGTTGGTGGAAATTATGTTGAGAAATAAAGGGACAATGTATGTATAAAAATAAACTAGTTTCAAGTTGTTATCATATTTAGTTATTTTTCTACAGCCATTTGTGACTTACTTATTGACTTCCCCTCTTAGTATTTTGAGAGGTTAACATTGTGTAAAATTTTTCTGTTAACAGTGGATACTATGAATGCTATTTAGTATATATTTTCATACATTAGCACATGCAGGCCACTAAATTTGTTAGTGTTATATTATTTGATTGTACTTTATGTGTGTTTTTTCAAATTTTCAGATTGAATACTTGATAGAAGTGAATGTGATTTGGGCCTCTGGACAGAAAAAAGAGGGACCGTTTCTGACTGATTTAGCTCTGCGGTTGAACAGATTGCTTGGTATATATCATATTTCTATTACTTCTTTTTGTGTTGGCAAACTTACACTTACAATTCAAGCGGAGATAAAGATTCATTTTTATGGAAATAAATTTGGCTCTGATTGGGAATGGAGAATATGAGAGGTAAAAAAGAAGAGAACATAAAGAAAATTAAGTTTGGTTTATGGAAACAATAATTTGTTGAAAAAGAAACAAAATAATTCTAATCTGAAGATATTTGTAAAGGAGTATTTCATTTCTTCCTCCTAAAGAATGTTCATAAATAATTTATATGCAGTGTGTATGTTGTTATTTAATTTAATTTTTCAAAATTGTTTCCAGACAGTGGAAAAACCAAAGTGTCTACACTGTCACCATCTTACCGATTCGCTGTAAGGGAAGCTGACAGTTCAGAACGATTGGCTTTAAAAAATGTTGAAATAGGTAAGCCGAAATGTCACATAAGCTTCTGTAAAGTGAAATAGTAATTGATTCATACATGTATGAATTAGAATGATTATGGTTTTTAAAATTTGATCATTAAATTTGATATAGTTTACTGAAGTAGCGGTACTGAAATATTATTTCAACTGTTATTAATATTTTTAAACCTTTGCATATTTTTGAACCATTGATTTGTTTAATGCCAGTGGTCTATAATTCTTGTTTATCTGCTTCTGTGATTTCCAATACAAGGCATGTCTGATTATAATATGAAGTTAATGTTTCAATTTCCCTCTGCCAATCAGTTGATCTTGTGCTGTAGTCAGTTATCATTATCATGCACCATATCAATAAGCATGGAGTCATGGTTCACCATCTCACATGATCACAGAGTTCCGAATCAGATCTGTGTCATTGTCTCCATTATGTCATGTGGCCAAGCCATCCAGGTATTGATCACTTTATCTTCCCTTCGCTTTTTCCCCCATTAAAAATGCCATTTGTCACCACATTTTCAAGTTTATTTCTCCTCAGAGCATGCTCAAAAAGTCTTGACTGTCACATCTAATTTTTCTAATCAAGTTATGGTTTTCAGCTGCTTTTTTTGCCTCATTAATTTTCCTGTCCATCCATGGTATTCTTTGCAGTAAGTTTGAATTACTTAATTTCTTTTTCTTATTCATTATATGATCGCGTCGTGCTCATTATGCTCATTACTTACGGAGGTATGTGAGCCGGTCGTTCAGTAAGCAATGGCAAATTACTGAAAGTAAAACTTGCCAAGACATCAACAGTATCTGAAAAATGCCGGTGTTGAATGCAATATTCTGTAAAGGATATGCAAAAAAAAAATAAAAAATTTGTTATACGTTTATCTTGTTTTACTATATTTTCCAGCTTCTGACTTGAACCATGTTGCACCATCAGAAAGATTGAACCAGTACAATATTATAATCACAGACTCATCAAATGTTGTTTCACAGCCTGTTCTTGCAGGAAATAACAACTTGTTCTTACCTTACAACAGTGCTGGTAAGTGGTAATGCATGTTTACTCTTTATTGCATGTTTCAACTTGCACGTTGCCACCCCTACCTGTTACATTTGTTATAAAATTTAGTATTGGCAGTCATTTTTAAGACAGTTTGCATCCAAACGTCAAAGTAGCTTGCAGGTTTGACATTTGCCTCTAGCTCAAAACCTTAATATAATCCAGTTAAGGAGAACTTTCCAGAGAAATCTGAGGATGTTACACTAATCACTGTTCACTGCTATAGTTTGGTGTTTTAAAAGACCACTTTCTTTACACACAGATATCTCCATAACCACTTCCATTCTGCTCCCATAGATCTCACAATGAGAATTTCACCATAGGGCACCGACTCTGAATCACTGGTGAGGAACCAAATATATGTATACCATAATCACACATGTTATAAATATTCTGTTGCTAATTTCAAATGAAGCCTGGCCTAATTTTCCAAGTTGAGTTGAGTTAAGAACCGACATCACTGCACTCAGGACATTCCCATACGTGCTCCGTCCCCTCATTCAACAGCCAGCGAAGAGTCATACTACTAATCGTTCCCACCGCTATCTGATTAAAAGTTCTCCTGGTCTTCCCTCTCAGTTTTGAGATTATTCCAGAACCCCTGCTGATCCCTCGCAATCTCATTCTTTCCACATATGGGTTCTCAGTTGTTCCTCCACCTTCTCCACCTGGTCCCACAAGCGCACGACCACCTCCCCCTTGTCCATAGGCAAAATTCCACCATGAGGTGCCTTCCCTGCTAGCCTATCAGCCTGTTCATTCCCCCGTACACCCGCATGGTCAGGGCAAAATATCCATACAATTCTCACGATCTGTGACCTCTGAAGCGACGAGAGCCATTCCACAAGAAACATTCCTTTCTCCACCTTGCTGAGCATACTCTTTGAATCCATAATGAATACAGCGTGTGTTGCAGTAGTCTCCTCTAGCCACCGGAATGCCGCTGTTACCGCCTCCACCTCCATTCTCATGCTGGAGATCGTAGTCTCATATGCCAGACTCTCCTTTTTCAAGACTCGTCCATTAGCCTTTGCAATAAAGCCCCAGCCACTACGTCTGTTTCTCACCACTGACCCATCGGTGTAGATGACAATGTCACCTTGATGTGTGTTGCTCTGGATCAGCTGTTGCACTTCAAACTCAATGCGGCCTGCTGCCCATTCTCTACACTCACGACCCAGTGTTATTATTACATTGTGCCAGTCCGTCATGTCTCCCGGAACTTCAACCCACTCTCTTTCACGATTGATGTTCTCTAGATCATACACCTGACTTATAGAAAGTTCTGCCTGTGCCATCCAGGGCCAGCTTCGTCTTAGTCTATGACCCGTGACCATATTCATTGCTGCATGCAGCGGGTGATCCCTGTCTGCGGCAACTCTCAGGTACCATTTGGCCTGAAGGACCCTATGCCTGTCCGTCATTGTTGGTAGCACCAGGATATGTCTCATGCATATAATTGGTGTGTCCTTTGTGCATCCCAGAATTAACCGCATGGCAGCATTCTGTATGCGCTCCAACCTTTCAAGCTGGCTCTTTGATACTGTCAGCAGCCCCAAACCATACTCAATGACAGAAATTATTAACTGCTGAAAGAGCCTGTCAAAGGTGATACCCAAGTACTTCAATTTACTCTCTCGACTAAGAGGACATCCATTCAACATAATACCTGGGACGTCTGCCTTGACGATCCGGTTGTCCAAGGAGTACCACACAACGGATGCCTTGCCTGGGTTTATAATGGCCCCTGCGTCCCTGCACTACTCCGCCACCCTGTTTACCGCCACCTGTAAGTCTTTCGCGAAACTGGCCGTCTCTGCACCAGCACATTATCTGCAAATGTCTAATTTTCCAAATGCTGAGGGAATTCAACTTGCTCAGTGTGCACACATGTCCTCCTAGTTTTTAACTCTTGTCCGAGAAGGCTAGACCTCTGATCCACTACCCCAGGATCAGAGGACCGAATGCCACCCTTTCTCTTATCTTGTAAAAATCCACCATGAATCGTCTACTTATGTCAGAGACATGATTCCTTTAGGCCACTGTGCCACCCACTTCCTGTGTGATCTCTAGATCATGAATGAGATGTCTAACCTCCTCAGATGAGGACAGATATTAGCTGGTTGTAGTGCTTGTTGCATACATTAAGAAATCACTGGGCATTTCGAAATACTGTAATGATTGCTGCACTGACATTTCATAATTAGATAACAGTCTACCCACACAATTAAGTGTGGATTGTGGCGCCCGCTGAGGGTTGAGATTCATCAGGTTTTGAATATGCCAGCGGCTCACCACAACCTCATGGAGGTGGTGCTCCAGTGACCTTTTTGGTTATGGGGGAATTCAGGCGGTCACCTCCATAGCTGTCATCATCATCATGTGTCATGCTGAGCAGCACACACACTTACATTCCTCCATAGATATCTTTCTTCTGTGTTCTTGATAAGTCCGACCACTAATCATTTTCCATGCCACACTGCCAGCCCACCCAGCATTTTAATCCTTTGTCGGCCTCTGTCTGTAACATCCTTGAAAGTTGTCATAGCTTTCTTCGAATCCTCTTGTCTCATGTTACTAGCTATGAGGATTTATACTGAAGCTGTAATAGTGTTGTGGATATAGGAAGCAGGGGGAAACTACTGCATTATTTATCCCTAGAAAATCTTGTTCCTAAACAACATAACTGTTATCAAATATGACATTACCCCGGGAAGGTTAACCCGGTCAAGAAATGTAAACAGGCACAATGCAGTCACATCCGAAAAAAAGAAGCTCCGGATGAACGCAGAAGAAGAAGAAATATGACATTAATCCCCACGGTATAGAGAGAAAATATCAGTCAACTGGCCTAGGGGTTAACGTCTTTCTCCGTAACCTTGTATATTCTCGTAAGTAACATAACCAGCGCGAGAATCTGTAGCGGTTCTTGCTGCGTTGGTAACTTACGGGGTATGTGAGCAGGCCGCTCAAAAAGCAATGGCAAACTACTGAGCGTAATCTTGCCTAGTACATCAACAGCAGCTGAAAAATTGTTAACTGCAACATCCTGTAAGGGATATGCAACCAAAAACAAAAAAAGTGGAGCTTTGGTAGGCGCGGTGGCTAGCTTACTTGTCTACAGGTCTGGTAATCATGGGTTTTGGAACCTCCATTGAGGCAGGGATTTTAAACTCATTGACATGGACACTCAGGTTGACTCAGCCTAAAGGTGGGTACAAGGAAATGTTCTGGGAAATAAAGGTGGCTGGTGTGATAGTGTCCACATAACCCATTGAATTAGTCTATTAAAAACATTGGGTTGGTACCATAAAACCACAATACCTCAAGTTATGGAAAAGGGTCCCTCCCCCGATGTGTCTCCACCTTGCCATGGTGGGGGAGCTTGCGTGTCCCATTGACCCCATCTGCTTGCCGATGGATGAAAACTACATATCGAACAGCTTATGGGATAGAGGCCAGACTAAGAGAGACACAACCTGCTGCTCTGCAGGTAGACTGAGGATAGCAGTCAAAAGTTTAAATTAGGTGCACAAAGGCAGAAATCTTTTGTCCGGACAATACTCTAAGGCTCTCTGTCGAGGATTTAGTCTGAACGCCTCTAAGCCGGGCCGATACCCACCTACCGAAAAACAGAGGTGAGATAATGAGCACGCTACATGCCCAGTTCTGATACTTGTTCAAAGGCTCTCAGCCGGGGGAGATGAGGGATTCCCTGATGAGAGGGCCAGGCCGTTTCTTGTTCACTGCTGCATGGAGGTAAGGTGCTGAGCCGGCAGCACATGTAGCCTACCTCGTGAGCGAGAACTAAAATGCAGAAAGTGCCCCAGTCGAATGAAATGGTTACGAAAACTGTCTCTATCTAACTCATATAGAGTGTAGACAAAAGTGAAAAAAACGTCTCAATAACACGAAATGGAACGCACGGCTAGCGAATCCATTGCGTGGTCCGAAGTCAAAAGCAAAATCTTACAGAGTGGATGTCGCCCGCAGTCTGACCGTTCCTGGTGTGTGCTTGAGCGACCAGTGGCAAGTGAGATGCCCAACACATGGAAGTGAGGAACTAAAGCAGCCATGAGCAGGACATGGCAACTCCTTGGGTGAGCCCAGTCTCAGAGCAACATGTTCCGGCTCTGCAATTATGGAAGCCTCCTTGGATAGCAGGGAACGCTCATGGTCTGCCCCTGCCTTCCCTTGAGGGTTGACCGGGATGTCGATGGTTTCTATCTTGACCAGCTGAGATGTGGGTGACACCACAACAATAAGTCTAACGTGCCTCGAAACCCGAGGAAGGCTAACCTCATTAAAAAATACCTGCTGAAGTCAGAAATGCCGTCCTACGGGTGGCAAACTAAAAATTAGCACTACACATTTATGTCCGAGTGAAATGTCTCGTCCAAATGTCTCTCATGCTAGGAAAAGCTCTACCTAGTTTCCGAATGCCGCTCTTGTTCGGAACAGCTCTGACTAGGTAGTTTTCCGAATGTCCGCCGTGCCTGGAACAGCTCTGACTGGCACACGGACAAGCACATGTCCGAAAACTCGCTGAGTGGATACCGTCTGCAGACCTGTCTGGTTTGTGCAGGAACGGCCCGGGGCGAACGAAATGCCCAATATATTGAAGTGAGGAATTAAAGCAGCCATGAGCAGGACGTGACGATTCCCTCGGTGAGCCCAGCACCAGAGCATTATGTGTTGGCTCTACAATTATGGAAGCCATCCAGGATGGCGGAAAATGCTATGGACTGTCCCTGCCTTCATTTGAGGGATGAACGTACAGTCTTTCTTCTTCTTCTTCTGCGATCATCCGGAGTTTTTTTTTTCGGATGTGATTGCATTGTGCCTGTTTACAGCAGAGCTGCGTTCTTGCGCCGTTAGGCCGACACATCCGACTTCTGCGGGCATTTGTTGACCAGGTTAACCTTCCCGGGGTACAGTCTTTGACTGTTCCAACTTGACCAGCTGGGAGGTGGACGGTACCACAAAAGTGAGAGTTTCCCAGGAATGCTAACCTGATCAAAAATGCACGCTAAAAGTCGGATGTGTTGACCTAAGGGTTCGACCCAAGGGTGCCTAACGAGACACACCGCAATCACATCTGAAAAAACACTCCGGATGAACGCAAAGAAGAAGAAGAAGAAAAGGGTCCTTTACTTTACATATCTTGAGTTGACTCAGCCTTAAAATGGATGCTGGGTAATTTTCAGAATTGTATGGAAATTTGCTGGGAAGGTTGGTGTTGTGGTAGGGAGCAGTTCTCCTCACCTCAGTTTACTATGCTGGTAATATTGAAAGCACTTCAACAGCAGTATCTGCCATAAGACTGCCTTTATAAACAAATTCTTTTGCCTTTCACCTCCTAGTGGAGCATAGACTCTCGACCAACTCCCTTTGTGGACTTGTCCATGAATGGCTCAATTTTGGAGCTGAAGTTTTCTACGGTCTCACACCAACCCTCCTTAGTTTCCTCTTACAACATGTATGGTATTACTATAAGGATTATTACTTTAAAGATTATTACTATAAGGATGATTACTATAAAGTATTACTATACAGTGTTACTATTCTTTGCTTCCCAATAACACATGGGCAAACATAAAATTAGTCTACTTATTCTGAGCGTTTTACACATTTGTCTTCTGTGATATTTGTTGGTATTGCTTTTAAAATCTTGTGTTTATATTTGCCTTAGATGTGGAGAGCCTCTCACACCAGATTGTCCAGCTGTTAAAGGATGCCACCAGGGATTCAGCTGTTGTGAAAAGTTTTGAGGCTGCTAAAGGGCTTCGGGCTCAGAGGGTTAGTTATGGTCACATTTGTTTAGACATAAAAGTTATACTCTGCAGTTGCAGTCTGACCAGTGACTGTTATTAGGGTAGTTTAAGAGTTAAGATGTCTGCCTCTGCTTTTTTGATTCATGGCATGTACTGGATTTGTACATTTTAGAAAGGGATGGCATGCTTTCCTCATTACGTGTACTACGTTGTGACATGATAGAGTGTAGTGACCAGCTCCATTTCTCACCAGCCAGAGCCATAATGGTTAGGAACAAATGCAATACTGCTAGTGATGGGGTTTGAACTTGGGACCACTGTCTTGGTAGGTGAGTGTACTTTGCACTACACTCTTCCACTCTTACAATATATGTTCTTATACCTGGCTCAGATAGACAAGAAAGTGAGCAAGTGTGCAAGAAATATTATAGCAACTCTCAATGGTGTATGGGAGCAGTGTTAGTACAGTGGCTAGCAATTACAGCTGCAATAACTTGATACAGAATAAGTTTGTTCTTTGTTATACATTTTCCCCCATTTGTTATCCCAGGGTATGACTTTCTCATGACTACTTACCCCTATATGAATACAACATTAAATCTATTTCAGCTGCTGAAATGTTTGAAGAACTGATGTCTGCCGTAACCATATATTTAAAACTTTCTGAAGCAGAACCAAATGCACATATCTGTTATTCTTCAGTTAGAAAAAGCAAATAGTCACAGCTAGATTGATGTCTGCCTATTGACATTTATTTATTTAGTTTTACGATTAATCTTGATAGTGCAGTGGCTACATTGCTTGCCTGCCAGCCTGGTGGTTATGTGAAACCACTTTGATGTGATTAAAATTGACCTGAGCTTCCAGGTCAGCCCAGCCTAAAATGAGTACCAGGAAATGTCAAGGGAGGTCAAGGCTGCTGCCTTTATATTGACCACATCACCCATCTATTGCCTTTTGGTCTCTACACATTTGAGACTAGTACCAAAGCTGTAAGGTGTGTAATGCGCTCCTTGACTTACCTTGACTTTACTTTATTATAACATTTAGTGTTGTTTTGTTTGTTAAACAGCCTGACAAAGACATAATGAGATCCTATCGGTTCCATCCTGGCTATGACATAACTTTTACACTGATTATACCAGAACCACAAAATGTGAATGCAGAATGGGATATTGAAGCAGGCACCAGAGGTAAGTTCTGTGTTCAGTTTTGAACCCCGTCTTTAGATAAAACATGAACAGTTACTTTCAAGATGATGTTTTATGGGAAGTAGTTACATGTTACCGAATGTAAACTTGCCAAGAGATCACAAACAGCTGAAAAATGCTCTGGTTGACTGCAACGTCCTGTAAAGGATATGCATCTAACTTTTTTTAAGTACAATCAATCAATCATGTGCCATGCCGGAAAGCGTAGGTGGTCTTGACTCGCCATTTCACTCGATCACCAGAGTCGTGAATCAGCCCAGTGTTCCTGTCTTGACCATGCCATGTGGCCACGCCATCCAAGTATTTACTTCTCGGTCTTCCCCTTGGTCTGTTCCCTTCAATCTTGCCAGTTGTCACTAAGTTCTCCAATCCATTTCTTCTCATAACATGTCCAAAAAATTTTGAATATCTACGTCTAATTTCTCTAATCAGTTTACGATTTTCATTTGTCTCCTGTAGTATTTGGTCATTGGTGTTTCTGTCTGTCCATGGTATTCTTTGCATTTTCCTCAGAAACCACATTTCTGCAGCCATCAGATGTTTTTCAGCTTGACTGCTCATTGTCCAAGTTTCACATCCATACAAAAGAACAGGCTCTATGTATCCCCTCAACACTCTTTTTCTCGTTTCAGTTGACATCTTTTTATTGGTCAGTATATTTTAAATCTTTCTAAAGGCTACTTTCGCCATGGCGATTCTTGTTCTAATCTCTACAAGGCATCTCCCATCAGATGTTATGACTGTTCCGAGTGAGCCGCTGTTGTGCCAGTTCAGAAACCATACTGACCACGATCTGTCTTCACTTCCCAGTGGTCAAGTAAAAGATCTATATTTACACACTTTGAGGCATATTAGGTATATGGAGCTAGTCCCATATGTTTAGATGGGCACTCAATTTGTGATGTGGTTAATACCACACTGACCGCCTTGACCCATATATTTTCTGGTGCCGATAATAGGCTGGGTTGACCTGGAAGCTCAAGTCACTTAAAAAAACCTGCCTCAATGGGGATTCAAAAACATGACACTGGGCTGGGAGGCAAGATGTTAGCCACATCTCTACTGCGGATCCTGCTTAATGAGAGCTGTCTGGCAGTAGACTAGAAGATTAACTGTTATCTTTATTGTGATGAAATAGACTGGCTAACAAATAGAAGGTTATTATCTGTATTGTGATGAAATAGACTAGTTTGGCTAATAAAGAGGAGATTAGCTATTGTTTTTATTGTGCTTAAGCCTACCAAGGACTTAATACTTTGTATATTGTGAGATTGCAAGAGAATCACAGCAATTTCCCAACATTATAAACAATCATATATCTTGCACAACCCTGCATGAAGATTTGATGATCATGTTTAGATGAGTGAATTGCTTGTTTACCAGGATGGGGTTGATCGGCAGGCTGTGCTGAAAGGGAGGTGCAGTGGTTGATTCATGGCAGTTTGCACCCAGGTGATGTAATCATCTACATGATGGCTCTGTGCTAAGAGACAAAAGAATTGCCAGAGTTAGCGAAGGTTAATGAACAGTGTTTAGTGTAGGAGGGCCTGCAATAAAGAAGCTTAGCAAATGTTACGATGGCTTGCTTATCTGAAAAACATCCCAAGCAATTTCTAGTAATGTTGTTCTTTTTTTGCTAGCTTACAACAGCCACAACATCTAATCTGATAATGAAGGTGAAGGCAGTCACAGTGGCATTCCTCTGGCTGGAAGACAAACATCACACACATGTGATTGTAACGGATTCACAGAGCCTGCTGTGAAAGGTGAAGACAGGCATGGTTTGTGCAGAGTGTCATGCTTCAATTAAAACAATCAATGATTGGGAGCTTCCGTTCGATCTTTTCCCCAAGACAAGCTGGTGTGATGGGAAACGAACAAGTGTACAGATTGATTGTGTCTGCACCATTGGTTGTGTATTGATGCCAGAAAGGCAGATGTGATCATTGTCTCTTGGGATCAGATGTATAACGTGGATAAATAGATAATTCATCACAATCTAGAAGTGGCAAGGAGTGACCAGAGGATCTGGCTGACATGCTCCAAGGGAAGAGGTCAGATACCATTAGTACTGAGACTCTTTGCTGGCTGTTGAAGATGAGGACGGACCTCATATGAAAATGTCGAAAGTGCTGTGATGTCAGTTCTTGACTCAACTCAACTTAGGATGGTACCAACTTATCAGCCCCTGGTTCAATTATTTCATGCAGGAGTAAACAACTTGACTCAACTCAATTTAGGATGGTACCAACTTATCAGCCCCTGGTTCAATTATTTCATACAGGAGTAAACAACTTGATATGACCAGGTTCTGACAACAACAACCACAACAACATATGCTATCTTCATTGTTAAGGAAGGAAAGCATTCATTTAATAAAACTTGTGACACACAGACACTCAATAGTAAAATCAAGAACCGGTAATTATATGATCGGTGTAACTATGCACTCAAAATATGATGCTGTAAACACTTTAGTAGCTTACATTAACACACGACGTGAAAACTAACGTCACAGTGACTGACATGGCAGTATTTCAATTGTTGACTTCAGATCAACAGTACAAAATAGAGTCAACTCGTAACTATATTCGTTCCGAGTCTAATCAACTGATAGTTCGACTACCATACTTCACTCTAGAATTAACGTGATGCATCAGTTGTAGCAGTAATAGTCACAAACATTCTCTTTCAATTATAGCAGTAATAGTCACAATAATTCTGTATTGATTATAGCAGTAATAGTCACAATAATTCTCTATCACTTATAGCAGTAATGGTCTCAATCATTCTCTATCGTTTATATCACTAATAGTCACAAACATTATCTATCAATTATAGCAGTAATAGTTAAATCATTCTCTATCGATTATGGCAGTAATAGTCACAATCATTCTCTATCAATTATGGCAGTAATAGTCACGATAATTCTCTATCAACTACATCAGTAATAGTCACAATCATTCTCAATAGATTATAGCAGTAATAGTCACAAACATTCTCTATCAGTAATAGTCACATACATTATCTATCAATTATAACAATAATAGTCACACATTCTGTATTGATGATAGCTATAATAGTAACAAACATTAGTTGTAGCAGTAATAGTCAAAATTATGCTCTACTGACTACAGACATTCTCTGTCGATTTAGCAGTAATAGTCACAAACATCTATCGATTATAACAATAATAGTTGCACATTCTGTATTGATGGTAGCTATAATAGTCACGCCGGTCTCTCTGGCCGAGGGGTTACAACACTTTCTCCGCAATCCCGTTTATCACGCAGAGTCTCGTAGCTGGCGAGAACTGGGAGCGGTTCGTCCCCCGCTGGTGACTTGCGAGATAACTGAGCCGGCCGCTCAGAAAGCAATGGCAAACTACTGAGCGTAATCTTGCCAAGAAATCAACAGACAGCTGAAAGATGCTGCTGTTGAAAGCTAAGTCCTGTAAAAGGATATGCGAAATAAAAAAAAAAAAAAATAAATAAATAATAGTCACAAACATTATCCACCATTTGTAGCAGTAATAGTCACAAACATTCTTTGCCTATTGTAGCAGTAGTCATTAGTCGACTAATATCTTTGTCTATTGTAGCAGTAATTGTCACAAGCATTCTCCATCTATTGTAGCAGTAATACAAACCCCAGAGCTGTCCAGGTTGGAAAAATGTAATCTTGCCTCTGCTGAGGATCAAACTCAGACCACTAGCATGGCAGGCAAGCACACTAATCACTATGGGAACATGTCTTCTCTGAATGTGTACTAAAGAAAAAAAAATTTTAATGAACTAGCTTCACGTTTTCCTAGACACTTTAGCAGATTGAATATATTTTGTTACAGATTACCTACAGCCCATGCTTGATTCATTGTCTGAGTACACCAGCATCTCAGTTACTTCTCAGGTAAGAGGGTTTTGTTCCTGAGCGTGTCCCCCAAAAGTGTAGTCAGACTATGAACTGGCACCTTGCAGTCTTGACAGACGATAGTGTGTAAAATGGAGTTATATCTCTCCATAGCACAAAGCCTGGGCTGAATTTACAGACCATTTGTTGCCCATGCAGCATGATCCCTCTCTCGGCCTGCCTAGTTTACTCCAGAGGAAAGATAACACCAATGCATCTGGAACAAGACAAGTTGCATAGATGCTGGATCAGCAAAGTAATGCTTTAACTATCTGCCTATCAGAGCATCCATCCTAGACCAGTTGACGACCAAAGCTTAGGGCCCAATCTGCCATGTCATGACATTTAGTCTTTAGGTTGCATTTCCCCGCACTTGGGTAAATCTTGTCTATGTCCTCCCCATGCTATTCATTTGTCTATACTTTCTTGCCCATGTGTTTTCAGGTCTTCATCAATTTTTTCCCGTAAAGTGACAGTAAGAAAATCTGTGATCCGAATTCCTTGCGGCTTTCTCTGCATCTCTTCTAGAAGAACCTTCTTTCCTCTTGGTTATCTTGGTTTTTCTTTTGTTTCTGTATCTTCAGACTTGTTCATGATGGATTGGATTTTACATCTAAAGTTTTTCCACTGAGTGAGGAAGCCAGCCTGATACCCAACCCTCCTTCATCATCTTTTACAACATGTGTGGCATTTTACAGTGTGTTACTATTCTTTGCTTCCATTAACGGTCCCAGTAACACGTGGGTGGAAAACCTCCTTAGTCACCTCTTATGGCATGCATGGTAGGTTACAGTGTTACTATTCTTTGCTCTCCGTTAGGTTCCATTAACATACAGAGAATTTAATTTTTAATACATATTGATATTCGTATTTGATGTGTTTAAAAAATTATTTATCGTTGCTGAAGACAGATATTGTCATTGGATCAATGCTCATTCACATGATTCAAGTGCGTTCTGTTCTTTAAAATACTTCAGTTTGTATTTTGTGTGTATTTAATCCAGGTCCTCTATCTTGTTAGCCTTGGTGGAAAGCCCAGGAAGGGAGATAATTTCTACTATTATACAGAACAAGACCTGCCTCACATTATCAACCCTTTGGAAACAAAACTTGGTACTATTTGTCGGCGATTTACTTGTTTTTGTGATGTCCATGTTATTTGTTACCATTGTTGTTTTCTAGCTTTATGAAAGCACATGGACATACATGTGACACTCAGCAGTAAAACTGAACAATCTTACAGGTTGTAAATAAAGTCGCTTAAAAGTCGACAGGGTCGACTTCATTGCACCAGGTTTTTTTAAAATCCCATATGGCTCAGTCTTTTCTGCAACACGGAAAACGTCGCACAAAGCACGATCTCCGTAGCTCCAGTGACGACCCTCAGGAGACTCCAAAAAAATGCACTCGTGAACCGAAGGATGCTGCCTGGAATTGAACCCACAACCTTCGGAGCCCGAGTCAGACGGCAGAGGTTGTAAATGCTAGCTAACATTGTATAAAATATTGAAATCAAGATAAAGAGGCTATTCAGAGGGTGGGAGGCAGAAATGAGGACATTTTATTATGGGAAGTGCATTATTCACTGTTTTGCTGACATGTTTAAATTGAATGGACATGGTGACTGAATACTTGACTGAGTAAATAAGAATGAAGCAAAGCTTGCATATTCAGTATGGTCCTCAAATACTTCCTTCTTTCTCCTATAGGCTAGAAAGTCATTAAGCATCATTCCAGCTAAGCTTGTAGTGTGTTGTGGGCAATTTCAGTGGAGAAAGCTCCAGACACCAGAATCTACACACACAATATATACTCTCTTGTGGATAGATGTGATAAATTGGAAATTTGTTGTCAATACCTTGATGTTTGTCTTTTCTCTGTCCAAATATTCTCAACACTCTCCTAAAAACGACATATCTACTGCCTCCAGTTTTACCATTGTTGTACACATTGTGCAATGATCACATCCATACAGAAGAACAGGCCATGCAACTTTTCATTAAGCAGATTTTTGTGCTTTTCATGATGTTTCTGATTTTTATATTAATTCTAGTAAAAGAGTTTTTGATTATGGAGATTTATTTTCCTTTGATTTATGTGTCATATCTGTTTAAATGCGTATATTGGGCATATTGAATTTGGCCCATATTTTCATTGAATGAGTGGCAGATATCATGCTGCCATCTCTTATTTTCCTGGTACTCACTCTTTGAGGTTGAGCTTATCCTACAGCTGTGCTTGCCAGGAAAAATAATTCATGACTCTATCCATCATGTGCCATGCCGGTAAGCATGGGCGGTCATGATTCACCATTTCACTCGATCACCAGAGTCGTGGATCAGCCTACTGGATTTAAAAATAAATGTTGATCTCAGATTCCTAATTTTTATTGTGAAAAGTTGACATGTCTTTTGTATTATTTCTTTCTCTTATACAACATATTTTGTGCTTTACAGGTTCACATGCATCAAATAATCCAGCACTAAATTTAATTGTATGTATTCCTACACAAGACAGAAGTCCTCTTTACATACTCAGTGGCAATGGTAAGTGATGCATTTATTACTACCTGCCATATTTCCACTAATTGTCCTCATTCGACAGTCACATACCTCATTATGAGTGTATGTAAATGTGATTATTAACTCATTTTGGTAATCTTTTCTGAATGATCTTGTAAATTGGAAGGTTCTGAACCAGAAAAAAAGCACATGGTTCATACCAGAATATGATCAGTGTTGCCAGTAGTGGGTTGTGCTCAATATTTAAATCTCAAGTCCCGAAACAACCAAATAAATCAATTTGATTATTGCTCGCTGGACTTTAGGCAGCCTGGTGTGCCTTGCCAGTGAGAAGACCTGATCATTCGGGGCCACATCGATTGATGGATGTCAGTCGCGGCGATCGGGCAGATCTTGAGCTATAGCCTACGATGGGTGATGTTGTAATATTCTGTTGTGATAATTTGGTCGCGTCTAGCATGTGCCACGTGGTCTAGTGGTTACACACCCGCTTCACACGCCAGTGATCCGGGGTTTGTTTCTGGGTCCGGTCAAGGATATGCACTACTGATGAGCTCAAATGAGAGCGAAACTCGAGTCTAGTGCTTCCACATTGACTTGGATAGACCTTAGGTTCATACTAGAATACGATCAGCGTTGCCAGTAGTGGGTTGTGTTCAGTATTTAAATCTCAAGTCCAGAAACAACCAAATAAATAAACAAGAGGAATGCCAAAGAGAAGATGGGTGCAGGATGTGGCAGATGATCTCCAGATGGGTGTATTGGACGAGGGACATCTTGTTTATGGCTTAGAAGTTTTCCGGAAGGTTGTTATAGGAGCAAAGTTCTGCAAGGGACATGCTACTGAATGAATGAATGAGTTTGCCATTGCTTTCTGAATGGCTGATTTCAAATCCTTGACTCACTATGTCAGGGAATTATGAGACTGCGTGTCTCACTATCCCTTAAGCCACAGATGCCTGTGAATCTTTTATCACTACATGCTTTTGAACATTTGAAAACATTTTAGCACTTTATACAATGTAACATAGTGTTTGTTGTGAATTACATTATAACTATCTTTGTATGTTTGTCCTCTAATATGTTAAAGTTGGTTATTCATGAAAAATATCCATCTGTTGTTTGCCTCTTATATTAGGTGAACGGTTGCCCTCAAATGCTGCATTCCTAAGTCCACGATGGGGTGGAATTCTGATCTATAATGCCGAGCAACAGAATGCCAATGTTTCAAGCTCTCCTGCACAGTCGGTTCAGATTGACATGCACAGGGTCATGGAGGTGTTTGTTTCTCAAGTGAGACTGTTGCTGAACATACATCAGGTAAACAGCACTCAGGTGTTTTGCTGGAATTAAATGGGTGTTTAAGCACTAACTATTATTAGTAAAATGCTGTTAGTAGTTCATATGAAAAAAAAAATTGACAGTTATACAGGTTATTTCAAACAGAAAATTAGTATTTTAGATACAAAAGAGTGTTTCAATGTTTAATCTCTTACTTAATATTTGCCTTTCATGTCACATGGTGGATTAGTAATGCTTGACCTTCATTCACATGGTGGATTAGTATTAAATTGTTTTCTAAATTACTGATTTAATTTAATCTATCATCTATTGTCTGAAATGAAAAGCTTTTTATTAATCAGGCAACTACTTGAACTGAAAGAATTTATCCTTTATTAGTGCAGACATGTGTTTGTGCATGTGTGTGTGCGTGTGCGCAAGCGCGCGTACGCGCATGTGTGCGCTTGAGAAAAAAAAAAAAAAAAAAAAATATATATATATATATATATATATATATATATATATATATATATATATATATATATATATATAATATAAAATCGAGCACATGACCACTGGGCCTGCAGGCAATCATGTTATTAAAATTAGGCGACCGTAGAATAAAATAGTTTCTGTATTCCTGAAGAAGAGTCTACAAATATAACAATAATTAAATGTTTAAGAAAAAAACAAATTGTATTATATAAAAAAAGTCATTCAAACTGTGTGAAGGTTTGCATTGGTGATAATTGCAAAAAACATTACAAAATGTCTGAATGTTAGAATTTGACAGGTGTGTAATTGGCTCATTGTTAGTGATAAGATCTACTTTTTCTTAAGAATTTGCAAAGAGAGCATATATATTCTTTTCCAAACTCCCCCCTTAAGGTGGGTATTTTCTTATGTGACCCCCATAGCTCTGGGGTCAACCCAGCCTCATAAAACAAGTACCAGAAAATGTTCTCAGAGGTTAAAGGTTGACTACTTTGTATTGATCATATCACCCGTCGGGTGCTGTCTGGTATAATAGTATGTGTGTGCATGTGTGAAATGGTTTTCATAGTCCCACAATGCCCTGTGGCATGGAAATGGGATCTTTAGTTGTTGTTTTTAACATGTACATTCTTATGGAGCTGATGGGATCACATTTAACTATATTATCATTCATTTTTTTTACAGATGGTGACAAAGGAAATGAAGGTGCTAGCAACAGGCAGCTCTCGTCTACATCAGTGGGAAATTGCTGGCTGGTTGAGATGTCGGTGTGTGGAAAACCTGGCAACAGCTACTTCAACCTTGCAGTCACTGGCGCAGCTGCTAGAAGAAATAGGAAACATTGTTATCAGTGATGAAATCGGGAAAGAGGTCAGTGCATTTCTTTAGTTATAGTTTTTTGTTACTGATGGAAATGAAGGTTATATTAATGAGGTCTGTGTAATATATAGATGTTTATGCAAGTCTATATAATATTTAATGATAGTGCTTGTCTGCAACATTTAGATGTTAATGCAGGTTTGTGTAACATCTAAATCTAAATGTTAATTAGGTCTATGTAACATGTAAATGTTAATTAGGTCTCTGTAACATCTAAATGTTAATCCTGGATGTAATATCTAAATGTTAATGCAAGTCTGCAGGTCTCTGTGGCGAAGGGGTTATGGACGCGGTTCGTAATCCTGCTTACCTGTGTTCGAAACACAGCTGTGCATGATTTGGCAGCAGACTGCGTTGTGCTGGCTTTTAATGAATTGGTATGGGAGCCAGTCATTCAGAAAGCAATGACAAACTACTGAACGTAAAACTTGCCAAGACATCAACAGCAGTAAAATGCTGGTGTTGACAGCGATGTCCTATTAAAAAAAAGGATATGCAAAAAAAAAAAAATGCGAATCTATGTAACATCTAACTGTTAATGTAATCTTTGTTACATGTAGATGTTAATGCAGGTCTGTGTAACATCTAAATGTTAATGCAGGTCTATGTATGGATGTTAATGAGGTCTATGTAATATATAAAAAATGCTGGTACTTGTAGCATGCTATAAATAGCTTTGCTTGCTCTGTGGGTTGTTTTTCTAACTTTGAAACTTTGCCTGGATAGTGACCTTTTCAGCTACTCATTGATTTCATATAACCAAAGTACGTTTAACATGCACATTAGTTAGTTAGTTAGTCGTGGTTCCAACTTCACGGCAACGGGTCATCCCCATATTGCTCCGTTCCTGTGCCAGTGAATATCACAAAATGCTCCTCACTGCCCCATGTGAACAATGGAATAGACAGGAGTGTCAGCAAGCCAACAGCCCGCACAGGTACACTGTGCATAATGCCGCCGCCAGAATGCCAACACAAAAGTCCTCCACGAAAAATACAGTTCAACGTCGATGAAAACGGCAGTCACCAGAAAGACTTCATTGACCGGGGTTTTATCCCATATGGCTCGGTCTCTTTCTGCAGGGCGACCCACCGAAAGTGCTGCACAAAGCACAAACTCCGTAGCTACAGCAACAACTCCCAAGAGTCTCCTGAAAAATAGACTCGTGAACCGAAAAGGCAAACCAGTCAATCCAGCAACAGCCGGCCATCATCGTTCCGAACATGCAGTTCACGCACATGATTCCTCCTAGTTTTTCACCCTTATCGTTGAGACTAGGCATTTGATTCACTATCACAGGATCAGGGGCAGGTAACAAATTATTGAGCTTGTTATTATATTTGACGCCATATCTCTAACCCAGTTCCCTTACTATCTTTGACACCATATCTCTAAACCAGTCCCCTTATTATCTTGAACACAATATCTCTAAGCCAGTCCACTTATTATCTTGAACACCATATCTCTAAGCCAGTCCACTTATTATCTTGAACACCATATCTCTAAGCCAGTCCACTTATAATCTTGGACACCATATCTCTAAGCCAGTCCACTTATTATCTTGGATACCATATCTCTAAGCCAGTCCACTTATAATCTTGGACACCATATCTCTAAGCCAGTCCCCTTATTATCTTGGACACCATATCTCCAAGCCAGTCCACTTATTATCTTGGACACCATATCTCTAAGCCAGTCCACTTAGTATCTTTGACACCATATCTCTAAGCCAGTCCACTTATTATCTTGGACACCATATCTCTAAGCCAGTCCACTTAGTATCTTGGACACCATATCTTTAAGCCAGTCCATTTATTATCTTGGACACCATATCTCTAAGCCAGTCCACTTAGTATCTTTGACACCATATCTCTAAGCCAGTCCACTTATTATCTTGGACACCATACCTCTAAGCCAGTCCACTTAGTATCTTGGACACCATATCTCTAAGCCAGTACACTTATTATCTTGGACATCGTATCTCTAAGCCAGTCCACTTATTATCTTTGACATCATATCTCTAAGCCAGTCCACTTATTATCTTGGACACCATATCTCTAAGCCAGTCCACTTATTATCTTGGACACCATATCTCTAAGCCAGTCCACTTATTATCTTTGACACCATATCTCTAAACCAGTCCAATTATTATCTTGGACATTGTATCTCTAAGCCAGTCCACTTATTATCTTGGACACCATATCTCTAAGCCAGTCCACTTATTATCTTGGACACCATATCTCTAAGCCAGTCCACTTATTATCTTTGACACCATATCTCTAAGCCAGTCCACTTATTATCTTGGACACCATATCTCTAAACCAGTCCAATTATTATCTTGGACATCGTATCTCTAAGCCAGTCCACTTATTATCTTGGACATCATATCTCTAAGCCAGTCCACTTATTATCTTGGACACCATATCTCTAAGCCAGTCCACTTATTATCTTTGACACCATATCTCTAAGCCAGTCCAATTATTATCTTGGACACCATATCTCTAAGCCAGTCCAATTATTATCTTGGACATCATATCTCTAAGCCAGTCCACTTATTATCTTTGACACCATATCTCTAAGCCAGTCCACTTATTATCTTGGACACCATATCTCTAAGCCAGTCCACTTATTATCTTGGACACCATATCTCTAAGCCAGTCCACTTATTATCTTGGACACCATATCTCTAAACCAGTCCACTTATTATCTTGGACATCGTATCTCTAAGCCAGTCCACCCCTGTATGAGGTTAGTGCTTTAGGGTCCTGTCAAGTTGGCTTAATGGCAGCGCTGCCCCTGTTGACACAACATCCTAGGGTTGAAACAATGCCTAGAAAGTAAGTTAACGTTAAATATTTAACATTTAGTTGTTTACGTATGCTCTTTAAAGTCATGCACTTTATACATTTCATACAGGTGGAGTCTGCTGTAGCATCTATTAAAAACAGCCGCTTGCTCTTAGCCAGTGGTAAACTGAAAGAAGCCTTTCTGGCATCTAGGGCAGCAGTTGAAGCATCTGAGACAGCATTTTTTCACCCTTCTCTGTTGGAGCTTCTCTATTTTCCAGAAGATCAAAAGTAAGTATGAATAAACCAGCCCTTACCTTCAACCTTTCTGCAGTCTTTCAGTATGAATTGCATGCTAATTATGTGAGTGTTAAATTTAACAATAATAATATAGTCATTTCATTGTATGGCAATCTAGTGGTTGTGGTCATGACATTTTTCAGGATAATACTGTCAGTTATATCATGTCATGTCAGGATGAAGAACAGATTTGAAAACCTAGCTATGGGGTGGTTGAAAAGAAGTAGTTTTATCCACCAGGCCAAACGACTCTGCAGAGAAACCACCGATCTGCCCACAGTTGGTATCCCCCTAACAACTATTCCAGAGCGAACTCCATGGAAAGATGAGCATAGACTATCATTACAAATCCAGACAAAAGTGAGAGGAATATTTGACAAGGAAGAACAGAACAGTGTGCACCGCAGAACAGCCACTCTCAGCTTCCTTGATGAAGAATACCCACAGGACCTCTGGATCCGAGTCTACACAGATGGGTCAGCACAAAATGCTGTTCGAAATGGAGGAGCGGGAGTGTACATAGAATACCCAAATAATACCAGGGACACAGCTAGAGTACCGACAGGAAAGTACTGCCATAACTACGATGCTGAAATTGAGGCAATCAAGATAGCAACTGAGAAATTACTAAATACCAGCAATGGTACACAACCTGTGGTGCTATTGACAGATGCAAAATCAGTACTCGAGGCGCTCCTGTCTGGGAAATTGCCAGTACTAAGGACACTACTTTCTGAACTTAGCAGTCAGCATAAGGTCACCATACAGTGGATACCATCCCACTGTGGAGTACCCGGAAACGACAGAGCTGATCAATTGGCTAAGGAAGGAGCCAAAGAAGAACAGCCTGATGTGCCCGTTACATACCACCAAAAGAAAAGAATGATCAAATTAGTCAGAAAGCCACCAAAACCTGCTCAAGATGACTACCACATTATGGATAGACCAGAACAAGTCATTATTCTGCACCTCAGAACAGGGCACAATAGATTACGCAACCACATGTATACAAAATTCAAGATTGGTGAAACAGCCATGTGCACATGTGGATTGGCGTCGCAGACAGCAGAGCACATACTCCAAGACTGCCCAAAATATAACATATCTAGGCAAATCTTCTGGCCTAGAGAGACGACAGTGGAAGATAAACTCTATGGACTGCTGTGTGAACTGAAAAAGACAGTTCAATTCATACAAGAGACAGCATTGCAGTTATAGACATATTTCAAGCGAACGAAAGAAGAAGAAGAAGAATGTCATGTCAGGTTATTCAATCTGAGTCCGAAGACTGGTATCTCATCTCATCTTGTTCCTTGCGGTGTCGATGTGAAGCATAAACAGTGGTATAGTGCCCGTTTATAGTATTAAGTGTGTAAATATGTAACTCCTCTCTATCAGATTAGTGTCATACTCATAAACTTCTTTTTGGGATAATAGTGTGGAGGTTTTCCCTTGCCTTCCAATTCTACATTGATGGTTTGTGACCTTTGCCTTTGACAGCAGGTCAGGTCAGAGTTCCCTGCTGTGATCAGATCCACAATTGTGTGGGATATTCAGTTGCCTCTCTGTGGCTGAAGGGCTTGCGAACGCGGTTTGTGAGCCGTATACCTGGGTTCGAAACACGGCGGTGCTGGTTTTTTCGAAAAAGGTATAGAGGCCGGTCGTTCAGAAAGCAATGGCAAACTACTGAACGTAACAATTGCCTAGTACATCAACAGCAGCTGAAAATGCTGGTGTTGACTGCAACGTCCCGTAAGGGATACGCAACAAAAAAAAAAAAAAACTAAATTTGCCACACTCTCAAGTGTTGTCAGTCCTTCACCACTAGAAGGCGCTGTTGGTTGTATCCTTTCACTGAGCTGAGTCCGTGATGGCACTTCTGGCACTCTGCAGTACTTTTAGAGAACTTTCAGTTATAACAGACAGCAAATACTAGTAGACAATCACGACTGTAAATATTCGCATTGATGTTTTGTGTAATGTACTGCTTATAGGAGGGAGCTACGATAGTGCAGTGACTAGCACGCTTGTGTGCTGGCATGGTGATCACATGTTCAAATCTCCTTGAGATGTATTTAAAAAATATTGACCTGAGTGCCCTTGTTAAAAGTTAGTTGCATACCCTTTACAGGACATCACAGTCAATCCCAGAATTGTTTGGCTGTTTGTGATTTCTCGGCAAGTTTACTTTTAATAGATTGCCATTGCTTTCTGAAGGACCGGCACCCCTACCATTTTATGAAAAATAATGCAAGGCGGCCTGATGACAAATCGCCTGTATTCATGGTATGCGGGATTACTAATTGTGTCTGTAACCCCTTAGTCACAGAGGCTTCCTTATAGACCCAGCCTTAAATGGGTGTCAGGAAATGTCCTGGGAAGTAAAGGTGGTTGATGTGATGTTGACCTCATCACCATTGTCAAGTGCCGATTGGTCACCATTGTCAAGTGCCGATTGGTCACCATTGTCAAGTGCCAATTGGTCACCATTGTCAAGTGTCGACTGGTCTATACAAATATGGGGTTAATACCATATACACATCACCATGAGTTACTGGGGCCCTGTAGGGAAGAATTGTAACACAATAACCTCTTAAAGACGACTAAAGAGGATTGGTGTGAGACTGGCTACTTCATCATCATCATCATCATCATCATCCAGTGCCTTGCTAGTTGGCGTTGGTGATCATGCTTCTCCACAACTTGCGATTTATGTTGGCACAGATCAATTTGTGTGTTGACTCCCTTCCGTGCCATGATAAAACACTCCAGAATTTTCTCACGCTGTCTTCCTGTATCTCTCTTTCCACAAATCTGTCTGGTTGTCACAACAGGTTCCAGTTTTTGTCTTCTCATTGTGTGGCCAAAAATTGATGACTGCTTCTTTCTGATGTTTATAATAAGTTGTCATTGCGACTTAGCTTTCCTCAGAATGTCCAGATTGCTCATTTATGCTGTCCAATTAATCTTAAACATTCTTCTGTAAAACCACATCTCCTATGCTTCCAAGGATTTTTTCGCCTGTTTACTAATTGTCCAGGATCCACAGCCATATGTTAAAATTGGTTCTATGTAACATGCAACTGTCAAGGACAAAGACTTATTGCACAAAATATTTTTCGGTTACTTCATTCTGCAGAAAAAATAATCAGCCAACATACAACAAACCATGAACTGGCCTACAAAGGACTTGCCATGCATGGTTGTGGGTCTGTACTCCACTAGGAGTCTTAAAGGCAGAAGAAGAAGATCATATACCCAATATGCCTCAAAGCATGTGAATAGGGCCTTAACTGTTTTTTGTTCTTGCTTACAGGAACCTTTCTCAACTTTTCTTTTACCCTGGAGTAACCTTTTAAATAAATTTCATGCCACAAGAAATCCCTGCATGAAACATATTTTATGTAGAGTCAGCGGAGTAACATACAGATATAACTAAAGCAACAGAACATATTCATTCATCAAGTGCCATGTCGATAAGCATGGACAGTCATGTTTTGCCATCTCACACAATCACCAGCAAGGAAAGGGGGAAGCTTCTTCCAAGAGGCCTGGGGAGCTACAGGCCAGGAAAAGATACCTGGTCAAATGCAGCCACTTTTGCCTTTGACGTTTATGAGGGGTTCCAGAGTAGACAGGAAACGATGGCGGCAGCGCTTGATCTCAAGGATGCGTACAATAGAGTTTGATATGATATTTTGATGGCCGCACTGATGGAGAAGGGGGTCAATCCCTGGTTGGTGAACTGGATAGCAGCCGTCCTGCATTCTTGTCAGGTTGCTCTCCGTCTGGGTGCATGGACCTCAGAGCCACATATTTTAACCCCGGGACTGCCACAGAGATCTGCAGTCTCACCGGTGCTCTTTAACGTGTATATGAGCAAGATTGCAAACCTAGAAGCACCAGGGCTTGGAATAATACTAACATTTGCAGATGATATTCTTACATATAGGCAGGGGAGAGATAGGGAGCAAACAGCCCAGGAATTACAGGCGACAGTAGATAAAGTGATTGACTGGTGCACAGAAATGAGTGCTGTCATCCACCCGGAAAAGGCTGCTGTTTTGTAGTGCTCTCTGGACAACAGGATTGTGAGAGCTGATGTCCCAAGCCTCGCGATAGATGGTAGAAATGTCAGCAGAGAGAACAAGCTGAAGTATCTGGGGATCACATTTGACAGGAGCCTATCCTTCAAGGACCATGTGGAGACGGTTGTGACAAGATCTCAAAAGGGACTCAATGCACTTAAAACTATGGCTGCAATGGACACATAGCAGAGAATGATTTTCACACTATACCAGCAGTTGATCCTCTCAGTAATTGATTATGGATTAAGACTGCTCACTGTCTCAGAGAGTCAGCTGGTGAAGTTACAGCACATACAGAATGAAGCTATGCGGGTCATTCTGGGATACACCAGAGACACCCCAGTAGTGTGTATGCGTTACATCCTTGGTCTGCCGACTGTTGCTGGTAGGCTCAAGGTGATGCAGGCGAAGGCATACCTCAGAGTAGCTGCAGACACAGATCACCCACTGCGTGAGGCGCTGGATGCAGTTAAGGGTCAGCGACTGATAAGAGGGAAATCATGGATAGCTCAGGCGGAGGATACGATCAGACAGGTGTGCCCCTTGGAGAACATTAGGCGAGGAGAGGAGTGGGTCAGAGTGCCAGCGGAGCAGTCAGACTTGTGCAGAGTTATAATCACATTAAGCCGGGAGTGCAGGGAGTGGCCATCAGGGGCCACGGAAGTGGAAATCCAGCAACTAATTCAGGACAATGTTCACTCAGGTGATGTGATTATCTACACAGATGGTTCGGTGTCAAGAGGTGAGAGAAGTGGCTGGGGGTTCATAGCTAAAGCTAATGGTCGACGTTTGGTGCAGGAGAGCCTGGCATATGATACCACAACATCCAGCTTAAGAATGGAGGTGGAGGCAGTCACTGCGGCTCTCCGCTGGATGGAGAATACGACACACACACACACATCATGATTGTAACTGACTCAGAAAGCATGCTAACGAGGGTGAGGACAGGCAGGCTTCGTGCGGAGTGGCTTGCTTCGCTTCAGAGGTCACGGGTGACAAGCATCGCCTGGATCTTTTCTCCGGGGCATGCCGGTGTACTGGGAAATGAACAAGCGGACAGATTGGCTGGCTCTGCAGAACTTGGTGGAGTATTGATACATGACAAGACAGACGTGGTTGCGGCCTTGTGGGAGCACGTGTACACCTCGGAGGAGCAAATGGATTACCATGGTCTGGCAAGAATGGGACAGCGAGGAGTGATGAGGGGATCTGGCTGACGCTCAAAGGAAAGGCGAGACGGACATATAATCAGATTGCTACTGGTACTATTGGTGTTGGAACTCTTCGCTGGCTGCTGAGGATGGGGACGGAGCGCTTATGGGAATGATCCGAATGCTGTGATGTCGATTCCTAAATCAATCAATCAATCAATCAACACAATCACCAGCATTGTGGATGAGCTCTGTGTTCTTGTCTCGACCATAACACATGGCCATGCCATCCAAGTTTCAGCCTTCTCCTTGTTCTTTTCCCCTTAATCTTGCCAGTTGTAGCCAAGTTCTCCAACTTATTTCTTCTCATGTGTCCAAAAAATTTTGACTGTCTACATCTAATTTCTCATAAAATATTTTACAGAACATATTTTAATAATATTAGACTTGAATGCGACAATAGGGCAAGTGCTCTGAAGAGGACATGATAGGGAAATATTTTGACGAATTCAAAATGAAAAAAAGGTTAATGATTAGTAGAATTCTGTTGACAAGAAGAAGATACAATAACAACCACTTGGCACCAAGAATGCAACAGAAGACGATATAATGGAAATCAAAAAGGTATAAAATAGATCATCACATTTTCGTGGAAACTTGAAATAGGACTCAACTGAAAGAAATCAATTGCGGACTCTACAGCAGATGCTATACAGAATAACAACTCAGTTATAATGAAATGTCAACAAAGTTTAAATAAAACTGAAAACCTCCAAAAATCCTTTGAACACTAAATAAGCTTGATTGATTTGATTTGTAAAAAATCACTGTCATTGTACACGGATATCTCCATAAGTGCTTCAGTCTACACCTGTAGATCACACAAGGAGAATCTCAACACAGTGCATGAACTCCTTAGCACCAGCGAGGATCAGATGTGTATTCAGAATCACTCTTGCTATAAATCTTCTGTGAGTAGATTTTCTTATTTAGTTGAAGCTGTGGCGAAGGGGATACAAACGCAATTTGCAATCCCGCATTCAAAACACAGCTGTGAGCACTTTGAAAGCAGAGAGCCATGCGCTGGTTTTCATACAATGGTATGAGTGCCAGTCGTTCACAAGGCAATGACAAACTACTGAACATAAACCTGCCAAGAAATCACAAACAGCCAAAAAAATACTGGTGTTGACTGCAACGTCCTGTAAAGGATATACAACTTTTTTTTCTAAATTGGAAATTGTGCCTGGGCAGTGGTTTATTCAACTTGCTGTTTCCAAATCCTGAGCGATTTGGGACATGTCCAACATGCACAGGGGTCCTATGAATAATTTTTCCTTGTCTAATTAGGTGACATGACAATGATCAGGGTGGAGTATCCCATCCTTTTTCTTATTCTTAACATCCAAACAGTCAGCACCATGAGGTAAACCTAGTCTGCTTGAGCCAGAGGTGGGTGGTGTAACCTCTTATCTCTCCCCCCGTCTCCCTAAATGAGCTTGAAAGAAAGGTTAATTTCCAAATAAAGATAGAAGGAACCATTGAATAACTGGTCAATTGTTTTGTAATTTGTTTAATCTCCAGGTTTGCTATATACATTCCGCTGTTCCTACCAATTAGCATTCCAATTGTGATGTCCATAATGCAGGCTGTGAAGTGGTTCAGACAGCAGAAGAAAGTCAAGTCAGATTAATATTATCATACTATTTAGTCATTTGTAAAACTTTTTCATCTATTTGTTATTACATGTTTTTTTTTTTAAAGTGATGAACATTATTTTCATTTCTGTTATTTGACTGATGAAGAACTGGATTCTGAAAGTATAACTTGTTGAATGCTGAGTATATGAATTGTGAGCGGGGATTTTATTTTTACTGACTTGGTCCCTGAGGTCATTCCAGTCTAAAAGGGTTACCAGGAAATGTCTTTGGAGGTAGAGGCACCGGCTCATTATTGACCACATTACCCGTTGAGTGCTGATTGGTTAAAAATATGGAGCCAGCACCATATGCCTGATACGCCTTAAGGCATGTCAATAGGGACCTTTACTTCCCTGACCATATACCCAGTGTGTGATAAGGAGTCCTTTACTATTTGATGTTTTATATGAAATGAGTGAAAGACAGTAGATGAAACAATGCATGACACAAAGAGATGTACAAGATTGTATGCCCATAAAGTAAAGATGTAGCAGTTTTTTATAGGATGTGTGAGAAATAAACATAATGTGTTTAGCTTTTGGTTTAAACCAAAGTGCTTGTTTTAGTCTTAAAATTATTAACTTTAAATACATTGCGGTGTAGACAGTAAAACATACTGTCATCACATCAGTCTAGACAATAAAACATATTGTCATCCACATCAGTGTAGACAGTAAAATGTACTGTCATCCACATCAATGTAGACAGTAAAACTTACTGTCATCAGTACTGTTATCTGTGACAGTATGCAGTTTAAATCAGATGTTCTCTTAACCTTGAATTTATTGACTACTTTTAGCAGCATTTTAAGTGGAAAATGGGTATTTTATAAAATATTCATATTATTAAGGTATGTCTGAATAATTAATATCTGAAAGATCTGAGGTCTAAACGAAATGTGTAGGGAACATAACATGAAAATTAGCACAAGCAAAACAGAGGTAATGACTATAACTAAAGAAGAACAAACAGCAACAATTCACCTAAACGAACATCCCTTGAAACAAGTAAAGAGCTTCAAGTACCTAGGAAGTATAATATCATCAAATGGCAGATCAGAAGACGAGATCGAAAATAGGTGCAATAAGGCAAATCAACTCATTGGACAAATGGCACCAATACTAAAGAACAAACATGTATCAATAACTACTAAGAAAGCACTTTACAACACAATCTTCCTACCAACTCTGTGCTACCAATGCCAAACCTGGACAATGACAGAAAAAGAGAAAAGAAAAATCACAACAACAGAAATGAGGTTCCTAAGAAGAATACTCAACGTATCAAGAAGAGATAAGATCAGAAATGAAGAAATCAGGACTAAAGTGGGGGTTAAAGCTGCTCTAGATTTTATTAGAAAGCAGCAAGTCAAATGGTTTGGCCATGCAAGTAGGCTACCAGTCAACAGCATGCCACAACAGGCAATGACGTACAGACCAGATGGAAACAGAGGAAGAGGCCGACCACGTAAACGCTGGACGGAGGGAATAACAGAATCCATGGGAATGTCGATATACGAAGCCCATAACCGGGCACTCTCACGAAGTTTATACTTCACCTCGACACCGCAAGGTACAAGAGGAACATGATGAGATGAGAGATGAGATCTGAGGTGTAAACAAAACTATTAAGTGTTATTAACTATCGCAAAACTGGTGTTTTTTGTTTGTTTGTTCTTTGTTTTTTATATTGCATATCCCTTACAGGACGTTGCAGTCAACACTAGCATTTTTCAGCTGCTGTTGATGTGCTAGGCAAGTTTTTACGTTCAGTAGTTTGCCATTGCTTTCTGAACGACCGGCTCGCATACCCCAGTAAGTTACCAGCACAGTGTACCGCTGCCGATTCTCGCAGTTGCTGTTTTCCCCACGTGGATATACGGGATTATAAACAATGTCGTTAACCCCTTGGTTACCAGACACAAAAAATATTAAACTGCACGAAGTCATCATCATCAAGTGCCATGCCGGCTGTCTATGGCGTTCATGACTCTCCACAAATGTCGGTCTTTGGTTTTCTGTATCAACTCTGCTGATGATATTCCTTCATGCCACCGTCCCAATCCATCCAGCATCAAAATTAAAATACAGAAAATACAGATACCCCAAAAAAAACCATGAAAAAAGACACACATAACCACAAAATAATTAAGAGAGAATGGAACATGACAAGCTACCAACTGTGCACTGAAAGATCATCTGGTATGTACCCCAAAAAGTAAGGAAGAAAACCCAAAATGAAGATGAACATCCAAGTTACCAGTCCTTGAAACAGTGGCCAGTAGAAGCAGGAAGTGACAGGCAGCAACGATACACAAGCACAATGAGTAGCAAATCTTATAAAGACTCCCATCTATCATTGTACTACTGGCGAACGAAAAACCCAATACATTGAAGTGAAAAATTAAAGCAGCCATGAGCAAGACATTACGATTCCTTGGGTGAGCTCAATTATGGAAGCCTCCTTGGATGGCGGGAGTGCTTATGGTCTGCCCCTGCCTTCCTTTGAGGGTTCACTGTGATGTCTTTGGCCATTCTAACTTGACCAGCTGAGATGTGGACGACACCACAACAGAATGTCCCTGGAAACCCCCAGGAAGAACAACGTGATAAAAAAATGCCCGTCAAAGTCGGAT
The DNA here is from genome assembly GCA_963921405.1 of Cepaea hortensis. Classification (NCBI taxonomy): domain Eukaryota; kingdom Metazoa; phylum Mollusca; class Gastropoda; order Stylommatophora; family Helicidae; genus Cepaea; species Cepaea hortensis. The sequence goes on along the minus strand of OY992877.1, from coordinate 165,254,680 downwards.
GTGCTGGCCTAAGGGTGGCAAATAAAACTGGTACAATGCAAAAACGTCAGAGTGAAATGTCCCTCGTGCATGGAACAAGATTTTGTCTTCCGGCCGGAACAGCTCTGACTATCTTATCTTCCGGGCACAGTGTCCGTACACTTCCGAACCGAAAGCTCGCTGAGTGGAAGTCGTCTGCAGACTGACCATTCCTGGTTTGTGCGAGGAGCGGCACTTAGCGAACGAAATGCCCAATACATTGAAGTGAGGAATTAAAGCAACCATGAGCAGGACGTAACGATTCCTTGGGTGAGGCCAGTACCGGAGCATTATGTGTCGGCTCTGCAAATATGGAAGCCTCCTTGGATGGCGGATAATACCCATGGACTACCCCTGCCTTCCTTTGAGGGCTGACCGTGAAGTCTTCGACCGTTCTAACTTGACCAGCTGGGTTGTGGACGGCACCACAAAAATGAGAGGTCCCCAGGAATGCTAACTTGGTTTAGAAAATGCACGCAAAAGTCGGATGTGTTGGTCTAAGGGTTTTGGCCCAAGGGTGCATAGCGAAACACACCGCAATTACGTCTGAAAAAAAAACAAAAAACCCACTCTGGATGAACGCAGAAGAAGAAGATTTAATTGCACTGGGTTTTGTCCCATATTGCTCAGTCTCTCTCCACAGAGCAACTAGCCACCTGCTGAAAGCATCACACAGAATATAAACTCCTTAGTTCCTAGTGACGACCCCCTGAGGTCTCAGATAATTGTATGCTTATGACTCGAATGGCAGTCTAAAAACAAACTCATGGCCTTCTGAGCATGAGGCAAACGGCTTGATCACCTCACCATGGAGGGGACCCCCCCCCCCTCCTACCCCCACCCACACACACACTCATTCATTCATTCATTCATTCATTCATTCATTCATTGGTACCTTGCCGTCTCGACAGACCATAATTCGTTACATTGTGCTATAAAAAGGCCTGATAACTACAACCCATGGCGGTAACGAAGGTGACTGATCAGACCAATTCATGCTGTAAATGTTCGTTCACAATGGATGCATATGAACACATGGTAATTTCCACCATCACATACCACCTTTTGTCTCACACGCTCAGTGATATGTGAGTGCGCGTATGTGAAAATGAATGAATGCAGAATAGTTGAATCCAATCGGCACTCAGTGTGTGATGTGGTCAGTGCTATTCCAGGCACCTTTACTTCCCTTGGCATTCTTGGTACTCATTTTAGACTGTTGACCTGGAAGCCCCTGTCAATGTTTGAACAATTGAATTTCCCCATCTGTGAATCAAACCCATGACTACCGGTTCAGAAGGCGAATGGCCAGTCTGCCACCGAGGCTCTTACCACTACATAATGGGTACCAGATAATTTTCAGTATTGTCTGGGAAGGAAATATGGCAAGAAGGGTAAGTGACCACCTCTCACGCTGTGGCCTATCTCGCTGGTGTCTGGTATGCTGTGGCCTAGAATATGTGAGAGCCCGACACTTCACACCCTCATGGCAGTGCTGCCATGGGACAGCCTTCAACGTTTAGAAATTGCAGTCCTTCTGTAGTAGATACTGCTATAATACAGGAAACGTTAAGGATGTCACATATACAAGGTAATAGTTTTATGAATTTGGGGGACCACCACTACTATATGCCATCGTTTTTCAGTTAATTTACATCAAAGTAGGGTTTCTTGTTTATCAACTCCATATTCCAGGGGGTCAGCAAACTAAGACCCGCAGGCCGGATTCGGCCCGCAACGTCAGTTCATCATGCCCGCCGACGGTACTCGAATTTGCTTGATAAAACGTATTGTCGTGTCCTCCTTTAAAGTGTCGTCCCTGGAGTGAAGAGAGTCAACACCCACATTATAATATTTTTTTCATATCAATATCCTGGAGAATCCACCAGCTTCCGTCCAACACACTCCATCAGCCCGTAGACACCTTTTCCTATCACTCTCTCACTGTCGTACTATGCCCCCTCTCATACTTCCCCAACGCAACTTACTCAACAACTCTTGCTTCTAAAAATTAATAAAGATTAATTTATTAAAAGAAAAGTGTAACGTATATGAGACGTGTATGCGAAGAAAATGTGTGACGTGTTCTATAAAGTGTGTAGAATCGGACTCTCAGACAACAACCCAGTCAGCTCATCCTAGCAAGGCTAGACCACAGCACGTTACATCAGAACAGGTACATCTCACCCAGTGCCGAAACCATCTTGCCGGATACTGACTTGCCTCTGTAGACCTCTGGTAATCCCATTTCATGATCATCCGAAATAGACACCGGTGGTAATAACAGTTAATCATGGACCGGTTGCACCCTACACAATGTACGTTCCTATCGTTCCTAAAGAATGCACAAGTCCTTTGTAGTGTGTACACAGTTATTAATGTTAATTGTTAATGTACTTGATCCTAACTCGTGTCTATCTAGCCTCAAGTATCATGTTTTGTGTTCTATTACACGAGATTATATCACACTATGTAACTATTATAATTAATGTTCTCGGTTAGTTAATACTGTCTGATGCTGTGTGGTGCATCAACAATCATCACCCCTCTTAGGTGAATCATCTTCCTTCTAGCTTTAGTTACGTTCTGTACGAAACTTTATTGACTGTTCAACTGGTGTTCTTCCGAATGGGATTTGAACCTTTCCTAAAACCTTGTTGAGTTGCCTCGGATCTGGTAGGGAACCTAGGATAGAAACAACACATCTGGTGATAGTACTAGTCACTGATCCTACCGGCTGAGTGTAAGCCTATTGCCTTGCTCAGTGATCTTTAGCTAACTAAACTCTGTCATAGAGTAGATTAGCTACCCACCTAGGGCCGAATCAGGCTATGACAAGGAAAGACCCATACAGAGTGCAAAACCCCAGCGGCAATTTCCCCGTCTCCCAGTTATCCATCATTACTCTATTCTTAACTAGCATAGCGTATCACCACTACACTACTCTATTCTTAACTCGGCTACTGCCTAAATTAATTAGAACTAATATTATAATAGGTTATACCTTAAATGGCACTACTGCAGTCCTATCAATCATATCTACATCTGCCATGATAAGCACGTGTAAAATTAAGTCACTAATTAACACACGGTAGACATTATTCCATCAGAACCACAGTGCCCTTGCACTACCGCCTAGAGCCACATTTTCAAGTCCCCCAGTTGGCCCCAACTCGGGTTTATATGGCAAACTCCCAAAGTTGGCCACGTGACGTTATCCTTTATGCCCACACCGGTGACACATTGGGCAGATCATCCCCTGTCAGGGATCCACCCCCCCTCCCTGGCTCCATCAATGTTAGATTTGTCATCACTGGTTTTGACATCCAAAACAATCTAGAGAGTTACTGTAGAGTTCCAACAAAGGGTTTCGATACCAAGCTGCCAATCATGGTTTCCCAAACAACCTTACATTTTGCACGTGACGTTGTTGATGTCCGGCAGGTGTTCCACTGTTTCCAGTAACAAGCCCTCAACTTTCTGTCATGTGGTGACAGTCAAAACCGCCATTCCGTCTGATGTCCGGAACTATAGATGACAGACGGAACTATTCCATATCCTGAGCGGGCAAGGCTATGTGATTCTAACTGTTTATGAACTACCAGCGCGGTGTATCCATTCCTCTCACTCACCACCAAATGTGTATATGTGCTGACCCGATGTAACCCGTGCAGCTGTGTTTACTCTGTTAGTACGACTGTTGTGGCCTAGAAAATATACGCCAAGCAAACGTCGGTATTATCATTATCTGGTTAACTCATGGCGATATCGTGACACGTATGGAACACGAGACGTGATACAATTTAAATTTAAATATTATGTTTAGAATACTAAGAGATCTTCACACGTGAGGACACCTCCTGGTTATTATGTTCCTTAAATTTACTATTTTAAGTTTTAAATTATTGCATCTAGATTTTCTTGTTTATTGTAATGTTTGCTTATTCCGCGCCATCCCAAGTCCTTCCCCGGCTCATGGTAGCACCGCCTACCCTCTAACATTACCATGGTTTCCATGGCAACACACATAAACACGCATCTTTCCCGCCCCCAGATGGGTCTGGCTTTCAACACAGGTCCGACGCTCCAGAAATTTTTACTTCTTTTTGCCTGTTATCCATTTTATAGGTATGTAACAAGGATTTCTTTGTTTGACAGTGATAGGTAAGTGATGTACAAGTGTGGATAGAGACAATAAAGTAGCAAACATAGCATTAAAATGCCATAGAAGCCTCGTGTTATCATGAAAATATGATCCTCAGCCGGTTTGTTTGAAACTATCAGCCTTTCGGCAAGTTCAGTTGTGCAGAGAACAGAAGAAATTGGAGAGAACATAGTGCTATAGATACGAGAGGAAACTAGGAACTTGTTGTGGTATTCTCTACCGCTGGATGAGTCTGCTGATTCTCGAGTACGTCACAACTTCTCGTGTTCATTCGTGGTGTCAATTTGGACTTCCAGATAATGATAGAGTTGGCATCCGTTTGCAGCATGCATGGAACAACAACTGGAAAAGACATTTTCGTGGAAGTGAGAAGAACAAAAATCAGCTTAGAGGTGTTACAGTTGATGGAGTGAGGAAGTGTCTGGTGTAGCAGATCATGACTCAGTTGGAAGATTTGCAAATTCCGGGCGCTCTGTTCATACAATGCATCATACATCAGCAAGCACTCTGTTTGAAAGACTTAGATATTTATTGTGTACTGAAACCAGTCGTGTCTGCTGTTAACTTTATTTGGTAACACACACTCAATCACTTTCAGTTCCAGGCTTTTCTTGCAGAAATTGATTCTGAATTCTGTGACTTGCTTTATCACACATCAGTGAGGTGGCTCAACTGCGGTAAAGTCCTGTTTCGTTATTACAAGCTCTGAAACGAAATAGATGTTTTCGTCACTGAAAAAGATAGAGCTGATCCACAGCTTTAAGATCCTACCTGGCTGTCAAAGTTGTCATTTTTGGTCAACATCACATCCCGCATGAATGAAATGAACTTGAAACTTCAGGGAAAGTATAACCTCGTCTGTGATCTCTACAGATTCATCAAAGGATTTCGGAGAAAGCTGTCATTGCTTGAAGCACAACTGGAAGGAGGAAACTTTTCTCATTGTCACCGTTTTAAAGAGTTGTGTGCTGCAATCGTCGAAGATGTCAACCTCGATTTTCCGAAAAAAGTTATTCGTGACTTTAAGAAGAATTTTTTGGAGAGATTGTCAGATCTCGACAGAATTGAGAGTGATATTCTTAATTTCCAGAATCCGTTCGATTGTAACCTTGATGATGTGCCAGTTGAACTACAGTTGGGGCTAATTGATTTGCAAGCAAATGACTTGTTGAAAGAGAAGCACAGAGAAGGAAAACTTTTTTTAATTTTACCGCTGCATACCTGATATTGAGTTTTTAGAAACTGAAGAAATTTGCCGCTGGTATGGTATCAGTGTTTGGAACAACTTATGTCTGTGAGCGAACATTTTGAAAAATGAAGTATGTGAAGTCAACACATCGAACGAGATTGACTGATGAACATTTCAAAGCAATTCTCTTGATTGGATGCAGCAATTCCAAACCAAACATTGATGATATCTTGAAAGCCAAACGTCAGTTTCACAAATCTCACAAACCTTTTTTGCTGCTTAGTTTGTGAGATTCGGATATGTGCACATTAGGTCTGATGTAACTATCTTTTTGCTAACATCGCCTTCTTTGATAACCTTTCTTTTAAATAAATAAATATGTTGATTGTCTTTGTTTTCTGTACATTGCACGCCACTCACCCATGATTAACATGGAATGCTAAATTGAGGTTTTCGTTTATATTCCGAGAGCTTTCGTTCTTGCAAGTATTGTACAGAATGATTATGCGGCCCCCGCTCGTCATTTTGTCAGGTATCCGGCCCACTGTGAAAAAAGTTTGGTGACCCCTGCCATATTCCAATGTGACACAATATTCAGGGTTCACATTGTCAATTTATCCATATAAGTCAAGTTTCCTAGTTATTGGACTAACTCAAAGATGACAATAGCTTCAGGGATTATTCTTCTTGTCACGTTCGTGTCTTCTTGTTGATCACTTCAAACTAACAAAAGAAGACCGCGTGTGTCATTTTTTGATCGAGGGAGATATTTTAGAAAGTGTCCAACTCAGTTCTAGACTTTTTTTTCCCTTGACTTTACACTTCACATCTCCTCACATGTTTTACTATCTTACGTCATCAATTCGCCAAGCATTTCTATGTTTGCTTCTCCATTAATTCTGTTAGCTCGTATGGCACCAGAAGGCTACCGTTATTTGCCGATTCTGTGTAACGTTTCGATAAACGACGAATAGATAGATTACTGTCCGTGCCTCCGCATTTCCTGCATCAAATTAGCTATTGGTTTCAGCCACATAAACACAGCGCTGAACCGAACCACCGTCCGTGTGAACGTTGTCGTCTGTAACTTAACATTTTCCCGGGCATTGCCCCATTCCAGTACTGGTATAGAAAACCGTATTCAGCCAACTGCAGTATCTGGTGTACACGTGTTATCGTATAGTCGCACTGTCTCTCATGTTTTTTTTCCTCAAAGAAAATGCATCTCCCAGACAAAAATAACGAGTAAAAAATAAATTAACGGACCCCTTTAAAGGCCCTAAAGCGTATCGGGCATATGGTAAAAGTAAGTAAAGGTGCCTGTTACACGTCTAAGGTGCATTGGGCATATACTGCAGACCCATAATTGTATAGACCATACGAGGGCACTTGGTGGGTGGTGTGGTATCACGCTGATCGTCTTACTTCCCAGGACATTTCTTGGTACCTATTTTAGGCTAGGTCGACCTGGAAGCCCAGGTCAATGTTAAAAGTTGGCATGATGCGGATTCTTCTTCTGCGTTCATCCGGATTTTTTTTTCGGATGTGACTGCGTTGTGCCTGTTTACAGCAGAGCTGCGTTCTTGCGCCGTTAGGCCGACACATCCGACTTCTGCGGGCATTTGTTGACCGGGTTAACCTTCCCGGAATGCGGATTCGAATCCGTGGCATGTGCAACTGGAAAGATTTGTGGAAAGAGAGAAAGAGTTGGTGAAATATTTTGGAGAGACAGTAAACTGCTTTCACTAAACAGTCTTCAATTCAAGATGCTGCAACTGAAGTTAGTCTTGTGCTGTCACACAGAATTGTAAAACAGAACAAGCCATTTTCTGATGGCGAGTTCATCAAGGAATGTTTGCTAGATGCAGCAAACATTATGTGTCCAGAACCAAAAAAAAAATAAAAAAAAACAGATCTGACAACATTACTTTATCCAGGAGAACTGTGGTCAGACGTGTTGATAAGATAAGTGACAATGTTATGCATAAACTTCAAGATGCAAGTAAACAATTTTTGTGATAGTCTCTTGCATTGGATGAGAGTACCGATGTACATGATACTGCCCAATTATTGATATTTATACGTGGAATAAACACTTCTTTCAAACTCACTGAAGAGTTATTGAGTGTTGAGTCACTCAAAGACACAACCACAGGCCATGATATATTCAATGCTTTTACTAACTGTATTGAAAGAACTGGGTTAGTTCGGAACAACATGGCAAGTGTTACAACTGACGGAACTCGTGCTTTGACTGGAAAAAATGTAGGTCTGGTAAAGTTGATAAGTGATAAGATTAAAGCAGAATATCCAGACCACACATTATTACCACTTCACTGTGTGATTCATCAAAAAAGTCTGTGAAAAACTGTTTTGAATATCAAGCATGTTATTGACCCAGTTGTCAGTATCATCAACCTCATCAGATCAAGAGGACTTAATCACATACAGTTCAAGGCATTACTTGACGATTTGGAAACTGAACAATCCGATGTCCTGTACTACACCAGTGTTCGATGGCTGAATCTCGGCAAGGTGTTGAGGCGAGTGTGGGAACTCAGAGAAGAAATAGTGATGTTCCTAGAGATGAAGGGCATTGAATGTGACTTTAATACTAATATTGTCAATAAAGAGTGGAAGTTAGACTTTATGTTTGCCATTGAAATTATGGAAAATTTAAATGAACTGAATTGACAAACTTCAGGGCAATGGTGTGTTCGCACATGAATTGTATGTACATGTAAAATCATTTCACGCAAAACTCTCACTGTACTCCAGACAAGAAAGTGAAAAATATTTTGTCACTTCCCTTTGCTGAAACAAGAAACCATTTCTGGTGAAATGACTGAAAAGTATAAAGCCCAATTAGATGCACTGATTGAAGAATTTGGATGGGGATTCCAAGATTTCAAGAACGCAGAGAAACAGTTCAATATTCTCAGTTCCCCTTTCAGTGCAGAAGCTGATACAGCCACAGAGGATATACAGTTGGAGCTGCTTGACTTCGAAGCAGAACATGACCTGAAAGAGAAATTCAAGTCAGATGGTTTGCTGGATTTCTATGGATCTTTATCACAATAATCATTTCCCAACTTGAAAAACTTTGCAGCTAAACTTTTATCATTGTTTGGATCAACATACATTTGCGAACAAGCATTCTCTTCCTTGAAGATCAACACGTCTAAGAGTAGGTCTTTATTGTCGGACTGCAACTTGCATGCTGTCATGCGAATTTCAACAAGTAAACTTGCTCCAGATTTCAAGAATATTGTCAAAAAATGCAAGCAGTTACATACATCTAATTAGAAATCAACATATTATAGTGACAGTGTAGTCGGTTTGTGTCTAAACTAAAGCCATTGATAGATAATAAAGAATATTTGTTATAATAACATGTTGTAAAATCTTGTTAACAAATTAGTAAAAGTTTTTGTCCATATTGTCAAATATAATGTATAAGTATATAAGTAAAATAACATTGCAATCATTATTTATTTATACTGCTTAATAACCTATAAATAATAATTACTTATTGTGATAGGTTGCTGTAAGCAAAATGGACATTTTATACAATATATATACATGTGGCCCGCCAATAGCTTTACATTTGTCAATGCGACCCTACGCACAAAAAGTTTGCCCACCCCTGCCCTAGTCCATACTTGCCCACTATGCATCCGTCCTGTTGATTTCCAACTTTGGCATTCAAATCACCCATTATGATAGTTATTTCAGAATTCTTGCATTTCTTGAAGGCTTTCTCTAAATCACTATAAAATTCATCAATCCTGTCATCACTACTGTCTGCTGTTGGTGCATAAACTTGTATGACGTTGACATCAAAAGGTCTTCCACTCAACTTCACCAGTAACACTCTGTCTGATACAGTCCAATATCCTTTGATCGATTTTGCTCTCTGTGTATCCATTATAATTGCTACTCCTCGCTGTTGTTTCTCTCCAACAGAATAGATTATTCTATATTCCTCAGATGTAATAATGGCCATTCCTGTCCATCTGGTCTCACATACACCTAACAGGTTAATATTTAATCTTCTCATTTCATTCTTAATGTTATCAAATTTCCCATCCCCATTCATAGTTCTTACATTCCAAGTTCCTACTTTCAATGTTGATATTCTTTTGCACCCAGTCGCATGATGACGGTCTGGAATCACCTGGTGCACATGACTACGCCTACCGGTCGAGGCTGCTCCTATGGAGCACCCATTTACGCTGTTTCTCTGATTATCGATAAGACTGCAGTACATAATTTTCTTGGCATCTGTAAAGAAGGTAGTTTGCCATTGCTTTCTTTCCTAGCAGTGACCATACTGGTCGATGACCGTAGCCAATGTCTCCCCAAAAAGAGATCCTCTGCTTACCGTCGTGAAACTGGAGACCATAAACTACAACTATCTGTCGGCTGCTCCTCAACTGCATCCACCACCTGCACATATGGCTTCACGTAACCCTGATCGGGGGGCTAAACGGGTACTCCACCTTGCCCAAGGGTGTCCCGTAGGCTAGTGGAGGGAAGGAGGCACCCATCAAGGCATTACTATCATGCTATTATATTTTAAATATTCTCTAAGCAAACGTAATTGCACCAGCATTTGGGAGAGAGAGAGAGAGAGAGAGAGAGAGAGAGAGAGAGAGAGAGAGAGAGAGAGAGAGAGAGAGAGAGAGAGAGCTATTTATTCAAAGTGAATAAAATTTACAAACATAAATGACATTTCCTCTAAACATATTTATCAACATAAAGCCCATAGAGTTCCAAGGTCTTTCGCCTTTAATATAAGTAAGTTGTCTTTAAATTGTGGGTGGCCCTGAGAGGCCAGTAAAAAAATGTTGTTTCCCCACAGAGGGGAAACATCACGCGGTGAGAAGTACATATTAACAAAAGAACAGTTTTAAGAATTAAATATCAACATAGAATTACAAAAGTGGATCATAAAATGTAAGTAAATAATGATTAAACAATTGTTGTATAAATATTTTAATAGCTTTCTTCTTATATTGCAAAAGTATGACTGACATATTGATTGTTTTATTTATAAAAAAAATCAAAGATTTTAATGTCAATCATTGGTATTATACCTAGGTATACCATTTTTATTTTTAAATTCTAGTAATTTCCCTTGTATCAATATTAGATGATTATGTCCCCTTACCAAGCGCAGTCTGCTATTGCAACCATAGATTAATCTTAGGCAATTTATATATAAGGTAGACCAAGAAGACGGTGGAGAGATAATATATATACAGACCTACAAGCACTTGGAATCAACGACTGGCAAGAGAAGATCAACCAGAGAGACGAATGGAGACGGTTTGTATCTGCAGCAAAGAACCTCAATGGCTCGGAACGCTGAAGAAGAAGAATTTACATAAAAACTTAAAGAAAGTCAAATATACAAATAGAAACGCAAAATTTGATCTACAAGCACTGAAGAGTGAGGAGATAAAAGATAAATTCAACGTAGAGGTAAAGAACAGATTCTATGCATTGTCCGATATGGAAATCTCAAATAGAAATATTATTTCAAGACTCAGTGACCAATTGGAAATATTAAAAAAAAAAAATATAAAAAATAAAAGAAATCAGTTAAGAAGCTGCACTAACAACAATGATAATCCCAAAAATAAAGATAATAAGACGCAAGAAATGGATGATGGAAGGCACCTTAAAACTCATGGAAATAAGAAGAAATAACAAAATAACAAGGAAATATACGAAGAGATTCACAGGAAAATTATAAGCAAAGAGGCAAAAGAAACATAGCTTGAGGAAAATTGCAAGGAAATTGAAAACCAACACAACACCCAGAATACCAAATTAATGCACACAAGAATTAATGACATCACTTACAAAGGAACACACACATCAACAGGTTGCCTAAAAACCAAAGATGGCCAAATCATAATAGAAAAAGATCAGATTTTACATGCGTGGTCAGATTATGTGAAAGACCTTATGATAATACAAGAGAAGAACAATTACGATCATCAGAATAATAATAATAATGACGGACCATCAATTTTGTTTGTCGGGGTATTTTTCTTTTAGATATCTAGCAATTCCGCAGAGCCGTCTCCCTGGCGAAGGTATTAACGATTTTCTCCGTAATCCTGTATATCCACGTGTAGGGAAACAGCTGCGCGAGATTCGGTAGGGAATCGGGTTGCGTTGGTTACTTACAGGGGTATCTGAGATTGTCGCTCAGTAAGCAATGCAAAATACTCTGCGTAATCTTGCAAAGACATCAAAAACAGCGGTAAAATGCTGTTGTTGACAGCGATATAAATAGGATATGCGAAAAAAAAAAATTCAGCTTCGAGGTGTTACAGTTGATGGAGAAAAAAACATGGCTGGAGTGAGGAAGGGTCTGTTGGGGCAGATCATGACTCAGTTGGAAGATTTGCAAATTCCGGGCGCTCTGTTCATACACTGCATCATACATCAGCAAGCACTCTGTTTGAAAGACTTTCTTGTATACTGAAACCAATCGTGTCTGCTGTGAACTTCATCCGGAAACACACATTTAATTACTGTCAGTTCCAGGCTTTTCTTGCAGAAATTAATTCTAAATTCTGTGAATTCCAAACCAAACATTGATGATATCTTGAAAGCCAAACGTCAGTTTCACAAATCTCACTGACCTTTTTTTTTTGCTGCTTAGTTTGTGAGATTCGGATATGTGCACATTAGGTATGATGTAACTATCTTTTTTCTAACATCGCCTTCTTTGATAACCTTTTTTTAAGTAAATAAATATGTTGATTGTCTTTGGTTTTTGTGCATTGCACGCCACTCACCCATGATTAACATGGAATGCTAAATTGAGTTTTTCGTTTAATTTCCGAGAGCTTTCGTTCTTAAGTATTGTACACAATGATTATGCGGCCCGCGCTCGTCATTTTGTCAATTATCCGGCCCACTGTGAAAAAAGTTTGGTGACCCCTGCCATATTCCAATGTGACACAATATTCAGGGTTCATATGGTCAATTTAGCCATAGATGTCAAGTTTCCTAGTTATTGGACTAACTCAAAGACGACAATAGCTTCAGGGATTCTTCTTCTTCGTGCCTTGTTGTTGATCACTTCAAACTAACAAAAGAATCTTAATTCACAATGTTTTCAATTCCACTGAGAAAAATAATTATCACTACTGGATTCTTTCATCATAGTTGGCGTCTCGTCGTATGTTGTGGAATGAGAAGCAACGGCTTGCTGAGACAACCTTCCCATTCCATTCCACTGATATTGTCTCCGTCACTATCCTTGGTGGCGGACGCGCTGGCCAAAATCATAGAGAATTCCACTGATTGCATTAAGAACACGGTCGGACGAGGGTTCGACGCTTGTTAAAGTGAGGGACATATTGGCCACCTACTGCTCCTTGCTCTCAGGTTGACAAAATGTGATGGCTGTGTCGCATCAGCGACCAATAGCAGGAAACTGCTCCGGGAAAAAATGAAAACAAAAACGTCTGTGTCGTTGGTGGCCGCCCATCTGCCGTGCCGATTGGAAGTATATAATTGTGTGTCTGTGCAGTTCACTTTTGAAATAAAACATTATATGTGCCATTGATTAGTTTATAACTATGAATGAGGATCTAGTTAGAATAACTTTAGAACCACTTAAGATACACGCAGAATTCACATATGATTTGCGCTCGACTTTGAAAGCATGCGGTGCGCGAAGACCGCGTGTGTCATTTTTGATCGAGGGGGATATTTTAGAAAGTGTCCAACTCAGTTCTGGACTTTTTTTTTCTGACTTTACACTTCACATTTCCTCACATGTTTTTATATCTTACGTCACCAATTCGCCAAGCATTTCTATGCTTGCTTCTCCATTAATTCTGTTAGCTCGTATGGCACCAGAAGGCTACCGTTATTTGCCGATTCTGTGTAACGTTTCGATAAACGCCGAATAGATAGATTACTGTCCGTGCCTCCGCATTTCCTGCATCAAATTAGCTATTGGTTTCAGCCACATAAACACAGCGCTGAACCGAACCACCGTCCGTGTGAACGTTGTCGTCTGTAACTTAACATTTTCTCGGGCATTGCCCCATTCCAGTACTGGTAAAGAAAACCGTATTCAGCCAACTGCAGTATCTGGTGTACACGTGTTATCGTATTGTCGCACTGTCTCTCATGTTTTGTTTCCTCAAAGAAAATGCATCTCCCAGACAAAAATAACGAGTAAAAAATAAATTAACGGACCCCTTTAAAGGCCCTAAAGCGTATCGGGCATATGGTAAAAGTAAGTAAAGGTGCCCGTTACACGTCTAAGGTGCATTGGGCTTATGCTGCAGACCCATAATTGTATAGACCAAACGAGGGCACTTGGTGGGTGGTGTGGTATCACGCTGATCGTCTTACTTCCCAGGACATTTCTTGATACCTAAATCAAATCAAATCAAATCAACTTTATTTTTGGCTATTTTAGGCTAGGTCGACCTGGAAGCCCAGGCCAATGTTAAAAGTTGGCATGATGCGGATTCGAATCCGTGACATGTGCAACTGGAAAGATTTGTGGAAAGAGAGAAAGAGCTGTGGTTCTCAACTGGTGGGGAATTCCCCCACCCTCCCACCCCAGGGGGGAATTTTAGGGTTTCCAGGGGGAGGGAGATTAATATTATTTCAAGATCGCGTTGATACAAGAACCGGGACTGTTTCCGGATCCGGTCAGGGATATGCACTACTGACGAGCTCAAACAAGGGCGAAACTCGAGTATAGTGTTTCCATATTGACGTGGATAGGCCTTAGGTTCATACCAGAATGCGATCGGCGTTGCCAGTAGTGGGTTGTGCTCAATATTTAAATTCAAATCCCGAAACAACCACATAATTACTTGATATTGTTTTTTCCCTCCATACTTTACATTTCTGTACTTCTCGCTTTTCTGAACGACTTTTATAACGTAAGCAGACTCGCAAATCACGTTTTATGTAGACGTCTAGACGTGTTCTAGTATGTGTTATTAAATTTAGCTTCCATTTTTTACGTATACTGTGTAGGGGCGGGGGAGGGGAGATTTATAGGGAAAAAGTACGAATGGGGGGGGGGATGTCATTCTGAACATATGGGGAAGGGGTTCATAGGCCAAATAATGTTGAGAACCACTGAGATAGAGGATACCAGTCAGATAGGATTGTCACATGTCATGGCACGGAACGGCGTCAACACACGAGTAGATTCATGCTGTGGAAATTGCAAGATGTAGAGAATCATGATTGCCCACCCCAGTCGTCAAGGGATTGATGATGATGATGATAACGGAGCATTCCCTCTGGGCACTGGGTTATAGTCTGCTGACAATGAACAACTGAAACACTTGAGGAAACATTACAAACCTAGAGCTTACCCCAACCAGTCTATTTGTGTTATGTTGAATTATGGTCTGGCTACATCCTAATATGGCTGTACAAAAATAAAATGGGAAATACCAGAAATGGTCCTACAAACGCGCTAGTTTGTGAGCTTTTAGTGGGGAAGACGAGCTCTCCTAGCACAGTCCTAGTTGAGATGATGGTACTTTACTAGCCAGCCGATCAAGAGGCCATTTCCTACATCAACCTCGCTCCGGTAGTAAGCCCTTTTCAAGGCGAGCAAGACAAGTACGCCAATGTATCGAACTTAAGAATGAGAAGTCAGTCTTCCATAGGAGTTAGCAATCAACCAACTCTAGCAGAAAACGAAAGAAAGAACTAACCAACCAACTCACCCACCCACCCAGCCACGAAAAAAGCAACCAACTCACCAAACCACCCACCAACCAACAACCCACTCTACCAACAAACGAAGCAGCAAACCAACCAGCAATTAACTAATGAAAGAATAAACGAACGAACCAAACAACCAACCAACCCATCCACCCATCAAGTAAGCAACCAACTAGCAAACCAGTCTGTCCACCAACCTATCAACCAGCCACCCATTAACGAATGTATGAACCAACCTCTACCAACTGACAGTTTAATTAATAAAGAGTAATCGTCTGTGTTACAAATATATTACACACAACACATGCCACTGTGACAACATACATCACACTCACAACAGATATCACAGTCACAACAGGTATCACACTCCCAACATATATTACACTAACAACATATATCACACTCACAACATGTATTGGGAGCTGTGATAGCTTAGTGGCCAGAAGCAGTCATGCCGGCTCGGTGATCAAGGGTTCGAACCCATATCAAAAACGTCCCGAGGTGCCAACCTGCTCTGGGCCTGTGTTGTCATGGGGCCATAACATTTTGTAGGCCTGAATGCATGGAGAAATAAGTGGCCAGTCTTGTCCTCTATTAGCGAACGAGGAACGCAGGAGTCGAACCCTCCTCGTCCGACCACGTATATGACATTATCAGCGCATCTCTCTAGCAACTACAATAACGCGCCCGCCGTTGACTAGCACAGCGTGTATCTAATAGTTCAGATAACAGCAGAACAAGTTTGCCAATAGCACTCACTTAATTCAGGGCGGCGCACTTACGACGAAGAATGATCCCGTTTCAATAGGCGAAGGTGTCGCCAGCTAATTACCGGGAGTATTTGCCATCCACGGTTTCTGTTTGATTAAACTAAAGGCATTCAAGCAGCGCTTGCTGTACATATCAGGTACGCTATTTTGCATCACCACTATTAATCATCATCGCCATGACCACCGTCATCATAATCATCATCATCACCATATCCTCGGAAGTCGGAGAGTATCTGCCTGCACGACGAGGAACCACCAGTCTGCACACAAATAAGCCAGACATGGCACAACGGATACTCACGCAAACCTCAGTCCGGTATGACATCACACTGATGTTGGACAGCAGGATGTCTTCATCAGACATACAGAACTTTGCGCTGGAGTTCACAGCCAGCGAATGCAAGCAAGCAATCACCACCACCACCACCATCATCATCATCACCATCATCATCATCATCATCATCATCATCATCATCATCATCATCATCATCATCATCACCACCATCATCATCACCAATCGTCAGAACATCATCGTCAATCAGCATCATTATCACAACCTTCCTCAACATCACCACGACCTCATTATCAACATCGTCGCCACCAACACCATCATCATCACCATCATAACCATCATCATCATTTCCATCATCAATGATCATCATAATCACCATCACTACTACTACCACCACCACCACCATCATCATAATCACGACCATCATCATCACCAAATTATCATTATCAACCATCATCATCATCACTGTCATAGAGCAGATGACAGGCTGGTAGAGTTAATCTGATGAGTGAGTGCATCAGTATATACAAGTAGAATAATAATAGAAAGTTGCACATTGTGGCACTTATAGTAAACGAGGGCCACGTCATAGCAGTACGTAGCATAACAACCCAACTGTAGTTTTGGGGCATTCCATCACCAGCTTACAGACAGATCGGTAGTTCTAGCTTTACATTGCCAGTTCACATACAGAACGGTAGCTTTAGGATTACATAGTCAGCTTATACGCAGTATGACAGTTGTAGGAGTTCCAGCGCCAGCTCACGTACAGAACGCTTCGTTTGACAGTCTACACGCTCAACGATGGTCGCCCAGTTAGAGATGCATGTACGACTAGCTCACGATTAGCCCAGCGACGTTAGGCTTCTGATATCACCATTGCAGCTGATAGCAGACTTCATCACCCAACACTCACGCCAGATATGAATGTGTGATTTACAGGCACGGAGCAGGAATGTGAGATGAGAGTGAGAGCCTGAAGACTTGAACAATCATAAACGTTCGTGACTGTCATCTTGTGTCTGTCGGTGGTAATTACATCGCCGTTCCCTTCATCAGGCTGTTTCGAGTTGTTCTTGAGTGAGAGAGAATACTGCTTTCCTGTTGGTAGATTCAGAATCATTATCTCATCTGATTCAGCTCGGTTTGCATCATACCCCCGAGCCCCCGGGAAGGTTAACCCGGTCAACAAATGCCCACTGAATGCGGATGTGTCGGCCTAACGGCGCAAGAACGCAGCTCTGCTGTAAACAGGCACAACGCAATCACGTCCGAAAAAAAAAAAAACCCCGGATGAGCGAAGAAGAAGAAGATACCCACGAGCCAGCGCTCAGGGCACCAGCTTATCGGCAACTTATCTGTTAGAAGCGAGGCACCGAGCGCCTTGGGTGCAATACATCATACAAACCACCACCAAAAACCCCGCCTCGTAACAATCACTACCATCATCAACCATAACCACCATTATCATCATCACTAATCAACATCATCATCATAATCATCATCATCACCAATACCATCATCATTATCAACAATAATCACCACCAACACGATCGTCCTCGTCATCAATCATCATCATCACCATCATCGTCACCAACATCATCATCACCAACATCATTACCACCAGCATCGTCATCAGTCATAATTTTCATCATTACCTTCATCATCATCACGTCCATCATCATAACCACCATTATTATCATCAGTCAGCGTCTTCTTCAATAATCACCACCACCACCACCATCACCACCACCACCATAATCATCACTACCATCATCATCATCATCGTCATCAATCAATATCACCACAACCACCACCACCACCACCAGCATCATCACCATCAGTAATCACCACCATCACTATCATCATTCATTCATTCCGTATTCTTCTTTAGAAGAATACGGAATAGATAGATCCAGAATATTTTAATCCTGCTAATCACCACCGTCATCATTGTAGTCGATGGTAAAAGACAAAGGGAGACAATCATAAAGACTGATGCTTCCTTCACTACGGTGCTAAGAGGTAAAGAGTAGTTCTGACTTCGTTACGGCCAAAGAAGAAAAATAGTGAAAAGAGGGAGAACCTCACACCGCCTCAACCGACAAAAAAAGATGATAGTAATTAGATAAGAAGATATACGAGATCTCAGACAGAGGCAGAAACTATTTTATAGATGTTCACACAGGAAACACCATGTTTGAGCCCAAGCGATGAATTAAGGTGTTAGATTGTGGTAGAAATAGTGGTTGTAAAAACTAAAAGAGACAAACAAACAAATCCAAAACAGTACAAAAATAGCTCTTTATTTATCTCCTCTAGCTGAACATGTTTGATAACACATTGCAATAACAGATACAACAGACAACTGTATATATCAAACAACAACGGTGGGTAACCCCCAACCAATCAACATCACTTAAGACAACAGGGTACACCAAGTACCACAACACAGGTGCTCCAAGCAATAGCTGGTTAGACTGACACAATAAAGAACCTTGACACAAGCAACACTGCACAGACAATAAGGCACTATAAAAACACAGGTTACACAACATAAACCCCAAGACACGACATAAACAAAGAGTTGTGACACAATTTACTATCCCACCAAGAACCCAGGCCTGCTGACACTAACTAGTCAGCCGCTCCTGTAACAACGGAAAACACAATATATGATTATCATGGTAAAGACAACATATTAAACACATGAAGCAATGAGCACATGCAATATAACATTTGAATTAACCTACATATAACAAATGTCTTCCATCAAATTATCAACTTTGCTATTCCCTCTAGTTGTACTACTGCTATCATGAGACTACATCTCTAATAGTTAAATGCAGCAATCAATGCTGCATCATCAGATCACCCACTATTGTCTTCTCCAGTTGTGCCACTGCTGTCATGAGATTACACTTGATATTGCTAGGATAGAACACCTTCTAATGCAACAATGTCAATCTGCTCCACCTTCTCAGCTCAATGTAACTACACCACACAGCTCCTACATACACAAGCCGTGGAAGATTGATCTCATTTGTCCAGCTGTAAACACATAGCTACAAACAACAGGGTACATACATCAGCCGTTGCAAACAGCCACAACATCTCAACACATTTGGTTAACATATAACAGACATTGCACACAAACAACATATCAGCATTGATTCAGTTAACAGGCATAAGAATGACATCTTTGTTCTGGTAAATTAGGCTGTCATTCCTACCTACCAAAGTGGCTACATTTGCCAAGGAACCCATAATCAGTTCCCTGTCTACACCTTCTAGAATATTTTATACATTAATTTGTACCAAGTCACCGGTAACACCAGACAACACAATATTCCCTATAAACCACAAGTTCATGGAACACTATCAATGTTCAACCCAAGATATTGTCACAACTAAACACTACCTACTATATTCTCAGCCTAATGCTCAACAATTCCCTATCCACTGTTACGCACACCGGCAACTGTTTTGCTAACACACCGTACTCTTTTCCCTAATATAAAACATATATTTACAGGTTGAACTCCTGTGCTCCACATCTGATAGTACACTTTACTCCTATGCAACAATACACAACATTATGAACTCTGCCACCATCAGACCCTAAGTTACCTCAACATAGGGACTTCACTGGACAACTACCTCAACAATGTCCCAGTTTGCATGAAGAGTACCAGCACTAATATGATACTGTGCAAGTTACAGCATCTGATTAGCATTACAAACTAACAACCAGCAAGCAAAACATGTCTAACTATGAAAAGCAACAGACATACATACAATGTGGAAACACTATATCTGTAGAATGTGACAATGTAACCTTACACATAGAAGAATCACAACCTTCACAGAAAGTTAAAGATAAAGATAAACATTTATTACACAGGAACTCATTTAGGGACTCTCTGATGCCCCTAAGATAGCTCATAAAATAAACACACAATATTACTAAGTGAAAGTACACCAAATAGTGGCCACAGTGCCTCATTCATATGAGGCAGGATCCAAGAACAACAATGTCCATGGCAGGATACAGAACATTAGTTCTAATATAATAAACAGTGTACTATATATATTATGTCACTATTACACACTAATGACCAATAAGTGTTATTCAAGGCCCAACACAATCAGTGTAATATTATTTGTGAGTGGACAGCAAATGTACAGTTGTGCGCTCTGTTCCCCATCATTCTTCCTATGATACCCCGGTTATAAACTTTGCTATCTTACGCTTCATGTCACATAGCAAGTGCATATATCTTTGCGAAGGTGGTACGTAGCAATAAATCACACCCTTCCCCTGGTACAACAAACACCCAGTTTTAATACACATAAAACTCCCAGTTTGATACACTAGCACAAACACTACTGCATTCTGGTAACAGATGTGACATCAGACTTCAATGCTAAATGAGAAACCCATTTACCAATATCAGTTCCAGATGCACCTGCCTGTTCTCCCTCAGTAAAGCCACACTTCATTCGCAGTTACGATTACACTATGATTGCTGATACGCACCCCGCGTATTAAGATGCATTATTTCCTACGCCTAGTGGCTATCAATCTGCATGGCGTCCCTACAATTCAACACACTATTTCCTACACTTCTATTTATTACCTACATGTTCTAACTGCTTAGCTTAACCATTAACCCATCTTTGCCACATATAACATGTAAGTACTTTTCCCTGCTTTACACATGTTATAAATATTACACATATATTATGGTTATTTTCCCCTACTCATGTTCCTTTGGAGTGTTCATACCCAACACTTGACCAAACATCCAATGTGATGCTCACCATTGTCACAGAATAATCCTGTAAACATATATTGCTGCTGTATACACATACACATATGATTCTCACCACTCTGTTGTTAAGTAACCTTCATTTCTAGCAACCTCACAAGCACTTACTCCCTTCCATGCCAACATGGCCTGCATGGCACCATGTGGCATTATTTCAGTCTTTACTATAAACTAATTTATGACCCCACACATTGTATATTTTGGTGAATCTCCCACATATCTATTTAGACAGTAACACATTAATGCCATAGGATAACCATGTAAAATAATTCCCAACAAAATAATCTTGTGCCAGCATGGCTGGCATGACATGACATCAGTCTCTATGGTACTTCACCACCGTCAATGACCTATTCCACATATTTCACATCACCATTGTCTGATTGCTGACATCTCTATGAATTAAATGTTATATTCCTAAAACCTCAGGGACGTTACATTGATCTGTAGAACAGCTCACTTTAGTAATACTCATCTACATTATCTATTTATATTTCTTTGTTCCTACCACTCTGCCTGACAGCTTTGTTCCCACACATCAGTTTTCCCACGTGAACGCTTTTCAAGCCTGTAACATGGCGTGTGCTGCGATTTAACAAATATTTATTAAATTAAACATTTTACACTTACAGCTTTTTCCTCTGACATATGTTGTTCAATGATGAACAGATGGGAAACCCCACATATCTCGTCTCAAGGCGGGCTGGCCACAAACTACACAGGGCCCCAGCGCCTGCCTTCCCACACCGCTGGCTGCTACAAGGAAAAATGGCCTCCGGTCTTTGTGATAAAGTGGCGTTTCCGGCGTGGCCAGGACCGTACGGTTTTCACAGACCAAACTAAGTGCCTTGGTTTGGCGCTGTGACATATCCAACCCCCTACATTTTTGACGTCCCGTCAAAAGGAATGGACTATCGTATCCCCTTACCCCAACTATCTCTTTACAAGTTAACATCTACACATAAACCATCATCAAAATTACCAACGCCCAAAAAAAATAAAGCCACCTGTGACCTCATCCAAAAATAATCATCAATGAAACAAGGGATTCATTTAAATTTACACACAAACCGCCATCAAAATGACATAGGCATAACAAATCTATGTCACATGTTTACCACATCCAAAAACATAATCGTCAATCAGTCAAGACACCAATGGCAGTTATACGTAACCAGCCATCAAAATGACATCAGACTTCTATGCCCTAACAAATCCCTGGTCATAGAGCACAACCATCAACCAAAAAAAAAACTTGTCAACTTTGGAGACCTTGCCCCCAAAACCTAAACTGCTGGTTATATCCCTGAAGAGTACCACTTAACAAAATAGTCTTTTTCTATTCATACATCACTTACAATGTGAAACAGTGTAGATTACATCACAAGCATCAGTCAGTTCCAAATACCAATAATCTCAACACAAAAGTCTAAACCATACTAACTCAGTTGTTGGTACTAATGACTAAAATAATATCAGTGAGGAAAAATAGCTCTTCTGCTATAAGAGCACCAATCATAACAAAATGAATACAATCCTCACTTCTTACATAAAAATAATTAAACAAACATAAACATTAAACCAGTAACCTTTATATTGGTTACTACTTCCCTTAACTCTGGAAATTCAACACAAAATGTATTTAAAAATAATACCATTTGTTTCTTCAAATATAAGCTTCCTGCAGCTACTGTGGTACCTAAATGACCTGTTTTTCAATCAACCTGTATCTCTACACTAAAAAGAACATTTCATCATGTGTCACCTGTAACCTGAATATAAACATAAAGGAAAATATACCGGGCCAACAAAACATTGTTATTTCAATAATATCCCACCTCATGAATTCACCCTGGAATATACTCTCTTACTGGACATGATGGTAATGACAACACCATATGAACAACAGAACCACCCCTTTCACCTGGTCTGCCTGGTGTTCTTGCGCTCTAAAAGAAAAACATGTCATCACATGACACCATCTACCTGTAATGATAATACATAAAGACAGCAAAACATATCTTATAATTAACCAACTACACTAAGGCTGTCAATCCAAATGACTGGAATTCCTAAACAGATGAAAACAGTCTCTATCTTTCACAACCATGTCTAACGGGCAAAAGTTCTTGCTGGTGGTCTTTCACAATCCCCTTTTGCACAAAGTCACGAATTGACATATCGGTATGCGGAGAATTTTGTCTTACGCCTGTCACAACACCATGACCACCGGTCACATCACCCTGACCATTTGTCACAAGTCTAGCACCCTCTATCTGGTCGACCTCACTGACACCAGGAGACTTCCATCGTCCCCTCCTCCTCTGCCTCTTCTTGCAAAAGAATGTTCTCTGGTTGCCACGCATAACCATCCGGCTATCAGAAGTTGACACTGCACCCACCTGAACTGCTGGAGCTGATCCTTTGGAAGGATCAACCTGGGGCGGACTCTGTTGTCGCTTAAGGCCCTGCTGGTCTCGATGGCTTATGCTTGCAAATACTTTGCTACAATTAATTCCAGAGGGGTTCTGAATAACACTAACCCCTCTCTTCGGACACTTGTTCTGGAGGTGGGTGCGGCTTCGACAAACATTGCACCTCTTACGTCGTACCTTGGGCTGCAGCAACGAATCAGCTAAGGCTCTCATCCGACCTAGCTTAGCTCGGAGTTCCTCCACCACCACATCATCCTGCTGGACCCCTTGACACTCACCACTGGCATTAGGCCACCTCTCTGAACTGTAATCTTGAGGTTCTACATATTGGTATGCCGAGACTTTTGGAGCTAATGACACACCAGCCCATCGCATGGCCAAGTCTCTAACACAAAGGAAAGTCACTGATGGGTCTTGCGATATCCTCTCCTCTGCCATTCTCCTGCTGAGAGCATTATGTAGTTTTGTGACAAACCAGTCTCTTAGGATCACTGGGTCCCAAGCAACCATGCCCCTCTTTCTTTGTGCTTCCAGCACCAAACGAAAGGCTTTGTGGACCCGGTGAGAGAAATCCATGATGGATTCCCCAGCATCTTGTTTCACTTGGAAGAAAGCTGCAGCAAGTTCCACCATGCTGCGCTGCTCTCCATACACCTGCTGAATAGTCTGCAGCATCTTCTCAGGGTCATTACAAACTGACCTAAGTTCAAGCTCTTCCCACACATTGGGTGCAACACTCTCCCATATGATGTCAACCTTATCCTCATCACACACTGCACCAGCCCTCCAGGCGGATCTCACCTTCCTCACATACTTCTCAACAGTTGGCCCACCTTGCCGGCCAAAACAAGGTACTTCTATCTTCACAGGTGCAAGTATGTACCTGACTTCACCAGTGGGCCCTGTGACGTCAGGAGCACCAACTGGGAGGGGAACTACGGTCCCTAACGTTGAAGACAGAGCCATCCTGGCTCTGGATAGGATACAGTGAAGGTGTACTAGGAGGCAATTTATCTGAGCCCACTCACCATACAGGGGACTCCTCTCTTGTGCAGGAATGCCCGGGGGATCTCAGCAGCAAAATGGCCTCCGGTCTTTGTGATAAAGTGGCGTTTCCGGCGTGGCCAGGACCGTACGGTTTTCACAGACCAAACTAAGTGCCTTGGTTTGGCGCTGTGACATCATCAACAATCATCACCATCACCACCATCATCATTATCATCAATAATCATCGTCACCATCAGCATCACCGCCATCATCATCATCATCTACGCTACCACCACCATCATCATCATCACTGCCGCCATCAGTATCAGTCAGTACCACCACCACCATCGTCATCATCAAACCTCATCATCAAAATCAATACTCACCACTATCATCGTTATCATCGCACCCCATCATCATAATCAATAATCACCACCATTAACAGCAATCATGATTAACACCACCACCATTATCATCATCATCATTATAAATCATCATCATCGTCATCACCACCATTACCATCATCATCAGTCGTCATTATCACCACCACCACCATCACCATCATCATCAATCATCATCACGTTGCAGATGTTTGTGTGTGTGCAGAACTTCGCTCCCATCATGGGTCGCTTACAAGATTCTCGATTCTTTGCTAGCTTCGTACCTCACACAGTTTATAACCCAAGTTGATTTCAGTATCCCGTGTTCATCTTCGTGCACCTATTCTCCCAGGAGCCAAGCCTTCCATCATTATTATTTCCCAACCAATATGGTGTTTAATATGTTCACATTATTTCAGTTTCCGAGTCATATGCCGTGTATGAGTCAGTTCTCTTCGATGTCCAGATCTTGTAGAATTCCAATAGTTCTCTTCTGTTTTGGTTGACGGTATACTAATAATTTGTCTCATCTCATCTCATCTCATCTCATCTCATCATGTTCCTCTTATACCTTGCGGTGTCGAGGTGAAGTATAAACTTCGTGAGAGTGCCAGAGTATGGGCTTCATATATCGATATTCCCATGGACTCTGCTATTCCCTCCGTCCAACGTTTACGTGGTCAGCCTCTTCCTCTGATTCCATCTGGTCTGTACATCATTGCTTGTTGTGGTATGCTTTTGACTGGTAACCTACTTGCATGGCCAAACCATTTGACTTGCTGTTTTCTCATAAAATCTAGTGCTGCTTTAACTCCCACTTTAGTCCTGATTTCTTCATTTCTGATCTTATCTCTTCTTGATACGTTGAGTATTCTTCTCAGGAATCTCATTTTTGTTGGTGTGATTTTTCTTTTCTCTTTCTCTGTCATTGTCCATGGTAGCATAGAGTTGGCAGGAAGATTGTGTTGTAAAGTACTTTCTTAGTAGTTATTGATACATGTTTGTTCTTAAGTATTGGTGCCATTTGTCCAATGAGTTGATTTGCCTTATTGCACCTATTTTCGATCTCGTCTTATGATCTGCCATTTGATGATATTATACTTCCTAGATACTTGAAACTCTTTACTTGTTTCAAGGGATGTTCGTTTAGGTGAATTGTTGTTGTTTGTTCTTCTTTAGTTATAGTCATTACCTCTGTTTTGCTTGTGCTAATTTTCATGTTATGTTCCCTACACATTTCGTTTAGACTATTCACGTGGTTTTGTAATTCAGCTTCTGATTTTGCTATTAGTGCTTGGTCATCCGCAAACAGGAGTTCTCTAATGGTTAGATTTGCAGATGGTTCTTCTTTTGTGTTCTCGTCATGCGGTATTCTTGCTGTCTCTGCTTGGCTGGTTTCTTTACATATGTTGTCTATATATGTTATGAACAAGAGAGGGGACAGGACACAACCTTATCGTACTCCAGATCTTATGGTGAAGGGTTCAGAGTGTCCTCCAGTTGCTCTCACTATGCATTCACTGCTGTTGTATAAACTTCTACATAGGTTTGTTAGATGTGTACTCACTCCATATTGTTTAAGGATTTCCCACAGCTTGTTTCTATCTACTCTATCGAATGCCTTTTCTTGGTCGACAAAGGCTAAGTAGAATGTTTCATTGAATTCGATTGATTTTTCTATAAGTTGTCTAAGAGGAAAAATGGCATCCTTGCATCCTTTGTTTTTCCTAAATCCAAGCTGTGTTTCGCTTAGCTGGGATTCTAAAGTAGTTCGTAATCTTTTTTCTAGAATTTTGCAAAATATTTTCCCAGTATGACTCAACAGTGAAATGCCTCTGTATTGTGTGCAGTCTCTTTTGCTGCCTTTGTCTGTAACATACTTTGTCTGTAACATTGAAATTAAAAAAGCCCCAACTTTCTTCTTTATTGACTGCGAAATGGTTCAGACTCACATGTGTACACTGCTACAGGAAAGGTGCATGTTCCCAAAAATGTGACTTTATTTTCTGTGCATGTGTTGTGTCATCAACACTTGTGAACCTCTTTATAACTAAAGTATATTTTGGGCATGTTATGAGAAGAAATGACTTGGAGAACTTGGTGACAACTGGCAAGATCGAAGGGAAGACGGAGAAGTAAATACCTGGATGGCTTGGCCACATGGCATGGTCGAGACAGGAACACGGAGCTGATCCACGACTCTGGTGATCGAGTGAGATGGCAGAACATGACCGCCCACGCTTATCGGCATGACACATGATGGATGGATAGATAACTATGGCAAAATCTCTTTGTCATTTCTTGTGGACAGTTCCCTTCGTTGTTGATTATGGGACCAAAATATCCAACATTTTCAGTTTCTATATTGTAGAATATGCCGGCTCCGTGGCCGAGGAGTTAGCAGCTTTCTCCGCTAACCCCGAATACTCTCGTCACGTGACGCGACGAGAATTAGCAGTGGTTCGAATCGCAAAAGTGACTTATGAGAGTATGGAGCCGGTCGCTCAGAAAGTCGTGGCGTGCTGATGAGCGTAATCTAGCCTAGGAATCAACATACAGCTGAAAGATGCTGGTGTTGACCGCAATATCCTGAAACAGGATGGAAACGCGGAAAAAAAAAATATTGTAGAATGTTGTTGTTTTAATGTCGTGCAATTTAGCCACTTATGAATATAATGTCTCAAAAGTATTGAAAGTGTGAGAAAGTGTGCTATCATGACATTTGCTTAGTGAAGGGAGATATAAATTGCACCTCCCAACTTCTACCCTCCCAATATCTGGACACAGGTGTTTACAGGTGGTTCTGCCAAAGAGGCTACAAAACGGGAGACTTTGGAGTCTACATAACTTATCCTAATGAAAACTCAGAGATGTATTAAATATCGACTGGAGAAATATGTACACACTTCAGAGCAGACGTAACTGCAAATATTCTTACAGCTTTATAGACCTTAACTGATTATACACACTTCAGAGCAGACGCAACAGCAACTATTCTTACAGCTTTATAGACCTTAACTGATTATACACACTTCAGAGCAGACACAACAGCAACTATTCTTACAGCTTTATAGACCTTAACTGATTATACACACTTCAGAGCAGACACAACAGCAACTATTCTTACAGCTTTATAGACCTTAACTGATGCAGTGCCTAACAATAAGTAGGGTTGGACCGAACAAAAATGGATGGCTGAAAATTACAGTTATGACTTAAACGGTGTTAATATGGTAGCAGACATGTTGTATTATATATCAAATTAAAGAAGGATGCTTAAGGAAAACTACTGTATTGGTATTTTCACTGAAACATCTTGCAATGACATGTTGGCGATATATAAGCCTAAGGCAGATTACGGGAAGACAATGAAGATGATTAATCATCCCATGACATCTAATCGGTTAAATATTCGAGTAGAATGAACGCAATAACCCGCTGTCTTCACACGCAAAGTCCTCCAAGTCATCTTATGCTGAAAACAGGACAACTTCATCCATACAATAAAAGACATAATTAGAATGCTGTTTACAAGAAGAGTACTAATCTTGCAATGGACCAACCCACCGTGGTCTCTCTGGAAATGAAAAGACGGACGAGTTCGCAAAGTCCGGGGGAAACGTCGAGCATCCCAATCCATCGTAGAGCTGTAGGAAGGCAAGAACATAACCATCTATGAGAACGAAAGGGAGGAAAGAAGACACAAACTACGGACCAGAACACGATAACATAAATGAGCTTGGCATTAATGCACAAACCAAAATGTTTACACCCAGAGCACGAATCCACCGAGTGGGACTCATTGGCTCTGCCACTTGGAACTGTGGAGCGCTCAAGCAAACCCCAAAGCATGTCCCACAAGACTGCCCAGACATAGCTGAGGGAGAATAAATCTGGCCGACAGGAGTGACCCTACGAGAAAGACAGGAGGACCTGTGCCGGCAATGTGGCGAAGGAGTTACACACG
Organism: Cepaea hortensis; assembly: GCA_963921405.1. NCBI lineage: Eukaryota > Metazoa > Mollusca > Gastropoda > Stylommatophora > Helicidae > Cepaea > Cepaea hortensis. Next base: position 165,225,907 of record OY992877.1, on the reverse strand, counting down.
CAGTTCCTAATCTCGCTTACCACGTTCGAAACACGGCTGCGGGCTATTTGGAAGCAGATCGCCTTGCGGTTATTTTCATACAATGGTATGAGTGCTTGTCTGACAGAAATCAATGGCAAACTACTGAACGTAACCTTGTCAAGAAATCACAAACAGCCAACAATTCTGGGGTTGACTGCGACGTCCTGTAAAGTATATGCAACTAACTGACCCGTGTTAGTTGTGTTTGAACTTGAATGTAGTGCAGACTTCTACTGTTAGTGGTTGTTATGACTACTATTGAGTGCACTGAACCGATTGTGCGTGAGTGATAGCTATTACCAATGTCCCGTGCTATCAGGCAAATGAACCCACTTCGACTTCTGAGGTACTTGCAGTTTATGTTCCCTAGTTTTAAAGAGTTTAAAGACGTAAGGTCGATTCATTGCATCGAGTTTTAACCCACATGGCTCGGTCTCTTTCTACAGGGCTGCCTGCCTAAAGCGTCGCACAAAGTCCGAACTCCGTAGCTCCAGCGACGACTCCCAGGAGTCTCCGAGAAAATTGCACGCGTGAACCGAATGACGGCGTCCAGAATCAAACCTACCCCCGGAAGGTGAAATATCCCCAAGTGAAGAACGAGAAGTCAACATTTACGGTCAACTGACCAGTGTGTAGAACGAACCACGTCGCAGTCACCAGAGAAAGTTGCAACATCAGCGTATTAAACCTTTCGGCCACACAGACCTCATAAAGGGAATGCGGTGAAGACCTTAAACGAACCATCCTGTTTGTAACACATGCTGGAATAGAAGCATAGCCAAGATCTATCGTATAAAAAGTTAAACAAGGAAGGAGGAGGGGAAGAAGAAGAAGAAGAAGAAGAAGAAGAAGAAGAAGAAGAAGAAGAAGAAGAAGAAGAAGAAGAAGAAGAAGAAGAAGAAGAAGAAGAAGAAGAAGAGGAATCTCCCAGTGACAGGGCACGGACATTGTAAAAGAGTTGCGCGGCAAGCTTACTTCAGGGGACCAAGCATGCACCGGAATAACTGCATCATTGTGTACCCCAACAGTGCAGGACACTTAGTTTCCAAGGCGAATGTAATAAGAATATGAAGTAAACAATATAACATGATGTCAAAAGTAGGAAGACAGTTGTCAATCAATCAATCGTGTGCCACGCCGGAAAGCGTGGGCGGTCATGACTCGCCATTTCACTCGATCACCAGAGTTGTGAATCAGCTCAGTGTTCCTGTCTCTACCATGCCATGTGGCCAAGCCATCCATGTATTTACTTCTCGGTCTTCCCCGTGGTCTCTTCCCTTCAATCCTGCCAGTTGTCACTAAGTTCTCCAATCCATTTCGTCTCATAACATGCCCTAAAATTGTTGACTGTCTACGTCTAATTTCTCTAATCAATTTACGATTTTCATTTGTCTTCCGTAGTACTTGTTCATTGGTTTTTCTGACTGTCCATGGTATTTTCCTCAGAAACCACATTTCTGCAGCTATCAGATGTTTTTCAGTAGTGCATTCCGCAATTTCAGTTTATCTTTCCGTCACTATTCAGAACTGCTACATATACCAGACGTTACAATACTGACAGATAAAATTAACGTAACAAAACATCGGGGGTTTTATTTTAAACAATGGCAAATGTATTGAAAGTAGTGTATGTACACGATAATCAAAATTAGGATTGTAAAACAGCCATATATTTAAAATAATTAATCGTTATTGTTTCGAATGATATCAGTATATTTAAAATATAAACAATAAAAACTCATAATTATTTGATGTTACTAGATCACATCATTTTCAGTCTCCGATGTAACAATGGCGTAACTGTGAACACTGCCTAATTATCAGGTCCCACAATCAGCATATACTAGGTCAAGTATCGGCAACGGGTGCCACGCGGAAGGATTTACAATAGCACGCTGAGTGGATTGAAATACAATATATGATCTCAAACATAATTGAATGTTTAATTAAACTGTGGCATATACTTTTTAAATGTATAAATATTCCTCTTTTCACATTCCTTCAAAATGAACATTGTTAGACATTGGAGGTAAGAATGTGTGATGTGGTGCAAACTGAGTGAGTGTGGAGCAACAATGAATGACTGTGAGGAAGTTCTGTTCTCTTCCTATCCTTCCCTCTCCCCCCGACCACCCTATCACCATCTCTATCGTTGTCAGGGCTGTCACACACTCACTCCAGTGTTGTGCCTCCGTGACTATAGCACGCTTAATGACAAATTGATGTTGTTATTGACTGATTCAGTGCCAAACAAACTTGTAGGGTTGGACCAAACATGGTGCACGATCAAATGAAATGTACATTTTCATTCACCGGGCATTAAAATTTGCGAAAGGTACCGTGAAGCAAAACAAATAACACGATGACCCTTGTACGGCGATATAACGCCCATAGGTCCAAATGGTAAGTCACAAGAAATCTTACATAGTGGGAGATAATGAATGGTACGTGACTTTTGCAAAAATATAAAAACGCATGGAACAAAATAACAAAAAGCAATTACCCACAAAATCCCACCGAACACTAGTCGAAAAAATGTGTACTATATACTTTTATTTATTAATTTGTTTCTCCTTTTCGCTCGCTTTTAACTCAAACGTAGAGGACCTTACTGTTATATGTTGAGCTGAAACATTGAGCTTTAAATTACTATTATTATCAATCCACAGGCAATGTACTCACAAAAACTGGTTTCAATACAAGAATATGCTAGTGGCGCTACCAAACCAACCCATTCCGACTTCAGAGGTACTTGTAATTTACGTCCCCAAGTCGAGGGGGGAAATTTCAACATTTCAGTCCAAGTGACTAACGGGGTTATGACTCGCTATTGGGAACGGACGCCCTATGGTCAGATATTTGTCCTAAACCTGCGACTGGCCTAGCAAGCCGGCAGGGAACCTTCATACTGCTCGTAAAAAAACAAACAAACTAAGAAGTATAAATGGGCTGACCCAAATGGATATAGACCCGGCAATGTTCATGGGATATCGATACACGAAGCCCATACGCGGGCACTTCCCAGCTGTTTATACTTCACCTCGACACCGCAAGATACAAGAGGAACATGATGAGATGAGGTGAGATGAGTCCAACTGACGGGTGTAGGGGTTGAACGGCTACCTTGCCATTAGCACATAGGAAGTTTTAAGAGTGTGCTCTCTTATCCACTCGGCCACGCTGACCACCATACTTTTATTATTTTCCAAGCGAACGGTAGCCTGAAATATGTACGACCCAACTTAAGACAAAACACTCTTCAACAGGAATCAGCACGGGACGTGTACACTGCTTCAGCTGAATCACATGTAGTTTGTGATCAAAAGACCTATCTTATCTAAGCACTTCATCCTCAGACCGAGACCTGTATCGAGTGCTTTAACTTAGAAGACTCGCCATGTGAATGCCTTTTCATCGAAATTCAAACATTCAAGATAGTGGGCTTTATTTACTCAATGTGTTTATAGAGTTCTTAATTATATTTGACAAAGCTTTTAAATACTGACGACATCAGTCCACTTCTAACACACGTTCCCTGGCGATATCAGAAGTAATGCGCATGTGCATATAGATCAAAATTACCTGCACGTAAGCCTCAAATAAATGTTAAAATCCGAGATTCTATGAACGCGTGCTTCTATGGCGTATGTTTAGAAAGCAGTGCTTTTTATTTTGTCTATAAACAATCTTCTTTTTAGCCGTAGTCATTGGGGAATTTTCCCCACTATTAAAACACTATTACAAAAGCTCAGTGGCGTTTCTATTACTTGATAATAAATGAGAATTCTGCCATATTCAGTCAGAATGAAATATAAAAGAACGAAAACCCAGCCACAATTTAGTTTATTTATTGTGACCGAATAGGACAGAATTTTCCAAAACAAATAGTGTTTCTCAAACTTTTAAGCCACGACACACGAGAATACGATTTCTAACGTGGCCCACACATGATGTACTGCTGCACTTTAGCGCGGTAAAGTGAAATGATAACATGTAACACTTTCTGCCTGCTCCGTGGCAAAGGCGTTACAAACGCAGTTCGTTATCCCGTATACCCGTAGAGCCGGCATGATGAGTACTGTGGTCAGTGTGAAGTTGGCAGCCTTTACTTCCCAGCGCAAGTTTTGGTTACCAGGCGGGGTTTATGTTAGTGTTACACCGGCCGCGTTTTACTTTCCCCCAGAGAAAAGCATAGTTTTGGTTATCATTACAGGCTTGTGTTAGTGTTACATCGGCCGCGTTTTACTTTCCCCAAAGAAAAGCATAGATTTGGTTACAATTACAGTGCTATAATTACAGTGTTACAATTACAGTGTTACATCGGCCGCGTTTTACTTTCCCCAGAGAAAAGCATAGTTTGGTTATCATTACAGGCTTGTGTTAGTGTTACATCGGCCGCGTTTTACTTTCCCCCACAGAAAAGCATAGTTTTGGTTACCATTACAGTCTAGTGTTAGCGTTACATCGGCCTCGTTTTACTTTTCAACAGAGAAAAGCATAGTTTTGGTTACCATTACAGTCTTGAGTTAGCGTTACATCGGCCGCGTTTACTTCCCCCAGAGAAAAGCATAGTTTTGGTTACCATTACAGTCTTGAGTTAGCGTTACATCGGCCGCGTTTACTTCCCCCAGAGAAAAGCATAGTTTTGGTTACCATTACAGTCTTGAGTTAGCGTTACATCGGCCGCGTTTACTTCCCCCAGAGAAAAGCATAGTTTTGGTTACCATTACAGTCTTGAGTTAGCGTTACATCGGCCGCGTTTACTTCCCCCAGAGAAAAGCATAGTTTTGGTTACCATTACAGTCTTGAGTTAGCGTTACATCGGCCGCGTTTACTTCCCCCAGAGAAAAGCATAGTTTTGGTTACCATTACAGTCTTGAGTTAGCGTTACATCGGCCGCGTTTACTTCCCCCAGAGAAAAGCATAGTTTTGGTTTCAGGAAGCTATGTTGATCACAGAACAGACACTGGTAGATGAACAACCCTGTTACTCCTGAAATAACCCCGCAGAGCACGTAGTTGATGATCCAGTGAAATGACCACCGGACTAATACAATTACCACTGAAGGCTAAGGAAATTTGGAAACATCACATTGCAGAGAGGAATCCCTAAGCAGTAAATACATAACGCACACTTTAAGTGGCTATAAATTGGATCCAAAGTTCATCATCTTGTGGCATAACGATAAGTGTGGGCGGTCATGCTTCACCATCTCATGCGATTACCAGAGTCGTGGATCAGGTCTGTGGTTTTGTCTAGATTATGACAAGCCATCTAGATATTTTTCTTATTACCTTCTCCTTGTTCTTTTCCCCTCAATCTTGCAAGTTGTTAAAAAATTGTCCAGTTTATTTCTTCTCATAAAGTGCAAAAAAAAAAAAAAAAATGCTGAGAGTCTACGTCTAATTTCTCCAATCAGTTTACGGTTTTCATTTGTTTCCTGTAGGACTTGCTCAGTGGGTTTTCTGTCTATAAATGGTATTCTTTGCATTTTCCTCAAAAACCACATTTCCACTGCCATTAGATGTTTTTCAGTTTATCTTCTCATTGTACACATTTTACCTCCATACAAAAGTACAAGTTCTATGCACTTTAACATTATTTTTCTCGTTGCAATTGACGTAATTTTTATTGTAACCCAAAGTTACAGACTCCATTTAGAGTGGCCCCAGCAGTTGGGATTCTACAAGTCCAGGTTAGATATAAAAATAGTTTAAAAAGCCAGAAGATCGACTTCACTGCACTGAGTTTTATCCCAGAAAGCTCGGTCTCTTTCCGTCGGGCGTCCTGTCGAAAACTTCGCACAAAGCATGAACTCCGTAGCTCAGCGACGACGACCCGGTAGTTCGAGAAAATTGCACTCGTGAACCGAACAAATGGCCCGGAATCGAACCCTTAAAATATATAGTGCATATCCCATGCCAGTATTGATACAATCCACGTTTGGCAATCTGTGTTGACGTGAATAGGAACTTGCTGTTATAAGCTGAGCTGAAGCAATGCGCTTTAAATCACTATTATAAATCCACAAGACTTTTACTAAAAAAACAAAAACAAAACCGTGTCTTGTAGTGAGGAACGATTGCTCAATTACACAAAGAGTTAACGTGAACAAGGCAAAACTTAGACACGAATCAATGAACATTTAGAAAAGAACACATATTTTCAACATCAGAATGTGCTAGTGACGCGGTTTGGTGTAAATTGTGCACAAAGCAAAGTTAGTGCTGGTGTGCATTCTTGGGGCTAATGAAATTTATTAGTATTGATGTAAATTCCCAGCACTGATGTACATTCCCAGTACTGTTGTAAATTCATAGTACTGATGCAAATCCCTACTACTGATGTAAATTAACAGTACTGAAATAAATTCCTAGCACTTATGTAAATCCCCTGTACTGGTGTAAATTCCAAGTACTGATGTAAATTCGTAGGACTGATGCCTTCTTAGCACTGATGTAAATTCTGAGATCTGTTGTAGATTCTTCTTGAAAACGTTCATTAAAAAAATTAATATCTGACTGTTAACATTCATACATGGAGTAATATCTGTTTGTATATTATCCATCGGGTTGAAATAGTGAGCATTCTGCTTCAGACATACAGGGAGTAACTTCTAGTGGCTTATATCAGGGGTGGGCAAACTACGGCCCGCGAGCCGCATGCGGCCCGTCACCTGATTTTATGCGGCCCGCGAGGGCATTTAGGAATAATAATTTTTACTTCGTTTTTAAGTTATGTTGTTGAATTTTAAAGAATTTCATGTACCGTTATGACTGTTTCAACATTTCTGATAAGATTTCTTTCTAATTATCAATTTTTGTAAACAGTTCTTGGCCTTTGTAATGTAATGCTTCTTCTTCTTCTTCCTTCGTTCGCCTTAAATACTATAACTGCAATGTTGCCTCTTGTGTGAATTTAACTGTCATTTTTAGTTCCACTGTCGTCTCTCTTGGCCAGAAGGTTAGCCTAGATATGTTGTAATTTGGGCAGTCTTTGAGTATGTGCTCTGCTGTCTGCGGCGATAATCCACACGTGCACATGGCTGATTCACCAATCTTGAATCTTGTATACATGTGGTTGCGTAATCTATTGTGTCCTGTTCTGACGAGCAGAATAATGACTTGTTCTGGTCTGTCCATAACATGGTAGTCGTCTTGAGCAGGTTATGGTGGCTTTCTGACTGATTTGATCATTCTTTTCTTTTGGTAGTAACGGGCACGTCAGGCTGTTCTTCATTTGCTCCTTCCTTAGCCAATCGATCAGTTCTGTCGTTTCCGGGTACTCCACAGTGGGATGGTATCCACTGTATGGTGATCTTATGCTGGCTGCTAAGTTCAGAAAGTTAGTTAGTTAGTTAGTCGACAGATCATCCTCGTTGCACATCGAACCATTCAGTCCATAAGTGCTCGGATCCCCTTCTCAGCAAATCCCGCAGCGTGTAGCGGCTAACGACGCCAGTTCTGTGTTGGTTTATCAATCTTCTTTGGCTTCCTGCGTAGTGTTCTTGTTTGGCCACCCCTCTTTTAATTTGCTGCTCTAGCAGTCTGGCCATTGTTGTAGATTCACAGTCATCACTTGGTTCTCGCAAAAGTCTCACTTCACGTAGAGCATTCAGAATGTCAGCCTGGTCCATGGCGCGTTCGCCCTCCACAGTAGCCTCACCTGCGAGCTTGTCAGCCCGCTCATTTCCTTGTACTCCCGCATGCCCTGGCACGAAGATGAAACTAATCTTTGCCAGCCGAGACCGCTTCAGAGGCAGCAACCATTCTCTTCGGATCGACCCCTCCTCTATCCTCTTGATCATGTTCATTGAGTAGCTAAGGAAACAAGCCCTGGTGAATGTCTGTGTCTCGAGCCATGTTATTGCTTTACTTACTGCCATGACTTCCATGGTCAGGCTACTTGTGGTTTCAGTGAAAGCACCAGAGTCCTCCTTCACAATTCTCCCTCCGGCCCGAGCTGTAAAGGCCCATGAGCTTCTCACATGTCGGACGACCGACCCATCTGTGTAGATGACCGCGTCACCGTCTAGCGAATTCTCGAAAATCAACGCTTGTACTTCAGCCTCAACAGCAGCCGGATTTTCTTGTCTGGATTTTCTATCTAGTTGGATGCAAACTGAAAAGGATGTGCAGAAGTCTGTTGGCACTTCCACCCACTCCTCGCCATGTTCTAAGTCCTCAAGTGAACACACCTGTTGAAGAATGTCTTCGGCTTGACCCATCCACGACCGTCCTCTTTTTAACCTGCTGCCCTTCACCTTCCTAATTTCACTATGCAGTGGATGCTGTGTGTTTGCGTTAATTCTGAGGTAGGCGCGTGCCCTGCAAACTTGCATTCTCTCTTCAATGGTTGGAAAATCAAGAAGGTAGCGCATCGCCCTGCATGCTGTATCTCTTGTACATCCAAGAATAATGCGCATAGCTTCATTCTGTATCCTTTCCATCCTTTCTATCTGCTTATGGCTGAGAGTCAAGATTACCATTGCATACTCCAAAACAGACATGACCAGCCCCTCGTACAGAAGACATAGATGGCGCTGCTCACAGTTTGCTGCCGCCATCACCCGCATCGCTGCCAAACCCCGCTTGGCCTTTGTTATCATCTGGTCTATGTGCACATTATAAGCAAGGCTTCGATCAAACCGTATCCCCAGGTAATTCATTGCTTGCGTTCTTTCAACCGTCTCTGAACACAGCATTACAGTTGGTGTTGGATTGTTGACAATATGATTATTCAACGAGAACCAAGTCACTGTTGCCTTTGTTGGGTTGACCATTGCCCCAGCTTCATCACACCAAGTACTTATGCGATTGAGTTCGGTTTGTAGTTCCCCAGCAACCTCCTCTCTATTCTTACCCTGACGATACACTAAAACATCATCGGCATATGACATCATCGGCATATGACAATGTCCTGCCAGTTCCAGTGATCTGCTCACTGGTGATTCTCACTGTGTAGGCGTTGAACAGTACCGGAGATAATGGTGATCCCTGTGGTAGGCCAGGATATATTGTTGTTGGTTCCGAAGTCCAACTGCCACATCTAAAAACTACTTTCCGTTGGAAGAGGGCTGCAGCGATCCAACTAAGGAGGAATGGACTTACGTTTAGTTCAAGAAGCTGAAACATTAAAAAATCCAGTGGTACTCTGTTGTATGCGTCCTCAAGATCAATCGCTGCAGCAACGGTTTCAGTGCCTGAGTGGAAACCTTCATAGACATCATGGGCAAAGACTGCTGCATTGGTCCAGGTTTCTCTTTTTGGACGGTACCCACCCAGGGTAGGTGGGAAAACACATTGCCTCTCTAGTTGGCTTGATATTTTCCTGGCAATTACCTTCTCCAGCAGCTTGCCTATTGTATTCTGCATGGTTATAATTCGATATCCCTGAATTTTTTTGTGGTCTTTGTCAGGCTTCGGCAAGGGAATCAGATAGCTGTGTAACCATTCCTCCTTGATGCTAGCACTCCCTATACTGTTGTTGTACATGTCTGCTAGTTTCTCTAGCTCATTGTCGGTACACCTATTTATGTCGTCGTATCTTATGCCATCAGGACCTGGAGCACTGTTTTTTGATCGTCGAAGCACAGCCTTGATTTCTTTCACTGTCACTGTGTCTTCATCCGAAGTGTTCTGGGCCTTGCATCTGTCTGAGGTGACCTCCTTGGCCAGATTACGACCTCCCATGCCTGTCTGGTTGCTCTGCTCAAGGTAGCGTTCAAAGAGGGCTTTGCCCTTGTCCTCGTCAGTCCTCTGCCAGATGAGGTCAGCACCTTGGAAGTCAGAAATGCTCTTATTCTTGACTACACCACTCATACTTTTATGTAGTCGCCAGAACAATTTCAGTGACTTGTCTGTGCTTACTCTTTGACACACCTCTGCCCATTTTTCGCTTTTAACCACCGTGACCAGTTTTTTTTAAATAGCTTACTTTTGTGTGCATCTCTCTTTCTAAGTGCAAGCAGGGACTAGGATGACCAGCTCTGTTCTTCTTGGCATTTTGCCATCTCCTTACAGCACTACGCTTATCCACCCAAGCCTTCTCCACCTCGAAACTCCACCACGGTGGCTGCTCCCAGCTTTTTTTCCTTTTCTTCCTGCCCTGAAACGTTCTGCGCTTGTCACGTCTTATTTTACTCACCACATCTTGCCCTGTACTGTCATACTGGAACGTCTTTACCTTTAGCTTGTGCTGCCTGGTTCTGCCTTTCTCCACCAATATGCTGCAAGGGTGGTGGTCGCTGCCATGGTGTCCTAGGACACCCCATCTACACACTGTAGTGAGTAAAGGTGAAACCAGCGCCAGATCAATAGCACTGTCCTCATCGCCTGGACGGCTTGCTGCCCTGGTGACACAGCCACTGTTGATACAAACCAGGTCGATGGTTTCCAGTGCAGTCTCGAGCTCCTCCCCTTGTGTATTGGAGGAAGTGTTTCCCCATGATCTGCCTTTAGCGTTGAAGTCACCACAGAAAATAACATTTCTCTCGTGGCCTAATATGCCACTTAAGCACTGCCACTTCTGTGCGTCCACACTCGCATTGCGGGCATAAACATTAACCAACACGAATGGTATACTGGAATGAACTCTCAACGCCTGTATTTGTATATCGTCACTGTCCCAACTGGACATGTCTAGCTCTGACGCCACCATGCTGTCGCGAACGAGAATCGCCGTTCCCAGATGTCGTCTGTTGTAGAAACATTTGAAGCCGGCAATTCGGAGTGGCTGATCGCCCAGTCTCGTCTCCTGGAGTGCTACAATGTCGTTCCTGTAAACTAGGGTTTCTAAAATAGAGCCCCGTTGTTTTACACTGGCACAGTTCCAATATAGAATACGGATGTTCCTGAGTCCTAGACGGTGACACTTGAGTCTAAACCGTCTCAAACCACCGCGCTTACCTTGTTTCTTCCTCCCTGCGCGGCTACCACGCCGCTTCGTTATGTTGACTGCTGAACCCTCGGAAAACACACGTTGTTCCGCCATGTTGAAAAAATGTAAACACAGACTGCTGAGAACCACACACGCTGCTGAAAATTCACTCAAGGAAGGCTTCGCTCGATGCACGCACTCCGTAGCACCCGCGCAGATCTTGAGTAGAAACTCCTGGTTTTACATCCTGGCACACCACTTACACGCAAGAGATGAATAAATCCATCCCCTACGCGAAAAAGTTAACGAACACAAAACAACACGACCGTCCGTCGCCATCTTGAAACCGGAAGTGTCCTTAATACTGGCAATTTCCAGGACATCATTTCGTTTTCGTTGAGGTGAGTTTCTTGCAAGCAACATACGCTTACATTTTCTTGGTCCAAGATGTTTTCTAGTTCTATTGTTTTGTTGCTGAATCCCTCCGCATTCCAGTGCATTAGTTTTAGTCTTTGTTTGGTATGGCCAGACGCTCTATTCTCAGGTCCCCTGGCTCCACAGGACATCTGAGAAGGATCTCCATTAGTTGTGGTTGGACTCTTTCGAGGCATATGGCCCGGCACTGCACCTGCCTGAGGGTCCAAAGTAGGGCGAGCACCGTAACATTTAGCCGTAGCCGACATATTTCATTGCGCGTGATTGGTGGCATCCTGATTTCTGTGGTGCGCCTCCTGGCTGGTTGCCTCTTTATTCAGCACCTTTCCTTTGCTAGAGCAGACTGTGGTCTTACTCGAGTTTAGGTGTATAGGCACGCACACACATGTCTGCGCATGCACGTACGAGCATACACATCTAGAGCGTTCTGTATATTTCTCGGCGCCAGTGACTCGCCGCCGCCCCTTCTCCTGTTAGTTAAAACAGTTCCGCCACAAGAAGGCCAGAAGTTGGACTTCTGCTGCATAGGTGATGAATGCACGAGCCATTAAGGTATTTATGCAAGGTTGGGCGCTCACCTCAACCCGGCCCCTGGCTACATACAGCAACATTTGGAACCATGTTATGCTAAAATGCGAATTTATCGATTTTTATATACATAAATATTTATCGACATAAAAAATTTAATAAGGATGATTGTATGAAAAACAGATATTTCTCCGGTAAATAAAATGATTTAATTTGCAAGAAAATATTAATTTTAAAAGTCTTTTGCTGTTTTAAATTATTTCCACATTTACAATGTTCAAATTAATTTATTTGTTGCAGTAGTCTTGATATATTTCTGAAATTTATTCTGAGCTTACCCCCTCTGCTGTGTATCCACCGTGACGAGGTAGAGGGGCTTGCGCGTCCCAATGACCCCAAGAGCTATGCCGACGGTAGCACAGCTACTGGTAGGGCCACCCATGTCGGACAGGTCAAGGGAGAGGGACCAGACGAAGAGACACACAAACCTGCTGCCTTGTAGGTAGACTGGGGACAGTCAAAGGCTAGGGAAAGCACCCCGAATACATGCTTGTCGAAATCGGATGTACTGAGCCACAGGCTTGACAAAGCAGTGCAACGTAACTTAATTCATGATGTCACAAATCAAAATTAATCGTTATGGTGTTAATCCCGTGAAGTCCCATCAGGCGGCGATAGTGCCGGGCCCCCTGCCTCGAGGGGGTCCACCCATGACTACTGGTGGTCACTTTCCCCTGTGCTGTGGAGTCAAGGCACAGAGGAGTAGGTTAAGAGCTATTGACAAAATACCCCGGACACTCAACATACTACAGTGGAATGCCGAAGGAGTTTACAAGAAGAAAGACTCCCTAACACAGCGTCTTCATAAAGATAGAATAGATGTGGCATGCATTAAAGAGACACACCTCAACGCCAATCACAAATTCTCAGTCAGAGGATATCAGGCCACACGTTTCGACCGCGAAGGACACAAAGGAGGAGTTCTAATACTTACACGAAATACAATACCTTGCAGCGAAGTATCTGTGACCACTGACAACCAAACGGAAATTATAGGTGTTGATATAATGATAAAGGATGTAAAAATAAGAATCTACAATCTGTATAGCCCAGCAGATAAGGACCTTACACTCTCAAACATGAAAATAACTGACACAAACTGCATTATTGTCGGAGACTTTAATAGCCGTTCAGAAAGATGGGGATACCCAGATACTGACAAAAGAGGAGATGAATCGGAGGACTGGGAAATAGACTCAAATCTCCATCTACTCAACAAAGCGGATGACACACCGAGCTTCTACTCCAGAAGATGGCTTACCACATCTACTCCAGACTTAGCTTTCTGCACAGGAAACATCCTCCACAAAATCGATCGCCATGTGCTGGACCAATTAGCAGGTAGTGACCACATACCAATCAAGCTTGTAATGAATATGGAGTATGTTCCACAGGAGAAAAAGCCCTTGCCCCGTTGGAATTACAAACGAGCAGATTGGGACAGATTTGCCATACTAACAGACAAATATTGTGAAAACATAAATACACGATATGACAACATAAAGCAAATGGTGGAAAGTCTAAACAGAGCGATAATACAGGCAGCCACTGAGTCCATTCCAAGAGGAGCGAGGAAAAATTACAAACCATACTAGACTGAAGAACTACAAAGTTTGGAGGACAAAGTTGAAGAAGCCAGGAAGACAGCAGAGAGAGAACAAACAATTGAAGCGAACATCTCTCTCAAAGCCATCTAAGAAAAATATAAAAGAACAGTAAATCAAAAAACAAGAGATTGTTGGAGGGAAAAAACAGAAAACCTGAATTTTGACAGGGATGGAAACAAATTATGGAAACTAGTGAAAGCCATGAACAATGAAGGACCTAGAAACAAACAAATAACAATTAAACAAGGAAATGCATTGCTTACAGGAAAAAAGGCTGCAAATGCACTAATGGAACACTATGCAAATGCAAACCACATTGATATTACAACCGAACAGAAGAAAGCAATCAAAGACAAACAGATACATCATAGAAATACAGAGACAGCAGCATAATATATGATGGCAAATCTAACAATGGAAGAAATGGAACAGGCAATGAATACCCTAAAAAAGAAGAAATAACCAGGAAAGGATGGAATCACAAATGAAATGCTAATAGGACTAGGCACCAAGTCAAAGAAGAAACTACTAGCAGTCCTAAATAACAGCTGGAAGAGAGGAATAGTCCCACAGGCATGGAAGGAAGCTATACTAATACCAGTCCCAAAGAAAGGAAAAGACCTGGAAGAACCAAATGGCTATCGACCTATCAGTCTACTTAGCTGTGTAGAAAAATTAATGGAACGCATTATCAAAGGCAGGCTAACGTGTCATCTGGAAGAAAACAAACTCTTAACACCACACCAAGCAGGATTCAGAAAGTACAGATCCACTGAAGATCAAATAACCTATATAGCTCAGGAAATAGAGGATGCCTTCCAAGAGAAAAAGCACACACTAGCAGTCTGGATAGATTTAGAAAAAGCATTTGATAAAGTATGGAAGGAAGGACTGAAAGTAAAACTGCAAAAAATGCATGTTTGTGGAAAAATGTATAAATGGATCAGCCACTACCTTGAGAACAGAACTGCCAGGAACAAAGTACAAGGACAAACAAGCAAAATGATGCTGTTGGAGCAAGGTGTCCCCCAAGGAGGAGTTATTTCACCAACATTATTCCTAGCATATATAAATGACATCACATAAAATTTTCCAGCCAAAGTACACACATCCTCCTTTGCAGATGACCTAGCCATATGGACATCTGAAGAATATATTAGTACAGCTAACAGCAGAATACAGCAAGCCTTATTAGCGCTAGAGGACTGGTCAAAATCATGGCTAGTGAAGATAAGTGAGGAGAAAACAACATGCACAGTGTTCTCCCTCTCAAATAAAACTCAGCAACCTAAGCTGGTATTGAATGGAAAAATATTGCGCCATGAAGAAAATCCAAACTATCTAGGAGTCACCTTTGATCGTCGCCTGACATGGAAGACACAGGTTGAGAAAAATCGAACAAGAGCAAGGCAGAGAATGGCAATCATGAAAAAGCTTGCTGGTACAACGTGGGGAGCAGATGAGAAAGTTCTCAAGAAGTTATATACTGGGCGGGTGAGGCTAGTACTGGAATATGGCATTGCAGCTTGGGCAACAGCAGCTAAGTCAAACTTTAACAAAATAAGTAGAGTCCAACATCAAGGAATGCGAATCATAACTGGAAGCCTGAAGACAACGCCTATTAATGAACTAGAAAAGATCACTTGTTTACAACCAATGCAGGACAGAAGAGATAGCAGAGCCCAGAAACAAGCAGAAAAATTTAGAAGATTGACAGACCAACCTATGTATAACAGGTTTAATGGTTTTGGAAAAGGAAGACTGAAGCGTAGCAACTTTGTAGAAACTGCAAAACGAAAGATTAGTGCAGATCCCATACTTAACATATCAACAGTCAAGCCCATTTACAATGCACACAACTTCCCAGCTTGGAGACAGCAGCAACTGCCTGAGATAATAGAAAACATTCCTGGTATTGAGAAAAAGAACACTCAGAATGAAACCGAAAGAAGAAAAATAACCCTCAACTACATAAAAGAACATTACCCAAGCAGCAATTGGACCCATGCATATACAGATGGATCAGCCAAAGATTCAATTAAAAATGGAGGAGGAGGAATTCTCCTTAATTTAAAAAATGGAGTGATAAAAACACAGTCAGTGGCAACTGGAAAATTTTCAAGTAACTTCAAAGCGGAGGTAGAGGCTTTTAAAACTGCAGCAGAAATGCTCTTGATGGAGGAAAATAAAGAGAAGCAAATAGCTATCTTCACAGATGCAAAGTCAGCTGTCTCAATACTGAAGAGCAAAAACAGCCCAGAACTAGCTGACCTAAGAGCAGCACTCCATGGTCTATGCCAGAAATCCAAAAAAGTTGTAATACAGTGGATCCCATCACATTGCAGTATACCTGGAAATGAAGAGGCTGACAGACTAGCAAAAGAGGGTGGACGATTACCACAGCCTGACATAGACATAACCTATAATGAGGCAAAAAGGTTTATAAAAAGCACTTATAGAACCAAATGGGAATCAGAGCATCCAGGCCACCAGAAGGATGATGCATATTACAAACTCGACCGAAGAGAACAAGTAGCAATCTTCAGACTCCGCACAGGACATAACAGGCTGAAACACCACTTGTTCAATAAACTAAAGATAGGAGATAACGATGAATGTAATTGTGGAACTGGTAAAATGACAGCTAAACATTTGCTGCAGGAGTGCCCAATATATGCAGAACAGAGAAAGATATTTTGGCCCACGCCTGCTTCATTTGAGGACAAGCTCTATGAAGATATCAACAAGCTCAAGTTGACTAGAGCTTACTTTAACTACATTCAGGTTGACATCTAAAGGTGCATGAAGATGTATTTAGACTGCCACACTTATACCACAGGTATGTCGGTTACAAAAGCGTCCCAGACGCATTAAATGGAATATTGCTTGGATAGCACATCCATTACGTGGAAAGTCCGAATCAAAAGGTCACTGTGTGGGCTTCGTATATGGTGGAAAAAGTGTCCTAGTGACACGAAATGGAATATTGCTTGGATAGCATATCCATTACGTGAAAAGTCCGAATCGAAAGCTCACTGTGTGGGCTTCATAAAAGGTGGAAAAAGTGTCCCAGTGGCACGAAATGGAATATTGCTTGGATAGCAAATCCATTATGTGGAAAGTCTTAATCGAAAGCTCACTGTGTGGATGTCATCTGCAGACTGCATTCTTCTGGTTTCTGGAGGAACAGACTATGGTGAACGGAAGGCCCAATATACGGAAGTGAGGCTAAGCAGCCATGTGCAGGACGTGACGATTCCTTGGGTGAGCCCAGTACCAGAGCGCTGTGTGATGGCTCTGCAAGTATGGAAGCCTGCTTGGATGGCTGGGAATGCCCATGGTCTGCCCCTGCCTTCCCTTGAGAGTTGACCAGGATGTCTTTGGCTGTTCTATATGGGCCAGCTAGGATGGGGGATAACACCACAACAGTGAGATTCAAACGTCCCAAGAAACCCCCGGGAAGGTTAACCCGGTCAACAAATGCCCGCAGAAGTCGGATGTGTCGGCCTAACGGCGCAAGAACGCAGCTCTGCTGTAAACAGGCACAACGCAGTCACATCCGAAAAAAATCTCCGGATGAACGCAGAAGAAGAAGAAGATACTGAGTTTACTACTTGTTTTCCGAATATTTTATTTTCACACACACCCAGAAGTAGGTTTTGTTTCATTTCCGTTTTAAAGTTTTGTATAGTTCTAGCTCTTCGAATTTTATTTTAAAAAAATGAATGTCAATAACAAACGTAAGATTGAAGATGCATGCCGTGTTTTTAATTATGAATGGACAACTAAGTACTGTTTTATAAAAGTTGGTAGCAAATCAGTTTGCTTGCTGTGTCGTGAGTCAGTGGCTGTCTTCAATGAGTACAATTAAAAAAGACATTATCAAACAAAATATTCATATTTCGGATACAATTTAACAACCGAAGGGAGGGAAAGGAAATGCCTTGAGTTGGTGAAATATATTTGGGAAACAGTAACCTGTCTTCATTAAACAGTCTTGAATTCAAGATGCTGCAACTGAAGTTAGTCTTGTGCTGTCACACATAATTGTAAAACAGAACAAGCCATTTTCTGATGACGAGTTCATCAAGGAATGTTTGCTAGATGCAGCTAACATTATGTGACAAAAAAAAAAAAAAAAAAAAAAAAAAAAAAAGATCTGACATTACTTTATCCAGGAGAACTGTGGTCAGACGTGTTGATAAGATAAGTGACAATGTTATGCATAAACTTCAAGATGCAAGTAAACAATTTTTGTGATAGTCTCTTGCATTGGATGAGAGTACCGATGTACATGATACTGCCCAATTATTGATATTTATACGTGGAATAAACACTTCTTTCAAACTCACTGAAGAGTTTTTGAGTGTTGAGTCACTCAAAGACACAACCACAAGCCATGATATATTCAATGCTTTTTACTAACTGTATTGAAAGAACTGGGTTAGTTCGGAACAAGATGGCAAGTGTTACAACTGACGGAGCTCGTGCTTTGACTAGAAAAAATGTAGGTCTGGTAAAGTTGATAAGTGATAAGATTAAAGCAGAATATCCAGACCACACATTATTACCACTTCACTGTGTGATTCATCAAAAAAGTCTGTGAAAAACTGTTTTGAATATCAAGCATGTTATTGACCCAGTTGTCAGTATCATCAACCTCATCAGATCAAGAGGACTTAATCACATACAGTTCAAGGCATTACTTGACGATTTGGAAACTGAACAATCCGATGTCCTGTACCACACCAGTGTTCGATGGCTGAGTCTCGGCAAGGTGTTGAGGCGAGTGTGGGAACTCAGAGAAGAAATAGTGATGCTCCTAGAGATGAAGGGCATTGAATGTGACTTTAATACTAATATTGTCAATAAAGAGTGGAAGTTAGACTTTATGTTTGCCATTGAAATTATGGAAAATTTAAATGAACTGAATTGACAGACTTCAGGGCAATGGTGTGTTCGCACATGAATTGTATGTACATGTAAAATCATTTCAGGCAAAACTCTCATTGTACTCCAGACAAGAAAGTGAAAAAGATTTTGTCACTTCCCTTTGCTGAAACAAGAAACCATTTCTGGTGAAATGACTGAAAAGTATTAAGCCCAATTTGATGCACTGATTGAAGAATTTGGATGGAGATTCCAAGATTTCAAGAACGTAGAGAAACAGTTCAATATTCTCAGTTCCCCTTTCAGTGCAGAAGCTGATACAGCCACAGAGGATATACAGTTGGAGCTGCTTGACTTCGAAGCAGATCATGACCTGAAAGAGAAATTCAAGTCAGATGGTCTGCTGGATTTCTATGGATCTTTATCACAAGAATCATTTCCCAACTTGAAAAACTTTGCAGCTAAACTTTTATCATTGTTTGGATCAACATACATTTGCGAAAATGCATTCTCTTCCTTGAAGATCAACAAATCTAAGAGTAGGTCTTTATTGTCGGACTGCAACTTGCATGCTGCCATGCGAATTTCAACAAGTAAACTTGCTCCAGATTTCAAGAATATTGTCAAAAAGTGCATGCAGTTACATACATCTCATTAGAAATCAACATATTATAGTGACAGTGTAGTCGGTTTGTGTCTAAACTAAAGCCATTGATAGATAATAAAGAATATTTGTTATAATAACATGTTGTAAAATCTTGTTTACAAAGTAGTAAACGTTTTTGTCCATATTGTCAAATATAATGTATAAGTATATAAGTAAAATAACATTGCAATCATTATTTATTTATACTGCTTAATAACCTATAAATAATAATTACTTATTGTGATAGGTTGCTGTAAGCAAAATGGACATTTTATACTATATATATATATATATATATATATATATATATATATATATATATATATATATATTACATTACATTGGCACCTTGCCGTCTTGACAGACGATAGTTTGTGCTTTAAAAAGGCATAATAACTTTTAACTATGGCGGTAGCGAGTGTGACTGATAAGGCCAATTTGCGCTGTAAATGTCCGTTCACAGTGGGTGCATGTGAACACGTGGTCATTTCCACCATCATGCACCATCTTACGTCTCAAACGCTTGGTGTGTGACTTTTCTGCAATAATTTTCTCCTTTGACTTTATTCCATTTCTGATATTTGCCCTCCATGCAACACGTTCAGCGGCGACTTGCTCCCAATGTGCATTATCAATGCCTGTATCAATCATGTCCCGCTTACACACATCTTTGTATCGTAGTAGAGGCCGACCCTGAGATCTCTTACCCATCTGTAATTCACCAAAAAAGATATCCTTTGGTATTCTACCATCATCCATCCGCCTAAGATGTCCTATCCATCTAAGTCTACGAAGACTGAGCATGGAATAAACTGTCACACAACCTGATCTTTCCAATACTTCAGTATTTGTGATTTTGTCTTGCCACTTAATACCAAGAATTCTTCGCAGACACCGCATATGAAAGCTGTTTAAATTGTTCTCTTGGTGTGAGTAAGTTGTCCAGGTTTCACTGCCATAGAGAAGAGTACTAAGGACACAGGCTTGATAGACAAGGACTTTTGTTTTGGCAGTAAGCTTCCTGTTCTCCCAGACTCTTTTTCTTAACCTGTTCATTGTTGTTGCTGCCTTACCAATCCGGATGTTGATTTCCTGATCTAGGGATAATTTGCTATTTACCACCGATCCTAGATATGTAAAATGGTCTACTATCTCTAGTTTGGCGTCGTCAATAAAGATTGATGGTACCCCATGTGCACCTTGTGACATAATCTGTGTCTTCTTTTTGCTAATTGTTAAACCAAATTCAGAACAAGCATTGGAGAATGCAGATAGTAGACATTGCAATTCTTCCTCAGAGTGGGTCGTAACTGCAGCATCATCTGCAAAAAGCAACTCTCTGATCAGTACCCTCCTAATTTTGGTCTTAGCCTTCAATCTCTGAGCATTGTAGAGGCCGCCATCTGAGCGTGAGTGAATGTATATACCACCATCCTGATCACGAAATGCATATTTCAGTAGAAGTGAAAAGTATATTCCAAAGAGGGTGGGAGCTAGTACACAACCTTGCTTAACTCCACTCTTGATTTCAAATTCTTCAGAAGTTGCACCATCAAACTTGATTATACCCTTCATGCCTGTGTGGAACGATTCCACAATGGACAGAAGAGTTGGTGGGCAGCCAATCTTCTTTAGTGCCTTGAACAGACCCTCACGACTGACCAAATCAAATGCCTTTGTGAGGTCGATGAAGGCAATAAACAGTGGTTGATTCTGCTCACGGCATTTTTCTTGCATTTGTCGCAATGAGAATATCATATCAGTGGTAGACCGGTTCTGTCGAAAGCCACACTGTGATTCGGGGTAGACTTGATCTCCTAGGACTTGAAGTCTGCGCAGAACAATTCTGGCAAATACTTTTCCAACAATACACAGAAGTGAGATACCCCTATAGTTGTTGCAGTCGCTCCGATCGCCCTTGTTCTTGTACAGTGTTATGATGCTTGAATCTTTGAAATCCTGTGGGACTTGTCCTTCACGCCAGCATAGCTCTATTAGCTGGTGGATCTGTATAGTGAGTGTGTCTTGCCCACTCCTGATAACCTCTATTGGAATCCCATCCTTACCTGGAGCCTTGCCAGATGCAAGTTCATTTATAGCACACTTAACTTCTGTTATGGTGGGAAGTGTGTCCAGGTGGTCAAGAGTTGGTAGAGCCTCTATGGTGTTGAGGGCATTATCCGCTAGTTTGGTCTCACTTGAGTAAAGCTCCAAATAGTGCTCTACCCATCTGTCCATCTGCTGTTTCTTATCAGTGATGACTTCTCCAGTCAAGGTTTTCAATGGTGCACTTCTTTTGATCACTGGACCACAGGCTTTCTTTATTCCTTCATACATGCTTCTTATGTCTCCCTTATCACTTGCGATTTGAATGGACTCACATAACTTGATCCAATAATCATTTGCACACTGCCTGGCAGCCTTTTGCACATCCTTCCTAGCTTGCCTTAGCTCACTCAGAGTGTTACGCGTTGGTCTTTCCTTGTTTCTTAAGAGAGCTTTCTTCTTCTTATCAATCAAGGGCTGCAGAGTCTCGCTGTTGGCCGCAAACCAGTCCTGCCTCTTATGATCCACAGTGCCGTAAACCTTTACGGCAGTTTTACAAAGAGTTTCCTTAAGTTTATTCCATTTATCATTTACTGTACAATTTTCTGGTGTATCAGTGAAAGCGTCTTCAAGTTGCTGTTGAAACTGAAAGCACTTTTCAGGATCATGAGTGTTAATAATATTAATCCTGGGGCTAGATTTGTGTTTAGCTGTGTAGATTCTCTTTGGTCTCAGTCTAACCCTTGCAACAACCAAAGAATGATCCGTATCACAGTCAGCACTGTGGTAACTACGAGTCAATGATATATGGTTCAGATGTTGTCTCTGTGTGATGATGAAGTCCAGCTGGTGCCAATGGCCGGATCTTGGATGTTTCCATGTGACCTTATGCATCTCTTTTGTTTTAAAAAAAGAGTTTGTAATACATAGGTCATTACTGGTGCAATGCTCCAGCAGCCTTTGCCCATTTTCATTCATGCGACCGATGTTGTATTTTCCAAGGCACACTGGCCATGAACTCGAGTCCTTGCCCACACGAGCATTGAAATCACCGAGCATATAAATGTAGTCGGATTTTGGAACTGCCTTGATCACAGAGTCTAACTCCTCATAGAACAAATCCTTCACATCATCAGAGGAATCGAGTGTCGGTGCATATGCAGTAATAATGGTGGCAAACCCACAAGAGGTTGCCAAGCGCAGGGATAATAGTCTTTCATTTCCTCCTGCTGGAATTTCAATCATTCCCAGTAGCGAATTCTTCACTGCAAAGCCCACACCGTGTTGCCTCCTTTCCGCCTGCCCTTTACCCCTCCAGAAAAAGGTGTAGTTGTTTTCCCTGAGTGACCCTTCCTCAGCGAGGCGAGTCTCCTGCAGGCCAGCAATATCAATGTTAAGACGATTGAGTTCGGCATCAATCACAGCCGTTTTTCTCACATCGTCAATATTGGTCAAGTCAGTGGAAAATCCTGGACACATGGTTCTCACGTTCCAGGTTGCAAGCCGTAGCTTGAGGTTTCTATTTATATTTTTGTTTGTACCTGGTGCATTGGTTTTACAGCCTGCGATTCAGATTTTGTCCTAGCCCCAAGCACCCATTGAAGCAGGCAGGCTGTGGCGGATCAGCACCCAATTGGCTGGGGGCTGCCCAGCTTGAGGCGGGCGGTAGCTGATCAGTGACACCTATAGGTGTCTCCCACCGTCAGAGGCAACGCGTGGCGCCCCATGTCTACGCCAACTGACAAGGACTTATAACCCGTAACAGTTGCCTCTCGCTTTGATTCCGAGACCAGTTAAGACCAGGGATGGAGTTATTGCCTCTCCATAGCACAAAGCCTGGGCTAAAATATAGAGATCATGTGTTGCCCATGCAGCATGATCCCTCTCTCGGCCTGCCTAGTTCACTCCAGAGGAAAGGTAACACCCCTACATCTGGAACAAGACAAGCTGCAGAAGCTGCCGGATCAGCAAAGCAATGCTCTAACTGTCCGCCTGTCGGAGCTTCGATCCTAGACCAGTCGCCAACCAAGGCTTAGGGCCTGGTCTGCCCTGCCATGACAATTTTGTCTTTAGCTTGCATTTCCTCGCACCAGGGTAAGGCTTGTACCCTCCCAATTGCGCTCTTCCGCCCGAAGCCGTTGGCACAATGTGGGGTGTCGGGTTTGGTAAGTGCCGCCCAACGTTCGGCGCTAACAGAAACCAGGTAGTACCGTCTACTGTTATACGGTAGCTCAGTCATATCTGACTAAGACCTGACTGCAATATATATATATATATATATATATATATATATATATATATATATATATATATATATATATATATATATATATATATATACATACATACATGCGGCCAGCCAATAGCTTTACATTTGTCAATGCGACACTACGCACAAAAAGTTTGCCCACCCCTGCCCTAGTCCATACTTGCCCACTATGCATCCGTCCTGTTGATTTCCAACTTTGGCATTCAAGTCACCCATTATGATAGTTACTTCAGAATTCTTGCATTTCTTGAAGGCTTTCTCTAAATCACTATAAAATTCATCAATGCTGTCATCACTACTGTCTGCTGTTGGTGCATACATTTGTATGACGTTGACATCAAAAAGTCTTCCACTCAACTTCACCAGTAACACTCTGTCTGATACAGTCCAATATCCTTTGATCGATTTTGCTCTCTGTGTATCCATTATAATTGCTACTCCTCGCTGTTGTTTCTCTCCACCAGAATAGATTATTCTATATTCCTCAGATGTAATAATGGCCATTCCTGTCCATCTGGTCTCACATACACCTAACAGGTTAATATTTAATCTTCTCATTTCATTCTTAATGTTATCAAATTTCCCATCCCCACTCATAGTTCTTACATTCCAAGTTCCTACTTTCAATGTTGATATTCTTTTGCACCCAGTCGCATGATGACGGTCTGGAATCACCTGGTGCACATGACTACGCCTACCGGTCGAGGCTGCTCCTATGGAGCACCCATTTACGCTGTTTCTCTGATTATCGATAAGATTGCAGTACACAATATTCTTGGCATCTGTAAAGAAGGTAGTTTGCCATTGCTTTCCTTCCTAGCAGTGACCATACTGGTCGATGACCGTAGCCAATGTCTCCCCAAAAAGAGATCCTCTGCCTACCGTCGTGAAACTGGAGACCATAACCTACAACTATATGTCGGCTGCTCCTCAACTTCACCCACCACCTGCACCCATGGCTTCACGTAACCCTGATCGGGGGGCTAAACGGGTACTCCACCTTGCCCAAGGGTGTCCCGTAGGCTAGTGGAGGGAAGGAGGCACCCATCAAGGCATTACTATCATGCTATTATATTTTAAATATTTACTGAGCAAACGTAATTGCACCAGCATTTGGGGGAGAGAGAGAGAGAGAGAGAGAGAGAGAGAGAGAGAGAGAGAGAGAGAGAGAGAGAGAGAGAGAGAGAGAGAGAGAGAGAGAGAGAGAGAGAACTATTTGTTCAAATTGAATGAAATTTACAAACATAAATGACATTTCCTCTAAACATATTTATCAACATAAAGCCCATAGAGTTCCAAGGTCTTTCGCCTTTAATATAAGTAAGTTGTCTTTAAATTGTGGGTGGCCCTGAGAGGCCAGTAAAAAAATGGTGTTTCCCCACAGAGGGGAAACATTATTATTTTGTAAATTTACATATCATTAAAAGAACAGTTTTAAAAATTAAATATAAACATAGAATTACAAAAGTGGATCATAAAATGTAAGTAAATAAAGATTAAACAATTGTTGTATAAACATTTTAATAGCATTCTTCTTATAATTGCAAAAATATTACTACAGTATTGATTGTTTTATTTCTAAACACAAAATGAAAGAGTTTAATGTCAGTCATTGGTATTATACCTAGGTATACCATTTTTATTTTCAAATTCTAGTAATTTCCCTTGTATCAATATTAAATGATTATGTCCCTCTTCCAAGCGCAGACTGCTACTGCAACCATAGATTAATCTTAGGCAATTTATATATAAGGTAGACCAAGAAGACGGTGGAGAGATAATATATATACAGACCTACAAGCACTTGGAATCAACGACTGGCAAGAGAAGGTCAACCAGAGAGACGAATGGAGACGGTTTGTATCTGCAGCAAAGAACCTCAATGGCTCGGAACGCTGAAGAAGAAGAAGAATTTACATATAGATTTAAAGAAAGTCAAATATACATAGAAACGCAAAATTTGATCTACAGGCACTGAAGAGTGAGGCGATAAAAGATAAATTCAACGTAGAGGTAAAGAACAGATTCGATGCATTGTCCGATATGGAAATCTCAAATAGAAATATTATTTCAAGACGTCAGTGACCAATTGGAAATATAAAAGAAATCAGTCAAGAAGCTGCACTAACAACAATGATAATCCCAAAAATAAAGATAATAGGACGCAAGAAATGGATGATGGAAGACACCTTAAAACTCATGGAAATAAGAAGAAATAACAAAAATAACAAGGAAATATACGAAGAGATTCACAGGAAAATTATAAGCTATGCAAAGAGGCAAAAGAAACATGGCTTGAGGAAAATTGCAAGGAAATTGAAAACCAACAAATATACAAAATACAGAATACAAAATTAATGCACACAAGAATTAATGACATCACTAACAAAAGAACACACACATCAACAGGTTGCATAAAAACCAAAGATGGCAAAATCATAATAGAAAAAGATCAGATTTTACATGCGTGGTCAGATTATGTGAAAGACATTATGATGATACAAGAGAAGAACAATTACGATCATCAGAATAATAATAATAATGAAGGACCATTAATTTTGTTTGTCGGGGTGTTTTTCTTTTAGATATCTAGCAATTCCGCAGAGCCGTCTCCCTGGCGAAGGTGTTAACGATTTTCTCCGTAATCCCGTATATCCACGTGTAGGGAAACAGCTGCGCGAGATTCGGTAGGGAATCGGGTTGCGTTGGTTACTTACAGGGGTATCTGAGATTGTCGCTCAGTAATCAATGCAAAATACTCTGCGTAATCTTGCAAAGACATCCAAAAACAAAAACATCCAAAACAGCGGTAAAATGCTGTTGTTGACAGCGATGTAAATAGGATATGCGAAAAAAAAAACATTCCGCTGAATGCTTGAACATAAGTGTAGTGATAAATCAAAGCATTACTATCATGTTATTATGATATTTTAAATATTCTCTAAGCAAACGTAATTGCACCAGCATTTAGCAGAGAGAGAGAGAGAGAGAGAGAGAGAGAGAGAGAGAGAGAGAGAGAGAGAGAGAGAGAGAGAGAGAGAGAGAGGAAGAATGGGGGGGGGGGGGGGGAGAGAACTATTTGTAATATTTGTCAACATAAGCCCCATAAGCTTGCACGGCCTTTCGCCAGTGCGAAAATAAGTGCACGCAGGCCCTGATTGTGCCAGACCAGGTTTTATCCTACTCACTTCGCCTGTCATCCCTCTCACTCCTATCACCTAGGCTTATATAATGCTTCAATGAATCCTTCATAAATAGTATAATAGACGACCTTGAACAATGAACTTGACTTGTCTGTATATTTGTTTATTATTTTATTTTGTCGTCTGTGGCTTAGGGGTAGTGAACGCAGTTTCACAATTCCGACATACTAGGTTCGAAGTCAGCCGCAGGTGGTTTGGAAGCAGACCGCTTTGCGTTGATGTTGACAATGGTGTGAGCTTCGACAATGGTAAATTACTTAACTGAAAATTGCCTTGAAAATGTAAAACTGCCATGAAATGCTGGGTTGATTGTGACGTCCTGTAAAGGACTTGCAACGAACATATTTGCTTCATAAATTAACTCTTGCTTTTCCAGACAGTTGATACTTTAAAGTAACGTCTGGTTGATTAAGGTGCTAAGGTGATATTAGAGTAGGGTGGGAGTTAATGTAATAACTAGTATCAAGTGGATGTGATAGATAACTAGTACAAGTGAATGTAAACAAGATGGTAAATATTACTTTAATGATACAACAAATTATTGATTAAACATGGTAACATGGAATAGTGGCTGTAAAGATACTCCAATGACATTAACATGATATTTGAGCATGTAATCGTAAGAACAAAACACATTTATTTAATGTCAACAAATACGAAAGTTTCTTCAAATGCTTATGAGGTCATCGTTGTGTCACACATCTACGCTTGATTCCCGTGTTCAAGTACTCCCGAGGTCATTGTTAGGTCACACATCCACACTTGATTCCCGTGACATGTCCGCTCGAGGTGTTGCTATCGAAGACTGGGAGGAGCTGTTCAGTGTCCTCATGGCGAAAAACTTGCCAGGATCTTGCCGTCTGCCAGAGAAAACAAAACTTGTTCACATATATGAATGTACAATGGGCGTGGCCTCATAATAAATAATACAATAACAGCCAGAGTAAGAGAATAGTGTAACATATCAATATCATTATTTTACTTCATTTTTTAAAGTTTGAGAACCTATGTCTCGCAGAGCTAACTAAAAACTAAAAAAAAGAGAGTTAAATTCACACAAGAGGAAATACTGCACTTATATACACATTTCAAGCGAACTAAAGAAGAAGAAGAACCTATATGTGAGAAATATCTCTAGTTTGAAAAGTTCTTAGAATTAGTTAGTTAGTTAGTTAGTTAGTCGAGGTTCCAACTTCACGGCAACGGGTCGTCCCCATTATACTCCTGTCCGGTGCCAGTGAATATCACATAAAATGCCCCCCACTGTCCAATGTGAAAAGTGGAACAGACAGGAGTCTCGGCAATCCAACAGCCCGCACAGGTACACTGTGCATAATGCAGTCGCCAGAATGCCAACACAAAAGTGCTCAACGGAAACCACAGTTCATCGTCGATGGAATCGGCAGTCACCAGAAAGACCTCATTGACCTGGGTTTTCTCACAAAGCGTCGCATAAAGCACGAACTCCGTAGCTCCAGTGCCGACTCCCAGAGTATCCTGAAAAATGCACTTAGAATATGTGGGCCAAGAAGAAATAAATACTGACATTCTAAAAGATTTGAACTTCGAAGAAGACTGCCTCATAAACAGTATCAAGTATCGGAAAGTAAAATAATTAGGCGATATTAAATATGGTCGTGGCTTGGAAAGAGCAGTGACGAAAGAAGCGTCAGGGGTCGAACAGCACGAAGATGAAGACACGGCATTACAGATACCTCGGGAATCAGGGTGGATCTATGAGACATGAGAAATGTCCAGAGATCCAGAAACTTTCTTGCAGGTCGTGATGAGAGTCACGTTCTTCATAGAAGCTGCTGCATGATGATGTATGTCATGAACATTACTGACAGGGGCAGTTTGTTTTTGAAGTTGTCATTGTTAAACCATTTTTATGATCTATTTATTTTTATCAAGTACATGCTCGCTGTATCCCCTCCATTGTTTGCATGTTAATATATTAAAACAATGTTATTATGATGTTTTTGACTGAAATACTTAACACAAACAGTTCGTATATGAAGCGTTTGTTAATCCCACGGTAATCAAGGTTTCATAATAAATTCTTAAGTGTTGTTTTAATTCTTGTGTTAAGTATTTCAGCAAAAATATAATTAGTATACTAACTTCCTATGATATATAACTTTGCAGTATACACCTTACGAGATGCAACAAAATATGCCAGGCAACAAATTGTGCAACCTATTGGTTATTGCTTCTTTGTTTCAATTCACTAGGCGAAGACATTGTTTTGAATCTTTTTAACGATATTAATGATTCTTGATATTTAAATTAATGATTCTGATGTAATCTATTGACACAATGTTTCTAAGGTCATCTATTGAAACAATGTTTGTGAGGGAATGTATTAAATAGTGGTGTTGTCGGGTTTAATTAGAAAGATTATTTACAATGTAACTATAATAATCATAAGAAAGCCATTGCCCTCTTTGGAGAACAATCACCTTCAAGTTAATGTCCTATTTGTGGCTGACTCAGACACATGATTATTAATCTGAGCCAGGTGATGGACCCTAATATAAATTCTCTTCTGAAGTAATAATTATAATGAAATAATGCAATTTTAAAAACGAATGAAGGTGCACAAAGGACACACCAATTATGTGCATGAGGCATAACCTGGCGCTACCAACAATGATGGATAGGCATAGGGTCCTTCAGGCCAAATGGTACCTGAGAGTTGCCGCAGACAGGGATCACCCGCTGCATGCAGCAATGGATATGGTCAAGGGTCATAGACTAAGACGAGGCAGGCCCTGGATGGCACAGGCAGAACTTTCTATACGTCAAGTGTGTGATCTAGAGACCATCAATCGTGAAAGGGAGTGGGTTGAAGTTCCGGAAGGCATGACGGACTGGCACAATGTAATAATAACACTGGGTCGTGAGTGCAGAGAATGGGCAGGGGACCGCACTGAGTTTGAAGTGCAACAGCTGATCCAGAGCAACACACATCAAGGTGACATAGTCATCTACACCGATGGGTCAGTGGTGAGAAACGGACGTAGTGGCTGGGGCTTTATTGCAAAGGCTAATGGACGAGTCTTGAAAAAGGAGAGTCTGGCATATGAGACTACGACCTCCAGCATGAGAATGGAGGTGGAGGTAGTAACAGCGGCATTCCGGTGGCTAGAGGAGACTACTGCAACACACGTTGTATTCATTACGGATTCAAAGAGTATGCTTAGCAAGGTGGAGAAAGGAATGTTTCGTGTGGAATGGCTCTCCTCGCTTCAGAGGTCACAGATTGTGAGAATTGTATGGATATTTTTCCCTGGCCATGCGGGTGTACGGGGGAATGAACAGGCGGATAGGCTAGCAGATAATGCACCTCTTGGTGGTATTTTGCCTATGGACAACGGGGAGGTGGTCGCGCGCTTGTGGGACCAGGTGGAGAAGGCTGAGGAACAGATTGAGAACCCATATGTTGAAAGAATGAGGTTGCGGGGGATCGGCAGGGGTTCTGGAAGAATCTCAAAACTGAGAGGGAAGACCAGGAGAACTTTTAATCAGATAGCGGTGGGAACGATTAGTAGTATGACTCTTCGCTGGCTGTTGAACGAGGGGACGGAGCACGTATGGGAATGTCCTGAGTGCAGTGATGTCGGTTCTTAACTCAACTCAACTCAACTCAAACGAATGATGCCATAAAGAATATTAACGTGTCACACATTTTTGAATATAATGAGATATAAAAAAAATAAAATGAAACAAGTAAAGGCCCCGCTTTTACACTATGAGGCGTATTGGATATTTGATGCTAACCCTATATTTTTCTAGAACGATCGGCACTCGATGAGTGATGTGCTCGACCTCACCTCGGTTGCATCTAGTAGAATGTATAGCACATGTATAATTGGTATTTCAAGGTTCGTTAGGAAAAAAAATAATTTAAATTAATTTTTAAAAATAATTAGCGGCCATTTTGAATAATAATAATAATAAAAACAAAAACACTTCTGCTCTGCTATGTAGGTTTTATAAATATAAAACAACTCTGAAAATTTCAGCATAGTGCCAAAATGTTCTTGGACGTGGAGGCCATCTACTTCCTAGAACATTTACGTGGACCTGAGAGTCGCAGTCAGTTAAAAAAAAATTCCTTGTCTCAGATGAGAATCGAATACATAACCACCGTACTAGCAAGCAAGCATGGTGGCCAAGCGATATCGTTTATTCCATAATACAATTTACTCAGTCAAAATATATTCGTATTAGCAAAAGAGAAAACCTGTAATTTACGTCCCCTAGTCAAGGACGAGAAGTCAACATTTTAGTCCAACTGACCGGTGTGGGGGTTGAACCGGTACCTCGTCATCAGCCCACCGGATGTTTAAGAACGAGAACTCTTATCCATTCGATCTTTGCTGACTTCAACATAGATTTTAATGATTGTAGTTTGTAGTTTCAAAGGGAGCATTGGTTACCAGTTTAAATCAACGTAGCCTTCCCTTCCACAATTTCCAGGAAATGATCCAGTACCAACTTCAGGAAAACGTAACAGTTCTGCAATTGCCATTATTCGTCGCACGTTAAAGTGGGGAAAAGATTGGCCACATATTCCTCGGTGCGTTCAGGCTTATACAATTTGAAAGCATTATCACGTCACAGATTCAAATCAGGAAACTGTTTTGGGACAAATTTAATTTGAATTGCCTGGTTTAGTTGTATTTCTTTTTCGTAACATGACACAAATAATAGCCGGTCTCCCTAGTCGAGGAGTTAGCAGCTTTTTCCGTAACCCCGAATACTCTCGTGGTTGACGTGAGCGCACGAGAATTGGAAGCGGTTCGAGTCGCGCCAGTGACTTATGAGAGTATGGAGCCGGTCGCTTAGAAAGCCGTGGCGTGCTGATGAGCGTAATCTAGCCTAGGAATCAACATACAGCTGAAAGATGCTGATGTTTACCGCAATATCCTGAAACAGGATGGAAACGAGGGGAAAAAAATGAGGCAAATAATACAAATGTTCTCTAATATTAAAAGTAACGCAAATACAAACCCGTCTATATTGTTGCTTCACTGCACACATTAGTGAGTTCAAACAATGACTGTTTCTGAAAGACATTTCTGCAATATTTCTAACAGCTTTAAAGAATTATTTATTAGATCTAAACTTCAAGGTGAGATGACAGCTCTTCCCAGTTTTAGAAGTATCTAATTCACTTCCGATGAGGGTATCTAATATATCCAGAAATGTCGTGAAGCAACGTCTATCTTTCTTTCAAGAACATACGAGTATTGATGTTGTATTACTGCAAATTGAGCAAGTCAAGCATTTCATCTACTGTAATATTCGCAGCATATGGTCATCTATACATATAGATAGATATATACATAAAATTAAAACTAATTAATTAATTATTATATAATTATCTTTATTAATCATTATGTGATATTGGAGGAACATCCAAGCTGCTTGGTTATGCAGATGATATAGATATTATAGGGGAAAATGAACAAAAGACATTGGAAATATTGACTCACTTAAAGGAAAAAGCCCAACAGATGGGGCTTGTTATCAACCAAGATAAGACAGAATATATGGTAATTTTAAGAGAAGGAATGGCTAAAAACTCTGGCCACATACAAATAGATACTATGACCATTTGTCGTGTCCTCCTTTAAAGTGTCGTCCCTGGAGTGAGGAGATTCGACACCCACATTATAATATTTTTTTTCCTCTCAATATTCTGGAGAATCCACCAGCTTCCGTCCAACACACTCCATCAGCCTATGGACACCTTTTCCTATCACTCTCTCACTGTCGTACTATGCCCCCTTCTCATACTTCCCCAACGCAACATACTCAACAACTCTTGCTTCTAAAAATTAATAAAGATTAATTTATTAAAAGAAAAGTGTAACGTATATGAGACGTGTATGTGAAGAAAATGTGTGACGTGTTCTATAAAGTGTGTAGAATCGGACTCTCAGACAACAACCCAGTCAGCTGATCCCAGCAAGGATAGACCACAGCACGTTACGTCAGAACATGTACTTCTCACCCAGTGCCGAAACCATCTTGCCGGATACTGATTTGCCTCTGTAGACCTCTGGTAATCCCATTTCATGAACATCCGAAATAGACACCGGTGGTATTAACAGTTAATCATGGACCGGTTGCACTCTACACAATGTCCGTTCCTATCGTTCCTTAAAAAAAATGCACAAGTCCTTTGTAGTGTGGACACAGTTATTAATGTTAATTGTTAATGTACTGGATCCTCACTCGTGTCTATCTACCCTCACGTATCATGTCTTGTGTTCTATTACACGAGATTATATCACACTAGGTAACTATTATCAGTAATGTTCTCAGTTAGTTACTACTGTCTGATGTGTGGTGCATCAGTAATCATCACTCTCTTTGGTGAATCAACTTCCTTCTAGCTTTAGTTACGTTCTGTATGCAACTTTATTGACTGTCAACTGGTGTTCTTCCGAATTGGATTTGAACTTTTTCTAAAACTTTGTTGAGTTTCCTCGGATCTGGTAGGGAACCTAGGATAGAAACAACACATCTGGTGATAGTACTAGTCACTGATCCTTTCGGCTGAGTGTAAGCCTATCGCCTTGCTTAATGATCTTTTGCTAACTAAACTATGTCCTAGAGCAGATTAGCTACCCACCTAGGGCCGAATCAGGCTATGACAAATAAAAGACCAATAAACAGAGTGCAACCTCAGTATTCTATTCTTAACTAGCAGAGCTAATATCACTATTCTACTCTAACTAGTTTCCACTAACAGTGCTAATCATCACACTATAGTTTAACACGGTTACAGTCTATATTAATTAGAACTAATAGACTATATTGACTACCTTATGTAAAAACCGCCTCATTCCCGGGATGGCTACTACACTTTGCCATAACGGCACATGCTAGTTAATCTTAAATTAATCTAACACTGTAGAGCTCTCCCACAAACACGTCCATCATAATCCACGGGTTTTGGTCAACTCCCCATCTCCAATCATGGTTTTCTGGCAAACCCCTAAAATTGGTCACGTGATATGGGTGACGTCCTGCAGGTGTCATTTGCGCATATCATCCATTGTCAGGAATCGATTTTTCCTGGCTTGAGTCATTGTCAAAGTTGTCATCAATTGTTTAGATTCCCAAAACAAGCCAGCGAGTTCCTGTATGATCCCAACAACAGTGGCAAATAACCAGCTGTCAATCTTCTCGATGTTCCGGAAACTACGAATTGACCTATGTACTGTTACTTCCGTGCTAAGTACTTCCGTTTTCCCTCTGATATGTTTTTGACTTGTCAACGAGATGTATGATTCAGCGCACTCACTTCCTCTATACATCTTCCACTTGTTAATTTTGTCCGACAGGTGACGGCCAACATCCGATTGCCACTATGACCCCACTGCTTCCATCTGTATTCAAATGTTGACAAACTTGTCAAGGCGATGTCGGGATTCGTTTCCCGCACTTCCGAGGGTGGCCAATCCGTCAACCATATGTACAAGTACAACTGTTATTTCTGCCCGACCTGTTTTTGGAAACACGTGCAGCCCCAACTATGAATGTTTTCTCTGTATTAGTTGAAACACTGGTTGCTTAGCAGATAGTCCGGTTAATCAAAAAATCCTCCCTAACAATCAGCTGGGTAAACGCACGGTTTCATTTTGTGACATAGTCCCCCTCTTAAGAGAGTAGTCCATCTCACTCTTCTCCACCGTGAGTTTAATCCAGATGATTCATTCTTCTTCTTCAAGAGCTGGGTGTCTTGATAAGAAATCCGCTCCAACATTTTCCTTCCCAGGAATGTACTCCACTGTGAAGTTATAGGGTTGAAGTAACAACGACCACCGCATCAAACGGGCGTTGAGCTTCTGAGAAGTAGCCAAGAACATCAGGGGCTGATGATCCGACTGGACCCGAAACTTAACTCCATACAAATATGGCTGAAATTTTTGCACTGCCCATACGAGGGACAAGCACTCTCTCTCTCGACGGTTGAATAATTCCTCTCTGCCTGTAGAAGTTTCTTACTTGCGTATGCCACAGGTTTCAAAACCGAAGCATCGTCTTTTCCTTCCTGTAACAGAGCTGCCCCAATCCCAATCCCACTCGCATCTGTTCTCAACACAAATTGTTTGAAAAGGTCAGGGAGCTGTAATACAGGTTTGCTGACCAAGGCCTCCTTTAACTGACTATAGGCCTTCTCACATTCTGGTGTCCAAATGATTTGGTCCGGGAATCCCTTTTTCAAGGTTTCCGTCAACGGAGCTCCCAGTTCAGTGAAATGTGGGATAAATTTGTGGTAGAACCCACACAACGAGAGAAAGGATCGCACATCCTTCTTCGTTTTTGGCCTTGGTGCATTTCTGATTTTCTCCAGGTTCTTTTCTTCCGGGACTATGTGTCCTGGAGTGATGGTGTGGCCTAGAAATTCCAGAGTCTGGTAACCAATCATGCACTTGGTTGGACGAGCAGTAAGCCCTGCTTCCTTGAGTCTATTAAACACTCTCTCCAAGGATTGTAAGTGGTCATCCAAGCTGTCACTGGAAATCAGAATATCATCCATGAATGAGATGATGGACGGATCCTGTAACGGATCTAGTAAAGTCCTCATCATGCGTGTAAACACACTGGGTGCATTGCTGAGTCCAAAGGGCATGACTTTGAATTCGTAGTGTCCACTGGGTGTACTGAAGGCTAACAGTGGTTGAATCTCCGGTTTGACTGGTATCTGATAGTACCCCCGACTCAGATCCACCTTTGAAAAGTACCGAGCCTTATGGAGCCTAGCGAATAACTGAGTTGGATTCGGCAAAGGTTCCACCTGAAATTGTGTGTGACTGTTCAGAAGTCGGTAGTCTATACACAACCGGTGTTCTCCACTTGGTTTGCGTAACAAAACTACCCCCGCATTGTATGGGGATGTGGATGGTGCAATCACGTCATCCTCCGGCAATTTTTGTATTTCCTCCTCCAGGGCCTTTTCTTTAGAGAATGGCACTGGGTAAACCTTTTGGCGAACAGGCTCCTGTGTGGTCAAAGTCATCTCGAACTCAACCAACCTCGTTCGTCCTGGTTTATCAGTCAGTATCTCCTTATGAGACTTGAGAACCTGGGTTATCCTTTCCCTCTCCTGGGAGGTCAGATCAGGGTTCACTTGCACATCCCTATAGGTTTCCTGGTGTTCCAAGGGATATTCCCTGCCCTCGCTGGTTCCCACTTCTGTCTCCACTGCAACTGCCATTGCCATGAGGTGAGCTGCCTTGTCTCCGGGTCTCTCTTCGTATTTCCGCAAGAGATTGATATGGAAAATCTTCGACTTTCCCCGGATCCGGATCTGATAGTTGGTTCTGGATATCACCCTTTCCACGGGAAATGGTCCTTGCCAACCTATCTCCAGTTTGTTGTTTCCCGTTGGGAGTAGCAACAAGACTTTGTCTCCCACCTCTAGAGATCTTTCTTTAGACTTACGGTTGTAGTAAGCCGCATGTCTTTTCCTGGCCTTTTTCAAGTTTTGATTTGCCAGAGTCCATCCCTTGTGGAGTTTTTCTTTCAGTTCCTCCACGTATTTATAGGATGAGATCACTTCTTCTGACGTCCCCTCTTCAGTCCAACTCCTCAACATGGCTTCCAACGGTCCTTTGATTGGACGACCAAACAGCAACGTAGCGGGTGGTAGTCCTGTTGAGCCATGAGGAACTTCCCGATAGGCAAAGAGTGCTGCTGGGATATATTCATCCCACCTATCAGGTTTTTCCTGCGCTAATTTCCTGAGCATTGTCATCAACGTGCCGTTGAAACGCTCTACTTGTCCATTGGCTTGAGGGTGGTAAGGGCTGGTATGTATGTGGTTAGAGTGAAACACCCTAAATACCTCCTCCATGAGTTTTCCACAAAACTGAGATCCATTGTCCGTCAGAATTTGATCCGGAAAGCCTAATCTGGTAAAGGCCTCCATCAGTGCGTCCGCCACTCTTTTCGAGTCAATCGTGGTCAACGGTATAGCCTCACCCCACATTGTACAGCAATCCACCATTGTGAGTATATACATGTTCCTCTTCCTAGTCCTGGGAAGTGGACCCACGATATCGATGGCTACCCTCTCGAAAGGAGAGTTCATGATGGGCATCTCACCCAACACCACCGGTGCTGTCCAGTGTTTCGGTGCCACCCTCTGGCACTCAGGGCATGACTTCACATACCGACGCACATCATCTGTCATTCCCGGCCAATAGTAGTGGCAGGAAATCCGCTGCATGGTGGCGGCAATACCCATGTGTCCACTAAAGGAGATGGTATGCCCCATATGAAGAATCTGGGACCGGTGAGCTTTCGGGACGACCAACTGACCGTATAGGTTGTCTCTCCTTCCTGCTCTCCTGTAGAGTATCCTATTCTTCATGTAGTACTGCCCCCGTCCTGGTGGATCAGCACTTTTCTGCAGCTTTTTGTAGCAAGGACGTAAAGTATCATCCTCACTCTGGGCAGTTCGTAGCTCCCCCGGCATTGGGTTAGTCACAATTGCGTCTGCCTCTTCCGTTCTCGTCTGAGAGCGAGTCTGCATTGCTCCCATATGGATTGGCTCCCTGGGCATTCCCAGAAAGACATACCGGAAACCTAGGATGACTGGAAAAATGGGATCGGTCAATACAGCGGCCTTGATGGTGCCGGTGACGTACCTTGACCGAATCTCCACATTAGCAATGGGCAACTTCATGGTTACAGCACTCTTCTGTGCAGGCTGTATATCCAAGGTCTCACCTGTGAATTGTTCTGGATGTACCAGATCCGCAGAAATCACGGCCTCCCCGCCCAGTCCTCTGTCGTATAAACACTCCACTTGACGACCGTTAACCTCTACCAATTCCACTACAGGTGGTTTTTCCTGGTCTGGAGTCTCTTCCTCGGCCTCGACCTGTTCGGTGGGCTCCACCTTAGGTTTCCCGGGGCACACGACGAATTGAGTGTCTCCTGACTCTCCTCTGCAGTCAATAGCATTGTGCGTATTCGACTGGCATTGGTTGCACCATTTCCCTGTCCTAGATTTTCTATTGCCAGACTTGAGTGAGCTCTCCTGGTGGCGAGCTTCCTTGTTGACCTTGGCATTTTCCGTGACAACCTCCTTGGAAGTCACTTGACATGTTGCGAAGTGAGGGTTCTTAGCCTTCGATTTGCAGTCCTTCGTATTGTGAGAGGGTGACTTACAAATTGAACACCACTTCTCCGACCACGGTCGTTTAGGTGTAGAGCTTGAAGTGCTCTTGCTTCCCTCCTTCTTCTTCTCTGAACTATCCTCTGATTTTTGCACATAAGGTTCCCACTTTTTTGTTCCTGAGTTTTTGGTTTTCTTCTTGTCATGTTTCTCTTGACTTTTGGAGTTGGTGGAAAGGTTTTCCCCTGCCTCCCCATGTACTTTGACGAAACGTTCTGCTAATTTAGTCACGAGGTCAATACGTTCCGCTCCTTGTTCTCCCAGGAACGTCCTGAGAGGTTTAGACATTTGCTTCTTCCACTGGTCAACCACCATGAGCTCTTCCAGACTCTCATAGTCATGTGCGAACCCAGCCAAATCCATCCACTTATGGAGATACGATTTTAGACGCAAACTGTAGGCGGCAAACAACTCCCCCGGTTCTCGTTTCGCTGCTCGAAATTTTTTCCGGTAGGTATGTGACGTAACCTCGAATCGTTTCAGCAGAGCCGTCTTTAACTCGTCATAATTGTTCTCATGTCCTGGTGGCAGGCGAGAATAAACCTCGTATCCGGTCCCGCGTAAACCCTGGGATAGCTTAAGATTCCATTTGTTACGCTCCAGACCCATAGCAACTGACATAGCCTCGAAGCGTTGAAGGTACTGGTCAATCTTCTCTTTGTCCTCCTCGTAGACTGCTAAAGGAAACTTCATAGCCTGGTACCCATATCCACCTACTGGTGTTGATCCTGGGATGGAGGAACCTCCAACTGCTCCCTCAGTTTCTCCATTAGGTTGACTCTTCAACTCGATTTCCCTAATCCGGTACTCGTGCTCCCTTTTCTGTGCTTCCTGTTCAGCTTCTAATTTCCTAGCTGCTTGCTCAGCTTCAAATTTCCTAGCTGCCTGCTCAGCTTCCAATTTCTTAGCTGCTTGCTCAGCTTCCAATTCCATCCTTCTCAATTCCAACTCGGCCTTTCGATCTTCCCGTTCTGCTTGACGATACTCTCTCTCCACTTCCTGTATGTAATCCGTTAGAGCAGACCCCGACAATCCCATGTCCTCCCCCTTTGCCTTTAATTCTAACGTGGTTAGTTTAGGGGTGACCATTTTACAGAGCGATAAGCTAGCAGGGCGAGTACAATATAACTGCAAATTACTATACAGATACATGAACAAGTACTATAAATCTAGATATTACCACACACAGCACATTCACTCAGTGACAAGAGTAGAATCAGGACCACAGACCTATGCAGACGTGTGACGTGTGAACAGGTAAGATATTAATTAGTCCTAACCCCTATCCACATTCACTCTAGCTGGATTCTCCAAAATGATATCTCCCTCTTATAACTAAGGATCCCGTGTCAAAAGACCCCGTTGTCAGAAGATCCCACTGTCAAAGGTTCCTGCTTGCAGGAGATCTCGCTGTCCAAGGATTCCTTTTACGGGAGATCCCGCTGTCCAAAGATTCTGTTTCCGAGAGATCCCGCTGTCCCAAGATTCCGTTTCCGAGAGATCCCGCTGTCCAAAGATCCCGTTATCGAGCCCCCAATAATGTCGTGTCCTCCTTTAAAGTGTCGTCCCTGGAGTGAGGAGATTCGACACCCACATTATAATATTTTTTTTCCTCTCAATATTCTGGAGAATCCACCAGCTTCCGTCCAACACACTCCATCAGCCTATGGACACCTTTTCCTATCACTCTCTCACTGTCGTACTATGCCCCCTTCTCATACTTCCCCAACGCAACATACTCAACAACTCTTGCTTCTAAAAATTAATAAAGATTAATTTATTAAAAGAAAAGTGTAACGTATATGAGACGTGTATGTGAAGAAAATGTGTGACGTGTTCTATAAAGTGTGTAGAATCGGACTCTCAGACAACAACCCAGTCAGCTGATCCCAGCAAGGATAGACCACAGCACGTTACGTCAGAACATGTACTTCTCACCCAGTGCCGAAACCATCTTGCCGGATACTGATTTGCCTCTGTAGACCTCTGGTAATCCCATTTCATGAACATCCGAAATCGGTGGTATTAACAGTTAATCATGGACCGGTTGCACTCTACACAATGTCCGTTCCTATCGTTCCTTAAAAAAAATGCACAAGTCCTTTGTAGTGTGGACACAGTTATTAATGTTAATTGTTAATGTACTGGTACCTCACTCGTGTCTATCTACCCTCACGTATCATGTCTTGTGTTCTATTACACGAGATTATATCACACTAGGTAACTATTATCAGTAATGTTCTCAGTTAGTTACTACTGTCTGATGTGTGGTGCATCAGTAATCATCACTCTCTTTGGTGAATCAACTTCCTTCTAGCTTTAGTTACGTTCTGTATGCAACTTTATTGACTGTCCACTGGTGTTCTTCCGAATTGGATTTGAACTTTTTCTAAAACTTTGTTGAGTTTCCTCGGATCTGGTAGGGAACCTAGGATAGAAACAACACATCTGTTGATAGTACTAGTCACTGATCCTTTCGGCTGAGTGTAAGCCTATCGCCTTGCTTAATGATCTTTAGCTAACTAAACTATGTCCTAGAGCAGATTAGCTACCCACCTAGGGCCGAATCAGGCTATGACAAATAAAAGACCAATAAACAGAGTGCAACCTCAGTATTCTATTCTTAACTAGCAGAGCTAATAT
Organism: Cepaea hortensis; assembly: GCA_963921405.1. Classification (NCBI taxonomy): domain Eukaryota; kingdom Metazoa; phylum Mollusca; class Gastropoda; order Stylommatophora; family Helicidae; genus Cepaea; species Cepaea hortensis. The sequence goes on along the minus strand of OY992877.1, from coordinate 165,185,472 downwards.
CACTATTCTACTCTAACTAGTTTCCACTAACAGTGCTAATCATCACACTATAGTTTAACACGGTTACAGTCTATATTAATTAGAACTAATAGACTATATTGACTACCTTATGTAAAAACCGCCTCATTCCCGGGATGGCTACTACACTTTGCCATAACGGCACATGCTAGTTAATCTTAAATTAATCTAACACTGTAGAGCTCTCCCACAAACACGTCCATCATAATCCACGGGTTTTGGTCAACTCCCCATCTCCAATCATGGTTTTCTGGCAAACCCCTAAAATTGGTCACGTGATATGGGTGACGTCCTGCAGGTGTCATTTGCGCATATCATCCATTGTCAGGAATCGATTTTTCCTGGCTTGAGTCATTGTCAAAGTTGTCATCAATTGTTTAGATTCCCAAAACAAGCCAGCGAGTTCCTGTATGATCCCAACAACAGTGGCAAATAACCAGCTGTCAATCTTCTCGATGTTCCGGAAACTACGAATTGACCTATGTACTGTTACTTCCGTGCTAAGTACTTCCGTTTTCCCTCTGATATGTTTTTGACTTGTCAACGAGATGTATGATTCAGCGCACTCACTTCCTCTATACATCTTCCACTTGTTAATTTTGTCCGACAGGTGACGGCCAACATCCGATTGCCACTATGACCCCACTGCTTCCATCTGTATTCAAATGTTGACAAACTTGTCAAGGCGATGTCGGGATTCGTTTCCCGCACTTCCGAGGGTGGCCAATCCGTCAACCATATGTACAAGTACAACTGTTATTTCTGCCCGACCTGTTTTTGGAAACACGTGCAGCCCCAACTATGAATGTTTTCTCTGTATTAGTTGAAACACTGGTTGCTTAGCAGATAGTCCGGTTAATCAAAAAATCCTCCCTAACAATCAGCTGGGTAAACGCACGGTTTCATTTTGTGACACCATTAAAAGAACGAAAACATACAAATACCTGGGTACAATCTTCAACTACTCCAACATCATAAGGGAAGAAATACAAACTAGAATCAATTCTGGAAATAAGATATACTATGCACTACAACATCTACTAACATCAAAGGCGCTATCTCGTAACACAATATACACAAAGTGGAGAGTGGAAAAGAAGAAGCAACAAAGACATTTATGATCTGTTTAAGTCCCCACTAATCGCTGGTATCATGAAGGCTAATAGACTACAATGACTGGGGCATATAGAAAGAATGGAAGATAATAGGGAAACAAAACTCGCTTACACTCAGGAAATAAATGACCGTAGACCCCGAGGTAGACCAAGAAGACGGTGGAGAGATACTATATATACAGACCTACAAGCACTTGGAATCAACGACTGGCAAGAGAAGGTCAACCAGAGAGACGAATGGAGACGGATTGTATCTGCAGCAAAGAACCTCAATGGCTCGGAACGCTGAAGAAGAAGAAGAATCATTATGTAATACAGGAAAAAATACAAATTCCTGTATCATACAATGATTAATAAAAATAATCTATATATATAAAAGAGACTGTATGTCCGTCCGTTCTTTATGCGTTCGCGAACGGTCCATCCTATTGAGATGAAATTTTCTACACGTTTTCTTTTCATTCCTGTGCAACTTTCTGTCATAGTTTTTTTTAGTGTAAAATCGGCTACTTACTTACTAAAATTTAATATTTCATTTTTCATTATAATTTCTATATAGCAAGGGGACTTAACTCTAGAAAAGTTATTTCAAGGGGCATAACTTTTAATAACATTTCTATATATTTTATAGTCATATTGTCGCATCGTTTTCAAAGATTTATAAACTCTTTGTCTATAGTTATTTACAGGCATATGAGTTATAATAAATAATGATATAATCTTTAAGGCATTTTCAAAGTTTTCATAAAAATAATGCATAATGCATAACATTGTAACTCATATTTTTATGCTTAAATGAGTTATCTACAGTCATGTAGGTGATTAAAAACAGTTTTCATTAAAAATAATGGATGGTGTGTGGAAGGACATTCTTTTAAGTTACTGTGTGAATTTAATGAGATGCTCCCCGCCAGGAGCTGGGCGAAGCCACGCCGGGTCAGATAGATAGACAGACAGACAGACAGATAGTCGGGAACGGGAGCTTATATGACTACTTATATGAATTAAATGAGATGCTCCCCACCAGGGACTGGGTGAAGCCGGGCCGGCTCAGACAGACAGACAGATAGACAGACAGACAGACAGACAGATAGTCGGGAACGGGAGCTTATATGACTACGTATATGGATTAAATGAGATGCTCCCCACCAAGGACTGAGTGAAGCCGGGCCGGGTCAGACAGACAGACAGACAGATAGATAAACAGACAGACAGACAGACATACAGACAGACAGATAGTCGGGAACGGGAGTTTATATGACTACGTATATGAATTAAATGAGATGCTCCCCACCAGGGACTGGGTGAAGCCGGGCAGGGTCAGCCAGACAGACAGACAAACAAGCAGACAGACAGACAGACAGACTGATAGATAGATACATCCCCTCCAGGGACTGGGCGAAGCCGGGCCGAGTCAGCTAGTTATATAATAATTAATAAATAAATTATAATTATATATCCACGAAGAAAGCAAATAAGCATATATATATATATATATATATATATATATATATATATATATATATATATATATATATATATATATATATATATATATACCGGCTCCGTGGCCGAGGGGGTAGCAGCTTTCTCCGCTAACTCCGAATACTCTCGTCACGTGACGCGACGAGAATTAGCAGTGGTTCGAATCGCAAAAGTGACTTATGAGAGTATGGAGCCGGTCGCTCAGAAAGTCGTGGCGTGCTGATGAGCGTAATCTAGCCTAGGAATCAACATACAGCTGAAAGATGCTGGTGTTGACCGCAATATCCTGAAACAGGATGGAAACGCGGAAAAAAAAAAAAAAAAAAAAAAAAAAAAAAATATATATATATATATATATATATATATATATATATATATATATATATATATATATATATATATATATATATATATATATATATATATATATATATATATATAAAAGCGAATGTTTGTATCTTTGTTTGTGTCTTTGTGTGTCTCTTATACGTTCGCGAACGGTCCGTCCAATTGAGATGAAATTTTCTACAGATGTTCTTCTCAATCCAACGGAGCCAACTGGCATAGTTAGTTAGTTTAAAATCAACAATTTGTCCTCAAGAACGAAAGAAAAAGGCACGCTCTTCAGAAAAACAGACCCGGAAATGTTCAGCCATATTGCTCAAAGGGAACTCACTCTCTGATTAAACCAGAAATTAGTTAGGAACAGTTTTTGTTCTTAACTCAAGCGGATCAAACTGAAATAGAAAGGGATAGATAGATAGATAGATAGATAGATAGATAGACAGACAGACAGACGGACAGACAGACAGACAGACTGACAGAAAGACAGACAAACAGACAGACAGACGCCTGTTGCAATAGATAGATAGATGAATGGATGGATGGATAGATAGACAGACAGCCGGGCCGCGTCGTCAGACAGACAGACAGACAGACAGACAGACAGACAGACAGAGATAGATAGATAGATATAGATAGAGATGGATAGATAGAGATAGATAGATAGATAGATAGATAGATAGATAGATAGATAGATCCCCGCCAGGGTCTGGGCGAAGCCGGGCCGGGTCAGCTAGTATATATATATATATATATATATATATATATATATATATATATATATATATATATATATATATATATATATATATATATGACTGGCACCTTGCCATCTTAATATACGATAGTCTGTAAAATGGGGTTATACCTCACCATAACACATAGCCTAGGCTTAATTTAGAAGCCATATGGTGCCCATGCAGCATGATCCCTCCACGGCTGCCTAGTTTACCCCAGAGGAAAGGTAACACCAATCCGTCTGGAACAAGACAAGATGCAGAAGCTGATGGTTCAGCAAAGCAATGCTCTAAATGTCCGTCCACCGGAGCTTCCATCCTAGACCAGTTGCCGGCCAAGGGTTTGCTCTGCCATGACATTTAGTCTTTAGGTTGCATTTCCTCGCACTAGAGTAAATCTTGTACCCTCCCAATTGTGCGCCTCAGTGGAAGCCGTTGGCACAATGTGGGGTGTCAGGTTTGGTTAAATATATGTATTGCCAATGACTCCTTTGAAGGGCTGTAAGAGTTTAAATGAAAAACAACATAATGAGTAAACTGAACAGTGATCGAAACAAAAACGTAAACAGAGTATCGACATCAAATAGAGATTATGTAAACAAACCTAAACTAGTGTCAACGGAGAGTCAAATATAACGACAAGATCATGAAAATAGTAAGAATAACAACTCATGACTGGCAGAATACAGGTTGGCAGTCACGAGTGGCTAACCGCCATGTATCAACTGTCGACAAGAACGGGCTGGATTAGAATTAACCAAAGAGCAGTTATATTCGCCACGAATGCGTGGGATAGAATAAGACACGCAAAATGTTAAAGAGAACTCAGCGTTAGAACGCTGAAACACAAGTGAGGCGAAAACGAAAGAACCCGAGGTTGTGACCTCGGAAACACCACGTGACAGGACGGAAGGTGACATCACGTCGGAGAAACATCGGGAAGGCAGTCAGGCTAGAGGTGTCCAGTTAGACGGACGTACAATTGTTTTCAGCCGTGTAGAACAGCAAAGAAGTTTGAAGAATAATGCCAGTAAGTTTGTCCAGATGTAGTGCATCAATCTAGAGCTATTGATCGAGTATCCAAGATGAACGCTAGTCAAATTGAGCTAATTTGTGGCAGTCAAGTTAGTGACTCAGTGTGCCCAAGATGGCGAGTCCTCCACGAAAGTTGGAACAGTGGTTAAGCTTGACTTTGTATGACTTTGAGTAAAGTGCGGCGACTGAAACGATCGTAGCCCACACTTTACTCAAAGTCATACAAAGTCAAGCTAACAACTGTTCCAACTTATGAACTGAATCTCCGACGGCATTTTTACACTTTTGCGTCAAAACCGTCTCATTGACAGACGTATATGCGAATTCTTTCAGTGTTCATCACCTTATTTACACTGTCTGTCGTTGTCTATTTGCAGTTTTGTTGTTATTATAGTTATAATTGTTTACTAATAGTAATTTACATAAAAATTAATGAATACACCCAGAAGCTCAGAGACGGAAATACAAGCATAAGTATTTCTATGTCAATGGAACTGATGATGCTATATTACCAGAAACTTTTCTATTGGAATCAGAATAACCATACTTATGGTAAAATACTAAGGCATGATTTGTTTTCTTCGTGGCCTCTCTATAATCTGTGATGCACGGAGAAACCAGCATTAGCGTTAATTTACATTGAAAATGAATATCTTGGCTATGACTTGATTTGTCATTGATACACGATGATAGTAATAATTAAAATGTTCAGCATACTTTGCCTCAGAAGTATTAGATATAAAAGAGTATTAAGGAATATGTATTTAAAAAAGTAGAGACTATTATTTAAGGTGTAGTATATACAATCTGCCTGCAAACATAAAATAAGCCTTTAGAGTGACTAGTTAGAAGCACAAACGAACCTTCAATGACACGAGTACGCGCCTGTGGTTGAGGTATATATGTAGTTATGATGTACAAGGTGCACAAAGCAAAGCTTATTTGCAGAAGGAGAAAAAAATGCGTTAAAGTGAGTGAAGCGTGTCAAACACTACTTTAAGGCGAGCTAGTCGTGCAGGCTGTCCCAACCTGTTTCTGTGGATAACCGTGACTGCAATGCCAACAACAATGACCACAGGGATGCCGATGACCAGGGCTGCAACTATTGGCCACACTTTATCGTCGTCTAATCCTGAACTGTCATCATGGCGGGCTTGAGGTGTGACAATTGTGCTGGAGTTTTGTGATGGTGTTGGCACATCTGTAGGCTGCGTGACTTGTTCTGGTTCTGTCACTGCAGATAACGTAACACTGACTTCATTGAAGGTGTTTGTAACTGATATAGATTCTTTTGATGTTTGGCTGGAATCAAATAAACTCTGATGGGTAACAGGTGATGTTATAATGTGGGAATCAGAGGAAAGTGATAACAGAACTGTCTGGTCGCTTGGTAACAAGATACCGCCAGTGTTTTCAAAAGAAGGATTTATCTCGGCCTTTTGCGCTGTAATCGAAGTAACATATTTAGGAGACTCTTTGTTGTGGTCTATCTGAGAATATTCCACAGTTGTATAAACATTATTAAGATCCCAAGACGATGATTTTGTCAACTGGATTAATGCTTTTGTGGTAAGATCTGTTAACGGCGATGCGATGTGTTCTTTCACGTGTGTTGTCAGTTCTATTAATGGCGGTGTTGTTGATTGTAGTAAGATTTGATCAGTCCAAGAAGAGACCTCGTACTCAATAGATGATGTCAGTTCGGGTGTAGACGCATCGTTTGAAGCCACAGATTGTGAAGCTGTTGATGCTGTAAGCCATGGACCTGGGTGTATGTTAGTTTCTCTACTGTTAGATAATATAAAGGAAGGCGAATGATGAATCAGTGGTGATGAAACAGATGGATCAATATTGTCAGTATTCTTTATATTGAACCCTGGTGCCAAAGACACGTAACTATACTCATTTTCTAGCACATATGAAAAACTGGAACTTGAGGCAGACACAATATTGGGTGTTACTTGCTCATATCTGCTGTTTTCAGATGGATAGCTCTTCACCAAATCCGGCGTTTGAGGTTCGAACCATTGCGTCTCTGACACTGATGAAAATATGGTACGATTTTCTACCATTGAAAATGGATGTGGGGGTATAATATTAAGAAATGTTGATTCCACCCTGGATGCCCGATCATCTTGGTTATATGGAGAAACTTCATTTCCCAGACTACTTGTACTTACGCTTGTCCATACAGTTTCAGAAGGTGCAAATATAGCAGTATATAGTGTGAGACCCCCATTTTCAGCTTCATCGAGCGCAGGTGAATTATACAAAAGTGAATAGACTAAATTATGCGTCATACTTGCAGACTGTGTTTCAAACTCGTCATGAAATGAATTTTCCGACAACATCGAACTGGAAAGATCTGCCGAAACTGTATAATCATTAAAATTCCCATTGTAATAATACAGAGTTTGAAACTGTGGTATATCAAAAGCTGATACTTGGAGAGTATTCCCACCGTTGGAAAACATACTCTTTCTGTTTGAATGCGTTGACAGTACAGAATCTGATGTTTGAATATTGACTAGACTAGGTAAAATGCTATCGGCACTGCTACTTTCAAATAACACGTGACTGCTGTGTGTCCTCTCTTTGATAGTTTCCAGCTGGTCGTTAATATGTGTCGCGTCTATCATCTGAGCTGGTAAATTCGAATGTTTATCTGAAAATGAAGAGGGATGTACGCTATAACTAAACAGTTCAGGTAATTCCAAATCTTTATCAGTATCTCTTTTCGTTCGATTTCGTGGATGTTCGACTTTATCAGTATCATGTTTACGGTATGTCTGATTGCTGCGTTGGGTTAGGTGCTCTGATACAATGAATGAAGAGTCCAAATGGTTGTATGGCTCATCGGATTTCAACATTTGATAATCTGAACTCGTGGCCTGTTTAGGCACAATTTCTGGATAAACAGTCGGCGTTTTGGCCAATGTATGAAGAAGTTTATACTGATGGACTACATTGTTTGACTGATGCAATGTGTTGTATGAAGCATATACATTTACACTTGTAGACCGTATTTCTGATGTCTTGGTCTGAAAGTTGCTACTGAAGTATCCAGCTACGTTTCTCTGTTTTAACGATACTATTTTGTCGTGTATAAATCTACCACCTCCAGCACCAGGATCGTCGTTGATGTATGAAGACTGTGACGTATAGACCGAGGGAAACTGTTTGCTTCCAAGAGAAAGATCAACTGACTTAGAACAATGCACATCCCCTTCGATACACTTTCGGATGTTTGTCGAAAAAATTTTCACACTCCGTGTCGTGTTCACCGGGTGTAAAAGCTTTAAAACACCTTCCCTGGTATTGGAGTTCGTCACGAGACCGTTAGCTCTGAAGTTACCAGTAGTCGTGTTAATTATTCCTTTTTCTTGCTGGCTGAACTTGCTTTGATTTAGGTGCTGAGTATTGACCGAAGGTGTTGATTGGTTCATGAGAGCTTGTTTATCAAACGTCTTGGGAAGATGCTGTTCAGACCCACTAGCGCCGTTACTTGGAAGCATAGAGCAGTCTTTTTCTACCGCAAGCACGAACCTGAGAAGGAAGAAGTATATTGTCAGAGAAAGAGCACCACACCAGTAACTGTAACTCGCTGGCCGGTCACTTCCATAATTTAGAGATTTATTCAGCTGAAAAATAAAACTGCATTGTATCATGAGACACTTAACAATTTGTGTTGTCTTTCATACAAAGTGGTTACAATGTGGCGTAAAGTATTTTATCTTCTCAATCTGGGCACAACATAGCTTACATTGTATATGTTTTTCTACCTTAAGTTGCTAAAAGTTTGCATGTCTTTTGTTAACTTCTCAAATGGTTGGCGTATCTTGCAGTTTTAAATATTATAGATAGCACTCTTACTGACAGTCTTCGGCATAAATCGCGCACACGCGCTTGCGCACACTCACACATTCATATTTATGTGTCTGTGTAAAAAAAAAAAATCAACCAGTCACGCCCTTTAGGGCAGCACATGTCACAGATTATCCGTACCTTTTTTTCTCAAACAAATGACCTTTTCCCCTGAACGATTACAAACAATACAGAAAATAATCCATGCAGTCTATCATTAACAATTACAGATATAACTACAATCTAATAGAATAAAGATAAACACTGATGAAACATTGAAAACTCATATTCTTAAATCAAGCATTAGAATAAAATATAAAGTTAAGCGGACCTGGTGTTGTGGTCCCCTAAGACAGCGATGGTGTCGTGTACCAGGTGAACGGAGGTTATGTTGAAGCTTGTCGAGTCTACCACTTTCCCGGACTTGACCAGCTGAAGGGTCAGTGGTGAGGAGACCAGTAGATCTTCCTGTGTAGAGTAGGACCAAAAACAGTTAAGGTTCCTTAAGTTCTCAAAGAACATCACTGAATTAGACAGACAGACAGACAGACAGACAGACGGGCAGGCAGGCAGACAGGCAGACAGCCAGATAGACAGGCAGACAGACGGACAGGAGGGCAGACAAACAGACAGACAGACGGGCATGCAGACAGACAGACAGACAAACAGACAGACGGACGGACGGACAGACAGACGGACAGACAGACAGACAGACAGACAGACAGACGGGCATGCAGGCAGACAGACAGACAGACAGACAGACGGGCATGCAGACATACAGACAGACAGACAGACAGACACATACGGGCGGACAGACAGACAGACATACATACATACAGACAGACAGACGGACGGACGGACAGTCGGGCGGACAGGAGGGCAGACAAACAGACAGACAGACGGGCATGCAGACAGACAGGCAGACAAACAGACAGACGGACGGACGGACAGACAGACGGACAGACAGACGGGCATGCAGGCAGACAGACAGACAGACAGACAGACAGACGGGCATGTAGACAGACAGACAGACACAGACGGGCGGACAGACAGACAGACATACATACATACAGACAGACGGACGGACGGACGGACAGTCGGGCGGACAGACAGACAGACAGACAGACAGACAGGTCGTCTCCTCATCATCCTCCTTCTTCCTGCTCCTATAATCTTATAATAAACATGGACCCTAAACCAACGCACGCAAAGCCAATTCTAGACTTGTTCATGATTGACTGAATTTTGCAGCTTGATTATTCTACAGGATGAATGACCAGTCTCAAGCCAACCATCCTTGGTCGCCTCTTACCACATGCATGAAAGCTTATAATGTTACTATTCTTGGCCTCTTTTATAGGCCCTGATCAACATGGATGATTTTGTCATATCCGACTCTCCTGCCTTGGGCTCTCCTCAGTCTACCTACTTTCATTAGGCGTGTGTATCTCGCTAAGTGTGGTCCATATCTCTGGACATATTCGAGATGTTTGTTTAGCTTAGTTTAGTCGACTGATCAACATCACGGCACACTGGTGTAACCCATAAGTTAGTTAGTTAGTTAGTTAGTTAGTCGACAGATCATCCTCGTTGCACATCGAACCATTCAGTCCATAAGTGCTCGGATCCCCTCCTCAGCAAATCCCGCAGCGTGTAGCGGCTAACGACGCCAGTTCTGTGTTGGTTTATCAATCTTCTTTGGCTTCCTGCGTAGTGTTCTTGTTTGGCCACTCCTCTTTTAATTTGCTGCTCCCGCAGTCTGGCCATTGTTGTAGATTCACAGTCATCACTTGGTTCTCACCCATAAGTGCTACGTTCTACTCCTAACTCAAGGCTGAGTCCGGAAAATCTCAGTTCAGTGCACGAACTCCGCAGCACCGGTGAGGATCCTGAAATACTTTGGGTAGATTTTGTAAAGGATATGCGAATTTAAAATAAAAAAAATATTTTTATTGTGCTGGGCAGCGCCGTTAGGCTACTTATTTTTTTCGATGTCCAACTGCCTAGGGATTTTTTACGTGCGCAACAATACACGCAGGCGTCCGATCTCACTACCCAGAGACCAGGGGAAATGTTGTTACTAGAAGTCCACAAGAAAAAATCCCGGCCCTCACCGGGGCTTGAACCCAGGACCTGCAGCACTCGAGGCGGACACCATACCTTGAGACCACTCAGCCCCCTGTGTCCGAGATATTGGATATAAGTCATGAGCATAACTCTAGCCCATCTACCGCTTCAAAGTAGTGTCACCGAATACGGTGGTTGGAATGCACTGCTGAAATGATTCTGCAGTTTTATGAAGGCGAAGGCAAACAACGACAGTATAAAACAGACAACACAGAGAAGAATAAACGACAATATAAAAAAGACAACAAAGAGAAGAATAGGTGGAAGAAGGAACATCTGTCAATCAGGCAGAGGTGGAGAAAACCGAGGAAACGAAAATGAGTTACAGAGAAGAATACACAATTCCGATCGGATCTCTGCATACGGGTTGAAAGTACACACGTTCCATCCGTCACACAGAGATGGAGAAACTAGAGTAAAGAAAAGTGAGCGATGAAGAGAAATAAACTGCATTTGTATTATCTCTGTCTGATGGATGTAAGTACGCAGCTTCCATCCTTCAGGCGGAAATGGAGAAACACGAGTAAACGATAATCAGTGATCGAGAGAAATAAATCACAGAAGGCACAAACAATAAGGCGTGCACAATTTTGTCTGGCATATTTCCTTGCGTCCGCATATTTCTATATTTTTTACTAGTTATATCTCAAATTAAATCACACTTTAACAGACAAACACGTGTCCTTTTGCATATCATTTGCAGGACCTTGCGATCAATTCAAGGTAAGTTCAGTAGTTTGCCATTGTTTTCTGAACTGGGTCAGCAGTGAAGACCAACTTAATGCCAGTGTAAAGGTTGAACCGCCTACCTCGCTATCAGCTTACTGGAAATAAGATCAAGACGTCGACAAACACATAATAAAGCAAACATTGAAATAAGAGACAGTCACCATAGAAATATCCCAAATGTGGAGCCCAACGACACTGCAGAAGTCTAAGATTCTCTCATACCTGAAAGACACACACATAAAATATGAATAAGTTCGTTGAAAAATATACTTCTGTGTGTAATACAAACATTTCACAAAGCATTGGTACGTAAAATCATTATGATATGTTCTTGAATATATTATGACAACGCGCACACGGACATACACACATACGCATGTACACACACATTAACACAATATCTCTCTCTCTCTCTCTCTCTCTCTCTCTCTCTCTCTCTCTCTCTCTCTCTCTCTCTTACATACATTTATGGACACATGTTCATACACCTTCGCACCCGCACACACTCATCTGTACTTTTCTACGTATGCGCGCGCACAGACATACGCTCACAGGTTGGTTCAAAAATGTTAAAGAAAAGATAGACAATAGTCTTTAATGCAATAAATTATGAGTTAAAATATAATACACCACACCACACTTTCTGTATAGTGTAAAATGTTTGCAAAATATTTCCTGGGCAGAAGTATGAAAATAAGACATATTAGCGATTAGATATTCACAAAGAGTGAGGTGGTAAAATGTTACACACGTAACATAGCATCTTACCAGATTTTATCGCATTTGACAACAAACGTGACAGAATTATTGTCAAAGCATAGTTGGTGAAACACAGTGGGCGACGTCTCCGTTCTCACGGCTCTCAACATGGTCTCACATTGGGAGCTGGCCATCTGTTGAAATAGCAATGCAGTAAATAGTTAAGGATTATTTAGCATGCACTGAGGAGCATTAGGTATATAGTGTTCGCCCTATATTTTAAGAGGACATTCAGTTGGTGACGTTGTCAATTTCACACTGGCCGCATTTCCTGGTACCCATTTTAGACTAAGTAGGCCTTCGAGTATAATCAAATAAAAAAACAAAAACAAAAACAAATTCCCATCTCGGAAGGAATTCAAACACACGACGGTCAGGCAAATGTCCTATCTGCTGCGCTACCGCAACATCCTTTAGTTTAAAAAAAAGAAAAAAAAAAGAGTAACAGTAAAGGACTCGTTCCCGCGTATTTAGGCGGAATAAGCATATGGCTTTTCTTGACTTGATTCAAAAACAAAAATTCCAAATCGGCCTCGTTTAACCTGCTTCTTCAGCACTGGTTAGAGTTGAGATCCGTGGTATTTGTGGGTTTTACCCTGTTTTTGTCTCTGCGCTCTTACGAATGAGTCCTAATTCGGACAGGTTATATAGGCTTTTGTGTCTGTGACGTCAGCTGGGAGATTGGTCGGCGAGCTGTTCTTTATGCTCGTCTCCTCTGGTGGTTTCTTTGGTTAGTGAGGGCTCCTGGATCCTCTGGCTTCATGATTGCAGTCCTTATAAGGACTTTTCATTTGGTCCTTTTGCCTCATTTTTTGTATATTGTCTGTATAAGCTTTTCGATGTTTTCATTTTCATCCTTGAGCCTTTCTTCTCTTTCGAGTTTGAGTTTCTGCTGCCTTTCGATTTTTCCTCTGTGATCAACCACGGGACGATCTCTGTGCCATCATAATAGTACCCACCTGGGTATTCGGAGTGTTCGTGATCATAGTGTATATCTGGGTATTCTTCAGAGTCCTGGCGGGGCATTGGTTTCCCCTTGAATTTCTTGGGCTTCTTGCTTTTCTTTTCTGCCTTGCGCCTTCTGAATTCCTTGCGCCTGAATTCCTCTTTCCATTCGTATTCTGCTTTCTGCTTGAGAATAGAGGTACAGGTGTAATCCATGGTGACGACGGGGTGTTCCGTGTGCCGTCGTCATCGTGCTCCTCTAGGTTTTCTTCATAGGTTATAGGGATATTGGTTTCCCCTTGAATTTCTTGGGCATTGTGGTTGGGCTGTTGGCTTTAGCTTGCAGTTCTGGCTCGGTCTTTTATTGGGTGTCATCTTGCAGCCTCTCTGTGGTCTTTTCCGTAGTTTCTGCTGGTTTGTTTTAGGTAAGCTCCCTTTCAGGTTTTAGCATTTCTCTCTGCTTGGTTGCTTGCAGAACCTCTTAATTCTTCTTTGTCGTCTGCACTATGTGCTCCACCTCTTGTTTGATGTTTTGCTGGATCACCTTTATTTCAGCAAGCAGATATTCATTGTCGCTGGATGGTGCCGGTGTTTGAAGTAGCTTGATTTGTTTCTTTAACTCGTCTTGCAACTGAGCTCTTTCCACTTGTGTATATGGTTATACCCCCACATTTTTATAGACCCATCGGCGCTCGTATGCACTCTTTATGCAGCCAACATAAAGGTCTAAAAGTGCTTTCTAATCTGGCGATGAATGACAGATAAATGGGATCTACTTGGTAAACATTCTCCCGTAAACTGATACAAGCCTATACAAGCCACGCGTGTTAATAACCATATTTGTGTAATGTTTAAGATGCGATGTAAGCATACATTATCGTTTGGGGATGTATGTGGCTTGATTTTAATGCTGGTAATACAGGGGGAGGGGGAGGTAGGATACTATAATACACACTTTAATTAAATCCCATTCGCCTCAGAAGTTATTACTGTAAAATGATAACTGTCAGTTTCACAGTAAATTAAAATAACTGTCTGACCATTGAGACTACAGTAATAAAATTGTACAGAGAGGGTGAATGTGGCTATTAGACTAGGAAACACGGAATTAAAGTAATAGCTGACTGGACTGAATAGGAAAATGTAGCAACCGCTTGATAAGTGATGGAATTAAAGTGACAACTTGGAGCGGGTAAATAGGTAAGATAGACATAGTAACAACTATGAGTGGGTAAGTGAAGCAGTCGCATGGTAGAGATGTACTTAAAGTAACAACCATGAGTGGGTAAATGTAGCAATTGCAAGTTGGAGATGTAATTAAAGTAATAACTTAGGCTGAATAGATACACGCAGCAATCGCCGTGGAAAGAAGAAGTTAACGTGACATAATAAGTATAGTTTTCGGAAGAGATAGAAGATGCTTCTGCAGTAACTATGTCTGAGCGACTAAATCTAGTTACTATTAAGCTGGAACAGACGTTGCTACATGAATAACTATATCTGAATGGCTAAATCTAAATCTAGTTAGGCGAGACGGACATATAATCAGATTGCTACTGGAACTGTTAGTGTTGGAACTCTTCACTGGCTGCTGAGGATGGGGACTTATGGGAATGTCCCGAATGCTGTGATGTCGGTTCCTAAATCAATCAATCAATCAATCAATCAATCAATCAATCAATCAAGTTACTATTCAGCTGGACCAGACATTGCTAAGGGAATAACTATGTCTGAATGGCTAAATGTAGTATTTGACTGGGACAGACGTTGCAACGGCAACTACTATGTCTCAGTGGCTAAATTTAGTGTTCGATTGGAACAGAAGTTGCTAAGTTATAATTATGTTTGAGTGTCTAAATCTAATATTCGACTAGTCAGACGTTGCTAAGGCAATAATTATGTCTGAGTGGCTTATTCTAGTATTCACCTGGGGCAGATTTTTGTTACAACAATACCTATATTTGAGTGGTTAAAGCTAATTAGCAGTAAATGTGGCATTTGACAGGGACATGATGAATTACACATACACTTTGACGAATGTCAGTAATCTAGTATTGTTCATTTTTCAGCCCTCACAATCAGGATGTGGGCACAATGAAGTCTACAATATCAAAGCGTCAAGCCTGTTGTTTGTCTGGACTCACACGGCAATTGTTTACCGCACGGCGCTGGTCTCTCGTTGATTATGCGGAGCTAAAGCATTTTTCCATGGCTGCAACAATTTCGTCTGTTGACTTGCCAGTTAGAATTGTTTGTGTCTGAAGTTTCCTTCTGTTTGATGGTGGAATACTTGCCACTGATGTTGTGTGGAGGAAACAAACGCCCGCATCAGACAGCCGAATTCTTTGCCGGCTGTTTAACACTACACAATTCTTGATACATTTTTTATGTTAGGTCGAAATGAAAATGAAGGCATGTGCTGATGAACAGTGGGATCAAGGTGTTTCATGAATATTTATAAACGTGCTCTCATGTCACACCACCTTCGCATATTTTATGGCTCTAAGTTCGCTTTATTTCCATGCACTCTTATAAAAATGTGAATTTCTCGGCATGATTGAAGTCTGCATTTGGCCTTCAATTTCAGTTTGATTTAAGGTCGTGGTGTTCCGTATCCCATAAAAAGTAAAACTGTCGTGCCAGTTCGTTTCTTCAAATGTGAATGTAAGGATGAAGTTTCTCACATGTTTGACTGCACGCCGTTGGCACAGGCTTGGAAACCAGGCATCAGTTCGCCTTTTCAAATAATGACTTGAGTTCATCGGAGTTGATGTGGCCACAAATGACGAGAGATACAGCTCTTACAGCTCTGCTCCACTATCTATGAAGATTTGTCACCGCCTAAGCCCTCGGGTAATATCAGTCGTCGGAGTTGATGTGGCCACAAATGACGAGAGATGCAGCTCTTACAGCTCTGGTCCACTATCTATGAAGATGTTTTCATCGCCTACGATCTCGGGTAATATCCATCGAGGATATCTTTCCTGCGTTTCCATTTCTGTAATAATAATTTGTCTCGAAGCAGTTTTCTGCTATGGGATGTGATCTGATGTGATAGCACCATCACATTTTTTAGGCATATATACTCGGAGGAATAGGTGGCCCATCTTTCCTTTACTTTCGCAGGCGACAAGTCCAGGAATAGAACTTGTGTCCGACGTGCTCGTGACATTACCGGCTTAGTTCGCTATCAACTTGGCTAATGTGCCCGCTCCACGTCTACAAACAGCACAGAAACCATTGCAAGTGTTTTGATTTCACACGATGTTATATTCTTACACTTCATTGGCACCTTTCCGTCTTGACAGACGATAGTTTGGTACATTGTGCTTCAAAAAGGCTTAATAACTACGATCCATGGCGGTGGCGAGTGTGGCTGGTAAGGCCAATTCTTGCTGCAAATGTTTGCCCACAGTAGGTGCATGTGAAAACATGGTCATTTCCACCATTTTGCACCATCTTACGTCTCTCACGCTCTATGTGTGCTTTATCTGCAATCATTTTCTCCTTTGTCTTTATTCCATTTCTGATAGTTGCCCTCCATGCAACACGTTCAGCGGCGACGTGCTCCCAATGTGCATTATCAATGCCTGTATCAATCATGTCCCGCTTACACACATCTTTGTATCGTAGCAGAGGCCGACCCTGAGATCTCCTACCCGTCTGTAATTCCCCAAAAAAGATGTCCTTTGGTATTCTACCATCATCCATCCTCCTAACGTGTCCTATCCATCTAAGTCTACGAAGACTGAGCATGGAATACACCGTCACACAACCTGATCTTTCCAATACTTCAGTATTTGTGATTTTGTCTTGCCACTTAATACCAAGTATTCTTCGCAGACACCGCATATGAAAGCTGTTTAAACGTTTCTCTTGGCGTGAGTAAGTTGTCCAGGTTTCACTGCCATAAAGAAGAGTACTAAGGACACATGCTTGGTAGACGAGGACTTTTGTTTTGGCAGTAAGCTTCCTGTTCTCCCAGACTCTTTTTGCTAACATGTTCATTGTTGTCGCTGCCTTGCCAATCCTGATGCTGATTTCCTGATCGAGAGATAATTTGCTATTTACCTCTGATCCTAGATATGTAAAATGGTCTACTATCTCCAGTTCGGCGTCGTCAATAAAGATTGATGGTACACCATGTACACCTTGTGACATAATCTGTGTCTTCTTTTTGTTAATTGTTAAACCAAATTCAGAACAAGCATTGGAGAATGCAGATAGTAGATGTTGTAATTCTTCCTCAGAGTGGGTCGTAATCGCAGCATCATCCGCAAAAAGCAACTCTCTGATTAGTACCCTGCTAATTTTGGTCTTGGCCTTCAATCTCTGAGCATTATAGATGCCACCATCTGAGCGTGAGTGAATGTATATACCGTCATCCTGATCACGAAAGGCATATTTCAGTAGAAGTGAAAAGTATATCCCAAAGAGGGTGGGGGCTAGTACACAACCTTGCTTAACTCCACTCTTGATTTCAAACTCTTCTGAAGTTGAGCCATCAAACTTGATTATACCCTTCATGCCTGTGTGGAACGATTCCACAATGGACAGAAGAGTTGGTGGGCAGCCAATCTTCTTTAGTGCTTTGAACAGACCCTCACGACTGACCAAATCGAATGCCTTTGTGAGGTCGATGAAGGCAATAAACAGTGGCTGATTTTGTTCCCGGCATTTTTCTTGCATCTGTCGCAATGAGAATATCATATCAATGGTAGACCGGTTCTGACGGAAGCCGCACTGTGATTCGGGATAGACTTGATCTCCCAGGACTTGAAGTCTGTGCAGGACAATTCTGGCAAATACTTTCCCAACAATACACAGTAGTGAGATACCCCTATAATTGTTACAGTCGCTCCGATCTCCCTTGTTCTTGTACAGCGTTATGATGTTTGAATCTTTGAAATCCTGTGGGACTTGTCCTTCTCGCCAGCATAGCTCTATTAGCTGGTGGATCTGTAGAGCGAGTGTGTCTTGCCCACTTCTGATCACCTCTATTGGAATCCCATCCTTACCTGGAGCCTTGCCAGATGCAAGCTCATTTATAGCACACTTAACTTCTGTTATAGTGGGAAGTGTGTCCAGGTGGTCAAGAGTTGGCAGCGCCTCTATGGCGTTGAGGGCATCATCCGCTAGCTTGGTCTCACTTGAGTAAAGCTCTAAATAGTGCTCGACCCATCTATCCATCTGCTGTTTCTTATCAGTGATGATTTCTCCAGTCAAGGTTTTCAGCGGTGCACTTCTTTTGATCATTGGACCACAGGCTTTCTTTATCCCTTCATACATGCTTCTGATGTTTCCCTTATCACTAGCGATTTGAATGGACTTACATAACTTGATCCAATAGTCATTCGCACACTGCCTGACAGCCTTTTGTACATCCTTCCTCGCTTGCTTCAGCTCACTCAGAGTGTTACGCGTTGGTCTTTCCTTGTTTCTGAAGAGAGCTTTCTTCTTTTTATCAATCAAGGGCTGCAGTATCTGGCTGTTTGCCGCAAACCAGTCCTGCCTCTTATGATCCACAGTGCCGTAAACCCCTACCGCTGTTTTATAAATAGTTTCCTTAAGTTTACTCCATTTATCATTTACTATACAATTTTCTGATGTACCATTGAAAGCGTCTTCAAGTTGCTGTTGAAATTCAAAGCACTTTCCAGGATCGTGAGTGTTAGTAATATTAATCCTGGGGCTAGACTTGTGTTTAGCTGTGTAGATTCTCTTTGGTCTCAGTCTAACCCTTGCAACAACCAAAGAATGATCTGTATCACAGTCAGCACTGTGGTAACTTCGAGTTAATGATGTATGGTTCAGATGTTGTCTCCGTGTGATAATGAAGTCCAGCTGATGCCAATGGCCGGATCTTGGGTGTTTCCATGTGACCTTATGCATCTCTTTTGTTTTAAAAAAGGAGTTTGTAATACATAGGTCATTTCTAGTGCAATGCTCCAGCAGCCTTTGCCCATTATCATTCATGCGACCGATGTTGTATTTTCCAAGGCACACTGGCCATGAACTCGAGTCCCTGCCCACACGAGCATTGAAATCACCGAGCATATAAATGTAGTCGGATTTTGGAACTGCCTTGATCGCAGAGTCTAGCTGCTCATAGAACGTATCCTTTACATCATCAGAGGAAGCGAGTGTCGGTGCATATGCAGTGATAATGGTGGCAAATCCACAAGAGGTTGCCAAGCGCAGTGATAATAATCTTTCATTACCTCCAGCTGGGATATCAATCATTCCCAGTAGCGAATTCTTCACTGCAAAGCCCACACCATGTTGCCTTTTTTCTGCCTGCCCTCCTCCCTTCCAAAAAAAGGTGTAATTGTTTTCCCTGAGTGACCCTTCCTCAGCGAGGCGAGTCTCCTGCAGGCCAGCAATATCAATGTTAAGACGATTGAGTTCAGCATCAATCACAGCCGTTTTTCTCACATCGTCAATATTTGTCAAGTCAGTGGAAAATCCAGGACACATGGTTCTCACGTTCCAGGTTGCAAGCCGTAGCTTGAGGTTTCTATTCTTTTTATTAGTACCTGGTGCATTGGTTTTACAGCCTGCGATTCAGATTTTGTCCTAGCCCCAAGCACCCATTGAAGCAGGCAGGCTGTGGCGGATCAGCACCCAATTGGCTGGGGGCTGCCCAGCTTGAGGCGGGCGGTAGCTGATCAGTGACACCTGTAGGTGTCTCCCACCGTCAGAGGCAACGCGTGGCGCCCCATGTCTACGCCAACTGACAAGGACTTATAACCCGTAACAGTTGCCTCTCGCTTTGATTCCGAGACCGGTTAAGACCAGGGATGGAGTTATTGCCTCTCCATAGCACAAAGCCTGGGCTAAAATAAAGAAACCATGTGTTGCCCATGCAGCATGATCCCTCTCTCGACCTGCCTAGTTCACTCCAGAGGAAAGTTGACAGCTATAATCTGGAACAAGACAAGCTGCAGAAGCTGCCGGATCAGCAAAGCAATGCTCTAACTGTTCGCCTGTCGGAGCTTCGATCCTAGACCAGCTGCCAACCAAGGCTTAGGGCCTGGTCTGCCCTGCCATGACTTATTTTGTCTTTGGGTTGCATTTCCTCGCACCAGGATAAGGCTAGTACCCTCCCAATTGCGCTCTTCCGCCCGAAGCCGTTTGCACAATGTGGGGTGTCGGGTTTGGTAAGCGCCGCCCAACATTCGGCGCTGACAGAAAGCAGGTAGTACCGTCTACTGTCATCCGGTCGCTCAGTCATATCTGTCTAAGACCTGACTAAGATTCTTACACTATATAGACACTATTACTATACGTGTGCCAACTTCTCTGCGTTCCATTTCGGCCTTTCATTTCTATAAGCATCCTTTAAACTGTTCCAAGTTTTCTAATTTTACATGTTGTTATATTCTTACACGATATAGAAACTAATACTATACATATGTCAACTTCACTGGGTTGCAGTTTTTCTCAATTATTTCCAGAACTAGGGATTTTAATCGACATGGGTTGTATTGATCTATTCTCCTAGCCCTGGAATATCTGTGCTAATTAAGAGATTCACATGGCAGTGACCAGGTTGAACACAAACATCACGAGACATAATTAAAGTCAACATGTCAGCTCATATGAGTAAGCCAAAGCTGAAGATTATCTGCCTGTCTTTGATCAAGCTCCTCGGAAGGAAATTATTATCTGAATTCTGTTTATGAAAGTTATACTGCTTCCAAAGCCTAGTCCCATTTTTAAAACAATGGCTAAACATGTGAGCTCGTATGCTTGTTATGCTCGTTAAACATTTCTCGAAGCTGTAACAGTAGGTCGTGCGTTCGACACCGTGGCACAATGTCAAAATGAGAAAATCAACAGTGCTGAACAACATGGATGTGTGCGTATGTTTATGTGCAAATATGCTTGCGTGGCTTCTAGTAAACACACATTTGATCCTTACTGATACTGTAATATATATATATATATATATATATATATATATATATATATATATATATATATATATATATATATATATATATATATATATATATATATATATATATATATATAGTCAGACAGAAAGAAACAACCATACAAAAAGGACTGAGACACAGATAGACATTAAAGCATGACACCGACTAGTGCTACACAGACATTGCTCTAACCTTATCTTCACAAGATCCGTGGAAGAGACACCAGAGTATCTGCAGATACAGCACACACGCATGTCTGAGTATTTTCATTGTCAGAATGGGCAGGGCGGTGTCTCTAACAACTCGACCAACCACCCTCTAGATTCTTTTGTCTACAGCATTTCTCCAAGGTCTCGATTTTAAAGCTGTGGAATAACGAACTTAAATAGAGCAATGCATCTATATATTCTATATTCTAGTTTATAGAAGTCAACGTCTGTGGTTTAAAGGTTAGTGAACGCAGTTTCAAAATTTCTCGTCAAAAGTGATTGGGAGTTCGAAATGATCCGTGGATCGTTTTGTGTTGATTTTGGTGATATGAGAATCGACCGTTCAGAAAGCGATGACTAAGTTAAAAGTTAGTTAGATTCATATCCTTTACAGGACGTCACAGTCAACCACTGCATTATTTGGCTGTGGTGATTTGTTTTGCAAGTTTACGTTCAGTAGTTTGCCATTGCTTTCTGAACGACCTGCACTCATACCTTGTCATAAAAAACCCATGCAAGAGGTCTGCTACCAAATCGACCGGAGCCATGTTTCGAAGGCGGTATGCCAGTGTAAGTAACATAACGGATCACGCCATCACAGTTGTCAGCTAGATCGGGCATTCTAGTATACAATTCAGCACCAACAAGCACTGTACGACACAGTTGCAGCGGACTAAAGATAAACGTGTTAGACATGAATCTAGAGCGAGGAAGCGTTACTGAAAAGCAAGCGGATTGGCTGGTGAGACAAAACTGATTGGAATCAGGTTGGATACGGGGCCGACGCAAGCGTGACCCGGGCATCCTTCGACGTGACTATCTGAAGATCGGACGTATTGTCTTGTATGAAATTCCTGAGTCTTTCCCTGGTCAACAGCAGGGAGAGTGGTGTTCGTGTGACCTGCTGGTATGAGTTTGGCTACCTTGACTGGTCTGTGATGCGGACGAGAAGCTCAGATCTATCATTTCTGAGTGAAGGGACAGTCTTTCGTCTGTTCCATGAACCAGGTGCTTGCCTTAGAGAGGTCTTCAAGGGGGGAAACTTTATCTGAACTGACTACCCTGCCTCACCCCATCCAGCCTGTCCCTGCTCTTTTAATTCTACTGTGACCACACGAAGAGTTAAGTATCACCAAGTGATGATCCATTTACACCCCTGATCATAGGAATAACACCCGAGGGTGATTTCCAAATAAGAACTTTTATTTTAATTCACCCAAGAAAATTATCTATGATGCTCCCCATGGACTTATTGACATCCAGTGAATCCATCATATAGTTTATTCCTTCGTCACCCAATGACCATAGAAGAACTCTTATCTTTATTTAAGCTTCCAGATAACAGGAGAGGAGGAAAGCCCATGCACGTATTTGATATTAATTAGTGGGATTATGTGATATATCTTGAATGTGATAATTCTTGCGTTCATGGTTTCCACATATGCATGTTTATGATATATGAAGCTATTCATCAGTCCTTCC
The DNA here is from genome assembly GCA_963921405.1 of Cepaea hortensis. Lineage (NCBI taxonomy): Eukaryota > Metazoa > Mollusca > Gastropoda > Stylommatophora > Helicidae > Cepaea > Cepaea hortensis. Next base: position 165,162,685 of record OY992877.1, on the reverse strand, counting down.
CCAGCATTTGATTTAATAAATTTTGGAGTTAATGAATAGTTTGATGTTCACTCACTTGTGACGTCTAGTCAGAGCTATGTGTGTTATTACAAATGTAATTAGCAACAATCACATATATTAGGAGCAAGATGAGGCTGGGAGACCTCACGTGGCAAACTACACATTTATAGTTACATCTTTGTCTACGGAATATCCGCAGACTCCTAAAGCCCATCTGAGAGAACCCTACTTCATATATTATCAGTGTAGGACTTGACCATGCCTGTCTAGTTTCTCACTGGGGGGTCTCAGAGCCATTTCTGGTTCTCTTCAGAGGGGCAAAACTTTTAGTGTGGGAAACATGTCTTTATCCGGGATTCCACTAGATCTCCAGAGTTAATATCTTTCTACACCATCTCACAATGGTGGAACCACACTATTAAAATCATTATACTTGATCTATTGCCCTTCGTTGGGAAGGGGGGGGGGTGTAATCATTCTTACTTACTACCTCACAGCGGGATTACGAAATACGCTCGTAACCCGTTTGCCGGCGATGACAAAATACTGAATGTAATAACTAATATAGCCTAGAAAATCACAAACAGTTAATAAATTCTGGGCTTGATTGCAACTTCCTGTATTTGGGTTACAGAAATAGTAATCCATGCACAGTAAACGGAACAATTATCTGTGTTGTAATAATGTTTGAATCTATAATTTTTGTTTGTTGAAAAGCTTCCACGTTGTAATTTAATCTAGTTATATTACTCTGCCCATGTCGCCAAATATGCGGAATAATGGCAGCAGTCAACTAAGTTATTGTAAGTGTATTGAAATGTTGGCTGTAGAATAATAAAAGAAATGATCACTGGGAAGAAAAAAATAACTGGCACATGTTGGAATAAAAAAATAACACACACACACACACACGCACGCACCCACGCACGCAAGCGCGCGCACACACACATGCGTACGTACAAATGGTACCAGAACCACTAATGTTTGCAATTTTACGGTACAGCGGCCTAATCTGCCTAGTCTTGTTAGTTTCCAACTAACGAATATAATTTACAAGTGCAATGTGCACGCGGATTATTATAATTTGTCGTCATTATTTGTGAATGCACGAGTCGGAATCATTAACCGGAGATGTGAGAGAATGCATCCACGGGATCATTTTTGTGTAATAATTCAAATCTTGATGCATACTCCAAAACAAAAGTCCTTGTCTATCAAGCCTGTGTCCTTAGTACTCTTCTTTATGGCAGTGATCGCTGGAAACCTTGCCAACTTACTCACACCAAGAGAAACGTTTAAACAGCTTTCATATGCGGTGCCTGCGAAGAATTCTTGGTATTAAGTGGCAAGACAAAATCACAAATACTGAAGTATTGGAAAGATCAGGTTGTGTGACGGTTTATTCCATGCTCAGTCTTCGTAGACTTAGATGTATAGGACATCTTAGGAGGATGGATGATGGTAGAATACCAAAGGACATATTTTTTGGTGAATTACAGATGGGTAAGAGTTCTCAGGGTCGGCCTCTACTACGATACAAAGATGTGTGTAAGCGGGACATGATTGATACAGGCATTGATAATGCACAGTGGGAGCAAGTCGCCGCTGAACGTGTTGCATAGAGGGCAAAGATCAGAAATGGAATAAAGACAAAGGAGAAAATTATTGCAGATAAGTCACACACCGAGTGTGTGTGACGTAAGATGGTGCATGATGGTGGAAATGACCACGTGTTCACATGCACCCACTGTGAACAGACATTTACAGCGCGAATTGGCCTTATAAGTCACATTCGCTACCGCCACAGGTAAAAGTTATTATGCCTTTTTAAAGCACAAACTATCGTCTGTCAAGACGGCAAGGTGTAAATGAATGATGATGAATGATGATGATTCATACCCTGTCTACACTGGAATCAAATGCTGATAATGCTACCACCAAGCCACGCCAGAACTGCCCTCTCCCGCACGCTCTCTCTCCCCCTCTCTCTTTCAAACACCCACACCCACACCCCCACACACACAAACACACACACTCACACGTAGACACACACACACACACACACACACTCACACACACACACAAGCCCACTTACACATATCTCGTGTACAACCGGCAGGTATGTGTATGTCATCTATATGTAACATATTTCCGAAAGCCAAACCTGCCTTTCCAGGCTTTATTTAAACATGCCAGTTTTGCATGGGCGTTGACATTGTAAGTGCAACATTTCCAACGAGTCTCCGATCTCTGTTTATTCACCGCTAATATTATAAGTGATGTATATGTAATTTGGGGGACGCGATGGCGAAGTGGCTAGAAGCCTGCCTGCCCTGACTGGCCCCTTAGGTTCGAATTAGCACCAATGCGCTTTGAACTCAAGTGTATTCCACACACGCTACTTCTAGTAGCACTGGATTCAGTTTTGCATATGGATTAGCTTTCCCTAATACCAGTGTTCCTCGCCATCAGGCGAAACCACTCCGCCTTCAGAGGTACTTGAAATTTACTCCCCCAAGTCAAGGACGAGAAGTCAACATTTTAGTCCAACTGGCTGGCGTTAAGGGTTGAACCCCCTATCCAAAGATCAGCACACCGGATGTTTAAGAACGAGCTTTTATTCATTCGGACATGCTGACCTCCACAATGTTAATTCCATATCCTTTAAGGACGTAGCATTCAACCCCAGCATTGTTTGGCTGTTCATGATTCCTGGGCAAGTTTACTTTCAGAAGTTTGCCATTGCTTTCTGACAATGCAGTTGTAAAAAAAGACCTTGGCACCCACGTCTAAAGCGTGTAAGAGGATCCTTTATTTACTTACCTACTCCCAGGTTGACCCAGCCTAAACTGAACACCAGGAAATGTCTTTAGGGATGAAGGCGGCCGGCGTGATATCTCCTACATCTCCACCGGGGTGCCGATTAGTCTATCAAACACTGGTTAGCACCATTTATCCCATACGTCTATCAAACACTGGTTAGCACCATTTATCCCATACGCTTAATGGAGGTGAAAGGGTCCCTTACTTTACTAGTACTATGTGTCATGTATGTTGTGATGCTGTGTACATCTATGGCACATTTTTACATTATTTATATGCTTAAACTGTCATGATTTAGGACTGGCTGAATGTAAAACAAAAATGCAAAGACGATTTTCCACGCCATAAAGCATACTGGGTATATGGGGGATAGTCTCATATCTTAAAAGGTGAATTGACACTCGATGGGTGATGCGGTCAGTATCACACCGGCTGAATTTACTCCCCAGGACATTTTCTGGTACTCGTCATTGGCTGGGTCGACCTGGGAGCCAGGTCAATGACAAATACTCCCCATCTCCATAGGGATTCGAATACATGACTATCGGACCGAGAGGCAAGCGCGTTGGCCGCTGCGTTACTGCGACTCACTGTCTAAATATAGCACACATGTGTGAAGAAACGTTGTTTCCAGGAGTCTATATTTGAACATGCCATTGCATTTGTTGTGTACAGATGACGCGCCTAACAGCATCCCAGACTATCCCGATTTAGAAAGACATTGTGCATGGTATTATCAGCCAAAGGCAAATACGTCAACAGATATAACATAACGTAATCCTGAAATAGAGAATCCATAATGTCAGTTGCTCTAACTGACAAATAAACGCACAAACACACAAAAAGTGAATGTAGAAATAGAGAGCTATGCATTTACATTGTCTAAGATAAAAATACATAATTATAAATCAAATGAATGCAAACCTTGAAGCTCATTAATCAAATTATCTCATTCTTGCCTTTCCCGCGTATAAATTGGTAGACATAAAGCATAAAGTGTGCTCAGATGCGCAGATTACTATGATCACATTTCACTGTTACATAAACAATAAAGAACTGTTTGATGCATAAAGAAATAGAGACCCTTTTACTGAATTGAACATCAAAATAATAATCACCAAATCACACAAATAAACAAAAACTGATATAAATTGAAATATAAATTAACATGATTTGATTTGATATTAACACAAGCAAATTAAAGAAACAGAGAATGTAGGATACTCTGAATTACAGAAACATTGACATCTTCAGACGCGCTGGAAATTAAACCCGTCTCCTCCACTAAATGATACAATACCTAACCGAAGAAACATGTTTACTTCAACGGACAGCATTTATAATTAGATATATCACTTTATCTATTGCGAAATACAAATAATAACTGAGAAAAAAACACATAAATATAGGAATACACGGACCAATAAAATGCTGTCAGTTGCAATAAGAAAAAGAGCAATGAAGCACTATTTAGAACCTATGCTTTTATATGCATGTGTAACATGAACAATAAGTAGACAAGCAGATAAACATCTAATAGCAGTGAAATGTGGTTTCTGAGAAAAATGTAAAGAACACCATGGGAGGACAGAAAAACCATTAAGTAAGAAATGAAAACATCCGTAATGTGATTCGAGAAATTAGGCGTAGAACATCAAGATTTTTGGGCACGGTTTGAGGAGAAAGAATGAAAATCTCAGTAACAATGAGCAAGATAGATGGACAAAGAGCAAGAGGAAGGCAGAGAGAGAAATATCTGGATGATTTGGTCATATGACATAAAATTAGTTGCATATCCTTTACAGGACGTAGCTATCAACCCCATTATTTTTTGGCTGTTCGTGATTCCTAGGCAAGGTTACGTTCAGTAGTTTGCCATTGATTTTTGAGCGACCGGCATCCATACCATTGCATTAAAAAAAAATCAACGCAAAGCGGTCTGTTGCCAAATCGTCCGCAGCTGTGTTTCGAACGCGGTATGTGGGATAACGAACTACGCCCGTAACGCCTTCGCCACGGAACAGGTGTAAGGGAGCCAAGAATACAGACCTGACCCTAGACTCTGGTAGTGGTGATCGTGTGGGGTAACGAACCTTGACCGCCCACGCTTATCGACATAACACGTGATGATGATGAAAGACGTTGCTAATCTCGTCTCCTTGTGAAACTCACGTTTTCCCATTTAGACGTAAACTATTGATAACCATTTCCAGTCTTTAAAACATGTTTTCATCTCTTTACCGATTAATCATACACCTATTTCTCCATACCTTGCTGGCAACCGCCGAGAAAATAATGCTATTTACATAATGCTGATTTCTTATCGAATGAGTCTTCTGTAGAAAAATCTTGTTTCCCTACTGCTTCAACGGGAAGCAGATTAGCAGAAGGAATCCTCACATCGAATTTCTCCTCATTAGTCCATAAAAGATTTACTCTGACAGAAACGTCAATGCTTATAAGGGAACAACAGTGTTGCAATAATACGGGGGAAATGCAATAGCAAATATGATTTTATAAACGTGAAGCCAAGGATTCACGCATAAATCCTACCACACTTCAAGGTGCAATCCCCATCATCTCTTGCCGGAGACAAGGCAAACTAGGGAACCTGTAGTAAACGTGTACACCAGAACATACACCCATGCTTCAATACAAACACACAGGCGTAAATGTATGCAGCCATAACCTTAATGTTTACTTAGTTGCATATCCTTTACAGGACATAGCAGTCAACTCCAGCATTTTTTGGCTGTTTTGTGGTTCCTGGGCAAGTTTACGTTCAATAGTTTGCCATTGCTTTCTGAACGACTGGCACTCATACCATTGTATGGAAACTAACGCAAGCCGGTCTGCTTCCAAATCTGCCCTAGCTGTGTTTCGAGCGCGGTATGCTGGATTAGAAACTGCGGTGGTAACCCTTCCCACAGAGCCGGTCCAACTTAATAGTACATACACAACAAATTACAGCCACACAACAATACATCTTATATATAAATTAGGATCTCCGTCTGTCTGTCTGTCTGTCTGTCTGTCCGTATGTCTGTATGTCCGTCTGTCCTTTGTGCGCTCGCGAACGGCCCATCCGATTGAGATGAAATTTTCTACACGCCTTTCCTTCATTCCAGAGCTGCCCACTGTCATATTTTGTTAGTGTGAAATCGCCTGCTTACTCAGTATTATTTCATTTTTCATTTTTCATCATAATTTCATATATCTCAGGGGACCTAACTCTGTAAAAGTTATTTCAAGGGGCATAACTTTTCTGTATAACTTATAGTCATATTGTGGCATCGTTTTCAAAGATTTATAAACTCTTTGTCCATAGTTATGTACCGGCATATGAGTTATAATAAATAATGATACAATCTGTAAGGCATTTTCAAAGTTTTCATAAAAATAATGCACAATGCATAACATTGTAACTCATCTTTTTTTGCTTAAGAAGTTACTGTAGTCATGCAGGTGATTAGAAAGAGTTTTCATTAAAAATAATGGATGGTGTGTGGAAGAACGTTCTTTATGAATTTAATGAAGCCGGACAGGGTCAGGCAGACAGATAGACAGACAGACAGACAGATAGACAGTCGGGAACAGGAACTTATATGACTACTTATATAAATTAAATGAGATGCTTCACACCAGGAGCTGTGCGATGCCGGGCCAGGTCAGACAGACAGACAGACAGATAATCGGTAACGGGAACGGGAACTTATATGACTACTTATATGAATTAAATGAGATGCTTCCCACCAGGGACTGGGCGAAGCCGGGCCGTGTCAGCTAGTACAATATAAAACAGGTTCGCCGGCCGCGTAGCCAGGTGTCGAGAACGTTTGCCTGCCGGCGGGATGGCCATGTCTTCGAATCCCCATCGGAAGGAGAGTTATTTTTAATTGACCTGGGCTCTCAGGTCGATCCAGTCTAAAACTGGTACCATGAAATGTTCTGGGATGTTAAGACAGCCGGCCCATAATGACAACATTGCCTCCTGAAACCCCTTGATGTAATAACAAAAATCTAAGGTTAACACCATACATTAAATATACATCAAGGCGTAGAACAGCTTTGTGTACTTCACCTTTGCATTACAGCACACATATATACATGCATACACAAATATGTACACACATACAGCTATACATGCACACACATACAGACAGACAAACATACACGAATTAAGTACGGTGAAGCAAAATTCACCTACATTACATATTCTATAACTATTGTTTTTTAAAATGTTGCATATCCCTTTCAGACGTTGCAGTCAACACCAGCATTATTCAGCTGCTGTTGATGTACTAGGCAAGTTTTTACGTTCAGTAGTTTGCCATTGCTTTCTGAACGACAGGCTCACATACCCCCGTAAGTTACCAGCGCGGCGCGAACCGATGCCGATTCTCGCAACTGCTATTTTCCCCATGTGGGTATACGGGATTAAGAACAATCTCGTTAACCCCTTGGCTAGGGAGGCTATAAATAACTATTAGAAAATACAAAACATTTTGCCTGACTTGAAAATTAAAAAAAAAAAAACTATATTCAATACTATTCCTGAAATAAACTAACGCATGCTTCAGGCGATACATGTTTGCCTGTAAAACTAACGTGTACATGCCATCCGTACTGTACTTTACATTCCTTACAATGCATACAGGGACAAAATAATTAACGATATATTTATACCATAAATAGTGGACTTCTATTCATCAGCGGCAATATATTAGAGTAAAATTGTAAGCACAGTGTTGGAATGTTTTGCAACCATCAGACAGAGCGCAATGTAAAATATCTAGTGTTTGTGTCAGCTCACATTTACAGCTTTTAACATCAAAATAACAATAACAGAATTAGACAAATAAACACACACACATATATATATATATATATATATATATATATATATATATATATATATATATATATATATATATATATATATATATATATATAATAGCAAATACATTTATATGTATTGATTTGATAAAAACACAAGCAAATAAAAGAAACGGAGAACAACGGCACTCGTTGCAGTGGACGAGACGGTCAACGCAGGCGACAATGTTCTTTATTATAAACAATTAGACCAGTGGTTCTCAACCCCGGGGGGGGGGGATTTTAGGGTTTCCAGGGGAGGAGGAATTAAGATTATTTCAAGATCGCATTAATACAAGAACCGATTACTTGATATTGTTTTCCCTCTATACTTTACGGTTTTGTACTTCTCGCCCTTCTGAAATTCGTTTTATAACGTAAGCAGACCCGCAAATCACGTTTTATACAGATATCTAGACTTGTTCTAGTATTTGTTATTAAATTTAGCTTAAATTTTTTAAGTATACTGTAGAGGGGCGGGGTGGGGGGGGGGGGCGGCGGGATTTATAGGGAGAAAATACGAAAAGGGGGGGGGGATGACATTCTGAGTATATATGGTGAAGAGGTGCAAGGGTAAAAAAAGGTTGAGAACCACTGAATTAGACCATGTCCATCCCAAACAAAGCACCACGTGTGTGACTATTTTTCGCGTGAAACAGTCAACGTGTCATGAGTGATTGATTATTCTTCACGTACACCGATCACGTGTCATATGTGACTGTAAAAATCTGGCAAAATATAAATCCTTTACAATGGGCATGTTTGGACCTCTGTGAAAGAGAAAAACACTAGTGACCTCCTGTGACCGAAAGAGTTCATCTCATCTCATCTTATCATGTTCCTCCTGTACCTTGCGGTGTCGAGGTGAAGTATAATCTTCATGAGAGTGCCCGATTATGGGCTTCATATATCGATATTCCCATGGACTCTGCTATTCCCTCCGTCCAACGTTTACGTGGTCGGCCTCTTCCTCCGTTTCCATCTGGTCTGTACATCATTGCTTGTTGTGGTATATTGTTGACTGGTAACCTACTTGCATGGCCAAACCATTTGACTTGCTGCTTTCTAATAAAATCTAGTGCTGCTTTAACCCCAACTTTAGTCCTGATGTCTTCATTTCTGATCTTATCTCTTCTTGATGCGTTGAGTATTCTTCTCAGGAACCTCATTTCTGTTGTTGTGATTTTTCTTTTCTCTTTTTCTGTTATTGTCCGGGTTTGGCATTGATAGCATAGAGTTGGTAGGAAGATTGTGTTGTAAAGTGTTTTCTTAGTAGTTATTGATACATGTTTGTTCTTTAGTATTGGTGCCATTAGTCCAATGAGTTGATTTGCCTTATTGCACCTATTTTCGATCTCGTCTTCTGATATGCCGTTTGATGATATTATACTTCCTAGGTACATGAAACTCTTTACTTGTTTCAAGGGATGTTCGTTTAGGTGAATTGTTGTTGTTTGTTCTTCTTTAGTTATAGTTTTGCTTGTGCTAATTTTCATGTTATGTTCCCTACACATTTCGTTTAGACTATTCATGTGGTCTTATGATTCAGCTTCTGATTTTGCTATTAATGCTTGGTCGTCCGCAAACAGGAGTTCTCTAATGGTCAGATTTGATTTACAGATGGCTCTTCTTCTGTGTTCTCGTATTCTTGCTGTCTCTGCTTGGCTGGTTTCTTTACATATGTTGTCTATATATGTTATGAACAAAAGAGGGGACAGGATACAACCTTGTCATACTCCAGATCTTATGGTGAAGGGTTCTGAGTGTCCTCCAGTTGCTCTCACTGTGCATTCACTGTTGTTGTATAAACTTCTACATAGGTTTGTTAGATGTGTACTCACTCCATATTGTTTAAGGATTTCCCACAGCTTGTTTCTATCTACTCTATCGAAGAGTGTTTCATTGAATTCGATTGATTTTTCTATAAGTTGTCTAAGAGCAAAAATGGCATCTGTGCATCCCTTGTTTTTCCTAAATCCAAGTTGTGTTTTGCTTAGCTGGGGTTCTAAAGTAGTTCGTAATCTTTTTTCAAAAATTTTGCAAAATATTTTCCCAGTATGTCTCAACAGTGAAATGCCTCTGTATTGTGTGCAGTCTCTTTTGCTGCCTTTGTTTTTCCAAATTGGGATAATTATGGCGTTTCCCCAGTCTCGTGGTGTCTGTTGTTCTACCCAAACATGGTTGAATAGTCTATGTAGCCAAGCTGTTCCTACTTCTCTTGCTGCTTTAATTAGTTCATTTGGTATTTCATCCTGTCCCGGTGATTTGTTCAATGGGGCTAATCTGATGGCTTCTATAATTTCTTCTTTTAGTATGTCTGGTTCTAGTTCTGCGGTGACATATGTATAGGTCTCTTGAATTCCTGTGACATCTGATGGGATGTTGAGAAGTTGTTCGAAATACTGCTTCCATCTTATTAGGAATTGTTTTTGTTCACTTATTGGTTCTCCATTTTCGCTGTTAATTATTTCAGTTGGGTCAAAGGGTTCTCCTCTGGTTCGCATTGCACCTATCTTTTTGTAGAAGTTCCTAGTTGCCTCCTTATAGTTTTTATTTAGTGTTTCTCCATACTCTTCCCAGTCTTTTTGTTTTTCCCTCTTTACTATTCTATTCACATGTCTTCTCGCTATTCTATATTCTATGTAATCACATTCCTGTTTGCTCTTCAACTACTTTTTATATTGTTCCTTTTTGTCTTTCACCGCTTTCATTACTTCTGCGTTCCATCAACTTGTTATTTTCTTTATCCGTGTTTTGCGTTTTTTCGTGGTTCCACATGCTATTTTTGCAGTATTTAAAATGCTTGATTTGAAGATCTCCCATTCTTCTTCCACTGTTTTTCTGTCTGTAGGTAATTTTACAAAGAGTTCAGTTAGTTCTTTCTCATAATTTTCTCTTACTGCCTCGTCTTTAAGGTTTTTTAAGTTTACTGATTCGCATGGCATGTATTTTCCTGCTCTTTGTTTTCTTCTTCTGATGGTTCTTATTGTGGCAACGACTGCTTTATGATCTGTGTCTTTACCGAAAGAGTTAGAAAGTAAAAATAATCCTTTGTCAGACATTGCTGTAGAGGATAAACATAGACTACTGTAAGGGGTATGATGTGTTCTGTTCTTTTTCTTTAAATTGTTGCTATGTTCAGTCTTTAAATCTGAGAATAAAAATGTACCAAGAAAATATATGATAAACAAGCAGGCATTTCAAACAGCTGGATTAACTGTGGAAATGGATACAATTGAATTCGAGCACTTATATCATCCTGTAGCAAATCCTTTACAGGACGTCGCTCTCTTTAATGTCCCCCGAATTGATTCTCGATCTTTGCCAGTTCCCCTGCCTTGTGCATTTTCAAGCCTGATGTGTCTTAAACATCCCGTGTCTCTCTTCGTGTTGGTCGATCCCTGCTCTTTCTTCCATCACCGTTCTTTCCAAACCAACGTGGCGTTTATTATAGACAAAGTACGAGGGGGCATCAATGTAAAACCTTAAAGTGTGATAGATATTACAATAACCATGCCAATGTCTTGTAATCTGTTAATACTGTTGTTAAGAATGACAAGCATGTTAAACACGTGACATAACGGTGCAGAAGAACTCGGTGACGTCATAAGAACAATTTAAAGATGGCCGCCCCACTTTTGACATGGACCAAAGAAGAGCAGCGTTCTGTTATCCGTTTTTTTTTAAAAAATAAGTAAAGGGGTTAAAGCTAAAGAAATTAATCGGCGAATGAAGGTCTAGTATGGTGACGTTTGCCCATCAGTCCAGCAAGTGTATGGAAAGAGTAGGAACTCTCAAAACGCCGTGACTTCTGTGAGTCTTTTCACCGCCGCGACAGGCACACCTCGTAGTGAACTCGAAGTCGATGTTTTTAAGGAATTCAAGCACTTTATCGCCGCTGAAGGACTTGCAGTGAACGCAGTGGCGACTACATTGAAAAATGATGCATGTGTTCTTTACTTTTTCAGAATATATTCACCCCAAAAGATATTTAAGGTTTTCATTTGAAACCTACTCGTATTTCAGTTTCTGGGACACGATGCTGGTTATGAGCTGGTCCTATTGTATGTTCAGTATTTGCCTTCTTCTTGTTATTCTTTTTGGTCCATGTTATTCTAATTATTTTCCTATAACATATGAATTTAAAGGGCCCGACTTTCTTCTTTAGTGATTGCGAAATTGTCCACGACGCACATCTGTATGTAATCAGAGAGATTTAAGACTTTCCCGTGAAATGAGCACATACTACGATTTCAACTCTCAGAAGCTGTGAAGATCTTTGGTGCAGGGTTGTTTCCCCTACTTGGATTTATTGAACTTTGCAGTTTATGGGTCACGTATTTTCTAGTGGCTTTTTAAAGCTGAGAGGATCTAACGTAAACGAGCCATAGTAAAACCTCACTTCCAGACGTGGATTCATACACCTACTTCACAGGTCAGCATGGCCGAATGGATAAGAACGCGAGTTCTGAAACTTCCGGTGTTCTGATGCCAAGGTAACGTGTTCAACACCTACATCGGTGATTGTAACTGACTCAGAAAGCATGCTGAGTAGGATGAGAACAGCCAAGCTTCGTGCAGAGTGGCTTGCTTCGCTTCGGAGGTCACGGGTAGCAAGCATCACCTGGATCTTTTTTCCTGGGCATGCCGGTGTGCTGGGGAATGAACAGGCGGACAGATTGGCTGGCTCGGCAGAACTTGGTGGAGTATTGAGGCATGACAAGGCAGATGTGGTTGCGGCCTTGTGGGAGCACGTGTACACCTCGGAGGAGCAAATGGATCACCATAGTCTGGTTAGAATGAGGCAGCGAGGAGTGACGAGGGGATCTGGCCGACGCTCGACGCTCAGAGGAAAGGCGAGACGAACATATAATCAGATTGCTACTGGAACTATTAGTGTTGGAACTCTTCGCTGGTTGCTGAGGATGGGGACGGAGCTCTTATGGGAATGTCCCGAATGCTGTGATGTCAGTTCCTAGACCAATCAATCAATCAATCAATCACCTACATCGGTCAGTTGGGCTAAAATATTGATATTTCGTCATTGACTTGGGGACGTAAAGTATCCCTGAAGTCGGAGTGGATTCGCCTGATGGCGAGGGACACTGGCGATAGGGAAAGCTAACCCACACGCAACAATCAGTCCCTAAGCACTAGAAGTAGGAGTACGTGCATGACTACGCTAAAGTTGAAAGCAAGCGAACAAAACCAAACCAATGGCGAACTATTGAACACAACATCGCCGAGAAAATCAACATGAGATTGGGATTGACCGCAACGTCCTGCAAGAACATGCAACATCTATTTATAATAGCGTAGTGGCCAGATGCTAGTCTTCTGGTCCGGTTGTCATGGGTTCTAATTCGCATCGAGAAGTGGACTTCCAGGTCAACATAGCCTAGAATGGGTACCAGGACATGTTTCAGGAAGTAAAGGCGGCCGGTGTTACATTGACCACACCCCCCTCTAATGCCGATTGGTTGATAAACTATGGATATAGCACCATATGGCCAATAGGTCCGAAGGAGTGTAAAAATTGCCCTTTACTCTTTTGTTTCGCAATCCTATTGACAGGACATCGCTGTCAACACCAGCATTTTACCGCTGATGTTGATGTCTTATGTTTTTTTTTTTCTTTGGCATATCCTTTACAGGGCATCGCTGTCAACACCAGCATCTTTCAGTTGTATGTTGATTTCTTGGCAAGATTACGCTCAGAAGTTTGCCATTGCTTTCTGAGCGACCGGCTCACATACCCCCGTTAGTAATTAACGCGACGCGATCCGCTACCGAATCTCGCGCAGCTGTGTTCCCCTACGTGGATATACGGGATTACAGAGAAAGTCGTTAGCCTCTTAGCCAGGGAGACCGGCCCCTTTACTTTACTTACCTATAATAAAAAGCATATTGACACCAACTTATAGTCAGGTCTTAGTCAGATATGACTGAGCTACGGTATAACAGTATATGGTTCTATCTGCTTTCTGTTAGCGCCGAATGTTGGGAGGCGCTCACCAAATTAGACATCCCTCATTCTAGCCAAACGGTTTCGGGCGGAGGAGAATAATTAGGAGGATACCAGATTTACCCTAGTGCGAGGAAATGCAACCTAAAGACTGAATGTCATGGCAGGACAGACCAGGCCCTAAGCCTTGGTCGTCAACTGGTCTATGATGGAAAATTACCGACATGCGGATAGTTAGAGGTAGCTTTACTGACCCGGCAGCTTGCCTTGTTCTAGACGTATAGGTGTTACCTTTCCTCTGGACAAAACTAGGCAGGTCGAGAGAGATCATGCTGCATGGACAACACATGGTCTCTAAATTCAGCCCAGGCTTTGTGTTACGGAGAGGTATAACTCCATTTTACAAACTAACATCTGTCAAGACGGCCAGGTGCCATTCAGTCACACCAAACCTATGCTACCAATGTTAAACTTGAATATAATTAAAATCACACTTGATGAGGTGCTTGAGAAGAGCTGCTAACTTAACAATCCGAGAGCGAGTAAGGAATTATGTTATCAGACAGACAGTGGAATCAGCACAGTATGCTACATATATTGGAAGCCAGACGATCAAATGGTTCGGCCATCTAATTAGAGTGCAACATCATCACCACCATCACTGGCTCTACACAAAAGATATTGCACTAGAGAAAGTTAACGCCTGCTAAGAAAGTAGAATGACGACATCATAGAAATTGTACAATCACACGGAATGACACCATCCAGTGCCGTCCATCGGGCGCTGGAACGTCAATTAATCATCCCCAGGACGCTTTGACGGCAAAAGTGGAAGATGATGGCGATGATGACATATACGTTTCTCTGATGATTGATTACATGACCCGCTGAACATTGTGTCACATATTTGGGGCAGTCTATGCTCCAATGTAGCCATGCAGCGAAGTATATGTGATGCCTTCAGTCCGGCCTTAATATCATTTGAAGGCGGCTCGTTTGAAGCGATGTGTGACTCTAGCTTTCAATTTTTATATTGTCAAGTGTGTCCTCTGAACTCTGTTTGCTTTCCTTCTATAAGTGCCACCACTACCTGTGAATCTATTTCTATGGCTGCCATCAGTACCTGCGAATCTATTTCTGTGAGTGCCATCAATATCTGTGAATTTATTTCTATTGCCTGGCATCAGTACATGTGAATCTATTTCTCTTAACCTATGTTGTACATCGACGGACATGAAGTCAAATCTCACGGTAGAACGAACGTTCAAACGAGCAAAATATAGATCAGTTATAATGTGGACATTCATGCGTACAGAATTAATTTATAGTTAGAAATAAATGCCACACATTCTATATAGACTACAATAAAGATGAAATGATTACAAATAAATACGCTCACTGGCAAACAAGAGCACACGCAGTGAGAGAGAGAGAGAGAGAGAGAGAGAGAGAGAGAGAGAGAGAGAGAGAGAGAGAGAGAGAGAGAGGGGAGGAGTGGCGGGGGCTAGGAAGAGAGAAAGAGAGAGGAATGTTAATTAAATATTGTACAATTTTAAAATAAAGGTACTGATGATGGGATGTGAAGTTTTTGGCCATCGGATGAGATCGGGTGGACTCTTCTCTGCCTCGCCATTTTCCCTTGAAACGTCATGATAGTTTGGAGAAAAGAATCATGAAGGGGTATATGCCCGTGAAGAGAGAAAGAGGAAGGCCAAAGAGAAGATGGGTGCAGGATGTGGCAGAAGATCTCCAGATGGGGTTATCGGACGCGGGACATCTTGCTTATGACCGAGAAGTTTTCCGGCCGTTTGTTATGGAAGCGAAGTTCTGCAAGGGACATACTACTGTTATAAATGAATACAATTTCCACAGCATTATGGCAAATTCTGGTACTAATTTCAGAAGGATCGACCCCAGTGTCGTACTGATGAGAAAAAGCAGTTCTGTAACTGATATGAATCGAATCCAGAACACTGTTTCCGTATACAAATGCCATAATCACTATACCACATTGACGTATAAGTCACCACCAATGCTCACCGAGATCTGTGGAGATCCATGAACGCCTACGCCAGCCGGCAGGGCACTTGATGATGATGATGAATGCTCACGACCGGATCTCGTTTTCAATATGTAATTTACAATTACTGATATAAACACACGCAGTCCACGCAATAACTAGTTTTCATGAACTAAACCAGAAAGCAATGAATAAAATATATTAAAATACATTTATAAACGATAGATAAAAACAATAGAAGTAATTATACTACTAACAGCAAGCGATTTGGAAGCTACTTAACAATTGTTATTTTCTTATATGTTTTCTTACCTGAGCGAATATTCTATGACATCCTACTTGCGCACTCGACATCCTTGCTAGCATGTCTGTCTGGAGTGCCCAGAGCGACGTGGGCAGGTATTCAAATAAACACTTCTATGAATGGATTCCACAAACCTTTAAACCCTCACTAGCGTTTCGACAGGAAAACTGTTTCACAATAACAGAGTAGCGGGCAGTGAACGAGAGGTGAAAATCATATTCGATAAAAGCAGACAGTGCGTTTTGTGTACTTTTGACATAGCAGGATGTGGGTTTCTTTTTTCATAATGCAGAAAATGTGACTTCGTGCGCACTGCCTTGTGTCTTGGGTAAATACGACACGTGGAGAGATTCAACAGGACGTCTATATGGCTTTGTACAATATCCTGGCACACACCTTATGTTCATTTCATTCCAGATGGGGCTCGTATCGTCACATGTGTGTGTGTGTGTGTGTGTGTGTGTGTGTGTGTGTGTGTGTGTGTGTGTGTGTGTGTGTGTGTGTGTGTGTGTGTGTGTATTGAAACACTGATCCTGTCCTTACGTAACCGTACTTCCGCAATGCTGAATAGTTGTGCCGAAAGGTATCTGATATCAGACAGTTCTAAAGTGAATCCACCCCTGTGGTCATGCAAGTTTCCCGGTTGTAGGGACATGTTTGCTGGCTAACAGGTGGTAAAGCCATTTGGGATGGGTAGAGGGCAAGTAATATTACCTATAACTAAACACTGGATATGAGATTGCATGACTCAGTTTCAATAATGGAAACAAGTAATATGGACATATAACTGAACACTGGATATGAGATTGTTTAACACGTCTCAGTTAGTTACAATAATGGTGTGGGGTCACAACTGTGATTAAATTGGCAAACAATTGATTGGCCCTCACCCGTTCCACTTGATGACAAATTTTATGCGTTGATTATAGCTTTCTTTGAATGTATTTATATTGACGTCTGAAGGTGTACGAAGAAGAAGAAGAAGAAGAAGAAGAAGAGGAAGAAGAAGAAGAAGAAGAAGAAGAAGAAGAAGAAGAAGAAGAAGAAGAAGAAGAAGAAGAAGAAGAAGAAGAAGAAGAAGAAGAAGAAGAAGAAGAAGAAGAAGAAGAAGAAAGTGGTCAAATATAATGAATCAAAAATAAAAGAAACAAAGTAAAAAAATAAAGATTACAAATTGTGATTTAAGTCTTGGAAAGCTGAACCACAGCACTATCTCAGACAATTGAATGTTGACATTTAACATAACTTAAGGCAGTAACAGGACGAACATAGAAATCAACCAACGCACCTATACTTCCTTATCTAGTAAAAATAAATCACGAAAACTCTAATGCTTTCGGCGTTCTCTGCATTGCGTC
Organism: Cepaea hortensis; assembly: GCA_963921405.1. NCBI lineage: Eukaryota > Metazoa > Mollusca > Gastropoda > Stylommatophora > Helicidae > Cepaea > Cepaea hortensis. Next base: position 165,145,340 of record OY992877.1, on the reverse strand, counting down.
ACACCTCTTATAACAGAACCTCCTTCCTTTTTGGTTGGCTGAGTTATTTTTACTTTATCTATAGACTTGTTCCTTGTTGGTTTGATTTTGCGACTATAGATTTCTATGTGATGGGGTAGAGAACCCCGCGCTAAACCTTCCCTAATCGCCTCTTACGACATGCATAGTAGGTTGCCGTGTTACTATTCTCTGGTGGCGATAAGAACCCCCGTAACAAATGGGCGGCTGTGTCAGCTAGACCTTTCAGGAAGTATCGAACCCGTGGTATCCACAGAGACGCCCATTTACTTTCTCATACTCCAGAGCACACTAGATAGAAAAGATGAAACGTCAAGAGGACACCCACAGATTTGATAGTCGGTGAAATTTATTCTTGAGTATTGGACGACAGCACAATGGGCTGTTTGTTCAGTTAGTTTTGCGCATGTATTATAAAGAACATGTCGCCAGGGCATGGAAAGAGCAAATATTGTTTTACCCTCTCAGGATGTTTGCTGTTAAATCATGATTGAAAAATCGTCTCAGAGACTACCAGGTTACAGTGAACATATAATTTCCAGCGCAGACGATACACCGAGATCTGTTTCTTTGACATCTTCATTTGCAGTTAAACATGCTGGCCGTAGCTCATTTCCTCAATTTATATGCACCGTTTTAATTACAATGGATCTAGTTTCAGTGTATGCTATGCGGCGAGACTAGGGTGAAGTGGCTGGAAACTAAGGAACACACAAAATAAGACTCCAAATTGGTATCGAAAATAGGGGTTGACCTCCTGCTGAGCTGTTGCTGGAGTCAGAATGAAACACAAAATAGGGTTACGATTGGAAACGCGCACATAGCCGAACGTTTCGGCCGAAGTCTTTGTCAACGGGATAAAAAAAACAAAACAATAAGACATATAAATAATAGTGATACTTATCTATTTAGAAGTGTGTTCTATTCGGACTCCTAAAATTTGTTTTTTTTTCTCTCTCGCATATCCTATTTACAGGACATCGCTGTCAACACCAGCATTTTACCGCTGTTGTTGATTTCTTGGCATGATTACGCTCAATAGTTTGCCATTGTTTCTGATCGACAAGTTCACATACCCCCATAAGTAACCAACTCTACGCGATCCGCTATCGAATCTCGCGCAGCTGTGTTACCCTAAGTGGATATACGGGATTACCGAGAAAGTCGTTAACCCTTTAGCCAGGGAGACCGGCTCTCCAGAAATTAGACAGGATAATATACAATGCGTGAGCTGAGTCTGCCGAGGTAGGCTGTTAAAGAACTGTAAAATGAATGGTAAGACAAGGAAGAATTCTTGATGCTTTAGATTTACGTAAAAACAAATATAGAATTTCGAGAGAAACCTCTGAGACTGTCACATGAAAATGTCACTTGAAATAAAAGTAATAAAAGTATAAATTTTGATTTACACCCACAGCGCGCCTAGTTTCTCGAGCCTCAAAACACACCTGTTTCTGTAGTGAGGAAACACGACGACCGGATGATGCCGTGCCAGAACCCTTGTGCATATTGCTTCTAACTGTTTCTGTTGTCTCGTGAGGTCTCTGATATCTATTTTTTTCCCCGTTGTCTTCTTTTGTATTCTGTAAAGGTCAGTCACAACATTTACATGTGTTAATATAAGATTCAGGAACGGCAGGCACAACAAGCATGGGATATCAAACATTAAACACACCTGGGACACCCAGGAGTTGTCTAGAGCAGGGGTGGGAACACTTCTTGTGCGTAGGGCCACATTGGCAAATGTCAAGCTATTGGGGAGCCGCATATATATTATGTCCAATTATGATTACTTGATATTGTTTTCCCTTCCATACTTTACAGTTCTGTACTTCTCGCCCTTCTTAAATTCATTTTATAACGTAAGTAAACCCGCAAATCACGTTTTATGTAGACGTCTAGACTTCTTCTTCTTCTTCTTCTTCTTCTTCTTCTTCTTCTTCTTCTTCTTCTTCTTCTTCTTCTTCTTCTTCTTCTTCTTCTTCTTCTTCTTCTTCTTCTTCTTCTTCTTCTTCTTCTTCTTCTTCTTCTTCTTCTTCTTCTTCTTCTTCTTCTTCTTCTTCTTCTTCTTCTTCTTCTTCTTCTTCTTCTTCTTCTTCTTCTTCTTCTTCTTCTTCTTCTTCTTCTTCTTCTTCTTCTTCTTCTTCTTCTTCTTCTTCTTCTTCTTCTTCTTCTTCTTCTTCTTCTTCTTCTTCTTCTTCTTCTTCTTCTTCTTCTTCTTCTTCTTCTTCTTCTTCTTCTTCTTCTTCTTCTTCTTCTTCTTCTTCTTCTTCTTCTTCTTCTTCTTCTTCTTCTTCAGCGTTCCGAGCCATTGAGGTTCTTTGCTGCAGATACAATCCGTCTCCATTCGTCTCTCTGGTTGACCATCTCTTGCCAGTCGTTGATTCCAAGTGCTTCTAGGTCTGTATATGTATTATCTCTCCACAGTCTTCTTGGATTTAGTTTCCATTTTTACGTATACTTTGTAGGGGCGGAAAGGGGGGGGGGATTTATAGGGAGGAAATACGAAAGGGGGGTACGACGTTCTAAAAATATGGTGAAGGGGTGCACGGGCCAAAAATAGGTTGAGAACCACTGAACCACTGAACCGGTTAGCGTGGTAGGGGTATCCCCTATCAAAGGAGATGTAAGACGCCTCCTTTCCTCCGTTAGTCTACGGGACACCCTTGGGCAAGGTGAAGTACCCGTTTAGCCCCCCGATCAGGGTTACGTGAAGCCATGGAAGCAGGTGGTGGATGGAGTGTGAGAGCAGCCGACAGATTGTTGTTGGTTATGGTCTTGCACTCTGCGGCGATAGGCAGATGATCTCATCAGTAGAGACAATGGCTATGGCCACCGACTAGTACAGTCACTGCCCAGAAGGAAAGCAACGGCAAACTACCTTCTGCAAAACTTGCCAAGAAACCATAACAACCATGAAAGAAAACATAATAAGAAAGAGATCTGGTGGCGAGTCCCCCAGGCCAGGCAGATCAGATAACACTGGGGAAGAGTGTAACGCAGGGACCAGTACTAGTAATCGTGATGACGGAGTTAATCCTGACTGTGTTACCAAGGAAATCCCCTGTGTCAGACTAAGAAACAGAGTGAGAATGGCAACGTGGAATGTGAGAAGTTTGTATGAGGGAAAGCTTAAAGTAGTGTGTGATGAGATTGAGAGGTTAAACATTCACATTTTAGGAATTAGTGAACATCGCTGGAGCGGCAAGGGACATTTTACAACTGAAAATGGAAGTATTTTCATTTATTCTGGTAGAGATGTCGGAGATCAGAGTGGAGTGGCATTTTGTTTAGATAAGACAACTGCAAAAGCTTTAATGGGATATAATCCAGTTAGTGATAGAATCCTCACTATTAGACTTAAAGGCTGTCCAAAAAACACAACTCTCATACAGATATATGCACCTACTTCAACAGCAGAGGAGGACGAAATTGAAGATTTTTACAACACACTACAAGACACATTAAATAAGATTGGTCATAATGATATAGCAATAATAATGGGAGATTTTAATGCTAAAGTGGGTGCAGGAAGAGCTGAAAATGAGAGACACGTTTTAGGAAAATTTGGATTAGGAAATAGAAATGATGCAGGTGACAAATTAATTGAATTTTGCACAGAAAATGAGCTAACGATAGCCAACACACTTTTTAAACAACATCCAAGAAAACTCTTCACATGGAAGTCTCCAGACAGTTTTACCAAAAATCAAAAAGATTATATTTTAATACAAAGAAGATGGAGATCAAGCATAACATCTGCAAAAACCCTACGAAGTGCAGACTGTGATACAGATCATCAGTTATTAGAAGCAGATCTGAAATTAAAACTCAAAAAGCTTACCCGAGGACCAAGGCCACTTCGTTTTGATCTCACACAAATACCGCACGCATACAACATAGAAGTTAGGAATCGCTTTGGGGTCTTGATGTCTGTACAAGAAGAAATGACACCTGATGAACTGGCAGTACAAGCTAGAGATATCTTGATAACTGCAGCCAAAGATTTCATTCCGACCAAGAAAAAGTAACTTAAGCCATGGATTACATCAGATATGTTAGAATTAATAAAACAACGAAGGGAGCTGAAACAGAAAGGAGATGAATCCGATAGCAGGATGAAGTATAAATCTTTAACTCGAGAAATAAGAAAGAACACAAGAAAGGACAAAAATCAATATATACAAGATTGCTGTACCAGAATAGAGCAATATCATAAGGCTGGAAGAGATTATGAAATGTTCAAGGAAATGAAGTTATTGACAAGAAATGTTCAACCTCAATTGAATGTTATCTGTGACAAGATGGGAAATACCTTAACAGAATCTAGACAAATTCTAGAAAGATGGCAGGAGTACTGCAGTGGAATGTATGATATGAGTGACAGTGAGGATATGAATGAGATACATGAGCCAATGACAGCAGAGACAGAACCTGAACCCTCATTAGATGAAATTGCTTGGGCTATAAGGAACCTGAAGAATGGTAACTCACCTGGATGTGATGAGATACCAGCTGCACTAATTAAAGCAGGAGGAGAAGAAAGCATACACATATATCATGCATTATGTACAAAGATTTGGAAATATGGTATATGGCCTAAAGATTGGAAGAGAACTATCTTCATTCCAATACCAAAAAAGGGCAACCTGAAATTATGCAACAACTATAGAACTGTTGCCCTGATAAGTCATGCAAGTAAAATTCTACTAAAAGTCATAATGCGAAGACTTAGTAAGAAAATGGAAGAAGAGATTAACGTAGTTCAAGCTGGATTTAGACAAGGAAGAGGAACAAGAGATCACATATTCAACATGCGTTTAATAATAGAGAAGTGCAGAGAATTTAATGTAAACCTATTCTCATGTTTTGTGGATTATTCAAAGGCATTTGACTGTGTACAGCATCAGAAACTTTGGGAAATCATGAGGAATATGGGCTTTCCTTCACATGTAGTACATCTCATAAAAATGATATATCTAGACCAACAAGCAGCAGTTAGAATAGATGGCGAGACATCAGATTGGTTTGACATCAAGCAAGGAGTCCGTCAGGGCTGCGTGCTGTCACCCTATTTGTTTAACCTGTATGCCGAAAATATAATGAGAAATGTAAGAGATGATATAAACAGGGAGCCATATGATGCCCTAAATATCGGCGGTCATGACATACCAGAGATTCGATATGCTGATGATACAGTATTACTATCCACAACACAGAATGGCATAGAAAACCTAATAGCCTCAACACAATTGAATAGTGAAAATCACAACTTATATCTTAACATAGCAAAAACTAAGATAATGCATACAGATAAAACTACTATGGAGAAAGAAATATACATTAATGGGAGAAAATTGGAGGTGGTGGAAAATTTTGAATATCTTGGGTCATTGATTACGAATAACGGTGACACAATGAAAGAAATTAAACGGCGACTATCTATTGCTCTTCAAAGACTAAAACAGATGAATAAATTATGGTGTGGGACAAACAGAACTACAAAAATTAGATTTTTAAGAGCATGCATCTTTCCCATTGCAACATACGCCTGTGAGACATGGACACTTACTAAACAAGCTGAACAGCGCATACATGCCTTTGAATATAAATGTTATAGACGAGTTCTAAGAATATCTTGGGTAAAGAAAAGAACAAATGCATCCATACTTCAAGAGTTGAATATTGAGGAGGGATGGCTATTAAAGACGATAAAACAAAGAAAATTGAAGAATTTTGGTCACTTGAAAGGTCACGACAGTTTGGATAGAACAATAATGGAAGGGTATATGCCTGGGAAGAGAGGAAGAGGAAGGCCAAAGAGAAGATGGGTGCAGGATGTGGCGGATGATCTCCAGATGGGTGTATCAGACGCGGGACATCTTGCTTGTGATCGAGAAGTTTTCCGGAAGGTTGTTATGGGAGCGAGGTTCTGCAAAGGACATGCTACTGAATGAATGAATGAATGAACAGTATAAATAACTAATTATTGCAATTTTATTTTAATTATACACTTATACATTATATTTTACAACATGGGCAAAAACGTTTACTAATTTTTTAAAATTAAAACAAGATTTTACAATTTGTTTATGATAATGTTTGCTTTTTTAATTATCTATCAATGGCTTTAATTTAGACACAAACCGACTTCATTGTCACTACAATTGTTGATTTCTAATGAGATGTATGAAACTGCTTGCAATTTTTGACAATATTCTTGAAATCTGGAGCAAGTTTGTTGAAATTCGCATGACAGTCCGACAATAAAGTCCTATTCTTAGATTTGTTGATCTTCAAGCAAGAAAATGTTTGTTCCCATATGTATTTTGATTCAAGCAATGATAAAAGTTTAGCTGCAAAGTTTTTCAAGTTGGGAAATTATTCTTCTGATAAAGATCCAAAGAAATCCAGCAAACTATCTGACTTGAATTTCTCTTTCAGGTCATGATCTGCTTGTAAGTCAAGCAGCTCCAACTGTATGTACTCTTGTGGATGTATCAGCTTCTGCACAAAAAGGGGAACTGAGAATATTGAACTGTGGCTCTAAGTTCTTGAAAGCTTGGAATCTCCATCCAAATTCTTCAGCCAATGCATCTAATTGGGCTTTGTGCTTTTCAGTCATTTCACTAGAAATGGTTTCTTGTTTCAGCAAAGGAAAGTGACAAAACCTTTTTTTTTCCCACTTGCTTGTCTGGAGAACAGTGAGAGTTTTGCCTGAAATGATTTTACATGTACATACAATTCATGTGTAAACACACCATTGCCCCGAAGTTTGACATTCAGTTCATTTAACGTTTCCATAATTTCAATGGCAAACATAGTCTAACTTCCACTCTTTATTGACAATGTTAGTTTTACAGTCACATTCAATGCCCTTTATCTCTAGGAACTCACTATTTCTTCTCTGAGGCCCCACACTCGCCTCAACACCCTGCCGAGACTCAGCCATCGAACACTGGTGTGGTATAGGACATCGGAATGTTCAGTTCCCATATCTTGAACTGTCCGTGATTAAGTCCTCTTGATCTGATGAGGTTGATGACACTGACAACTGGGTCAATAACATGCTTGATATTGAAAACTGTTTTACGCATACTTTCTCGATTGATCACACAGTGAAGTGGTAATAATATGTGGTCAGGATATTCTACTTTAATATTATCACTTATCAACTTTACCAGACCTACATTTTTTCTAGTCAAAACACGAGCCCCGTCAGGTGTAACACTTGCCATCTTGTTCAAAACCAACCCAGTTCTTTCAATACAGTTAGTAACAGCATTGAATATATCATGGCATGTGGTTGTTTCTTTGAGGGGCTCAACACTCAGTAACTCTTCAGTGAGTTTGAAAGAAGTTTTTATTCCACGTATTAATATCAATAATTGGGCAGTATCGTTTAAATCGGCACTCTCATCCAATGCAAGAGAGTACCACAAACATTGTTTACTTGCATCTTAATTTATGCATCAAATTGTCACTTATCTTGTCAACACGTCTGATCACAGTTCTCCTTGATAAAGTAATGTTGTCAAAATTTTTTTGTTTTTATTTTTGTTTTTCGTTCTGGACACATAATGTTTGCTGCATTTAGCAAACATTCCGTGATGAACTAGCCATCAGAAAATGGCTTGTTCTATTTTACAATTCTGTGTGACAGCAAAAGACTAGCTTCTATTGCAGCAGCTTTAATTGAAGACTGTTTAGTGAAAACAGTTTGCTGTTTCTCCAAATTTTCACCAACTCCAGGCATTTCCTTTCCCTCTCTTCGGTTGTTAAATTGTACCCGAAATCGGAAAGTTTTGTTTGATAATGTCTTTATCATCTGTACTCCTAGAAGACAGCCATTGACTCACGACACAACAAGCAAACTGATTTGCTACCAAATTTTATAAAACAGTACTTAGTTGTCTATTTATCATTAAAACACGGCATTCATCGTCAATCCTACGTATTTTAGTGACACTCATTGTTTTAATAACATTCTAACAGTTATAATTTTACAAAACTTTAAAAAGGAAATGAAACAAAATCTACTTCCTGCTGTGTGTGAAAATAAAATATTCGGAAAACAAGGAGTACACTCAGAATAAATTTCAGAAATATATCAAGACTCTGACTACTACAACAAATAAATTAATTTGAACATTGTAAATGTGGAAATAATTTATAACAGCAAAACAGTTTTAAAGTTAATATTTTCTTGTAAAATAAATCATTATATTCACTGGAGAAATATCTGTTTTTCATAAAATCATCCTGATTAAATTGTTACATGTCGAGAAATATTTCTCTATATTAAAATCGATAAATTGGCATTTTAGCATTACATTACGAAGATCAAGGACTGTTTGCAAAAATAGGAAATTAGAAAGAAATTTTATCAATCATAACGGAATGAAATTCTGTAACATTCAACAAAATAATAACGTAAAAACGAAGTAAAACATATTATTTCTAAATGCCCTCGAGGGCCGCATAATATCAGTTGCTGGGCCGCATGCGGCCCGCGGGCCGTAGTTTGCCCACCCCTGGTCTAGAGCAACAACATCTAGCAGTCACTGAAGCACACAGGATTTAACTGCAAGCAAAGTGTACAAAAACCCCGCCAATAGGACAATATGAAGAACTCTCAATATTGCCGCTTCACTCCAGAGTAGAACACTGGACGTGTCTGCAGACTGGAAGAAGACCAATACAAAGGGAAAGAAGAGGGAACCAAAAGTCATGGATAAAGCCTTCTGAATATCTAGGAGTTTGCTGAAATGACAACATCTATCAGTCATCGTGGAAGCGAGGACTGGATTAGAAACACATTCTATAGAAAGTTACCTACAGGTATGTTGTATGTATTCACTGTATCAACTCTACACCTCCACATAGAAGGCCGAACATGTTTGGTGAATGGAAGAAAAACAATATTCACGAGAAGCAAGGAAAACAAACAGGCAACCATTAAAAACTTTTGAAGAACCAAGAGTTCGCTGGAGCGACAACAGAGATCAACAGTTTGCTGAAAAATCGAAAACATGAAACGGAGCACTATAACAGGACTGACTGGCGATTTCTTATCTGGACTTCATTCTATACATAAGCATAGGAGACTGGATATGTTTGCATAACAGAGCCACTGAGGAAAAGCGAAAACCTAAATTGTTGGTGTCGTAAGATTACGTTTGTAATGGATATTGGTACAATCTACAACTACAAATGTTCACACCCCAAGAAGTGTTTCTAACAACATAAGAAGAAAGGGACATTCTATATGCGATAACTTATATAAGGGCTAAAACTGGGTTTGTAATGTCATATTCATTGGTAGTTCAAATACCAACTTTCAATAAATTTAGCCAAAAAGATGGAAAATAATTTGGAAGCTGCTTATGAATTTTTGAACGCACAATAACAGAGTTAGTTGATCAACATATGGAACTATAATCGTAGTAGATTCTAGAATCCAATTAAAGTAAAATAACAATATATTTCAAAATTACACAATACAGTTATATAGACGAATAGGAGACAAACACAAACCTAGAATATTGACATCTAACATGAACTCAGTACTGCTGTATGGGTCAGAAACATAAAGAACGACTAAAACAATTACCAGTTGTTGAGTTGAGTTGAGTTAAGAACCGAAATCACTGCACTAAGGAAACTCCCATACGTGCTCCGTCCCCTCGTTCAACAACCAGCGAAGAGTCATACTACCCATAGTGCCCACCGCTATCTGACCAACACCCCCCCCCCCCGGCCCTCTCTCTCAATTCCGAGACCCCTCCAGAACCCCCGACGATCCCCCGCAATCCCACTCTCTCCACACATGGGCTCTCAATCTGTTCCTCCGCCCCCTCCACCCGGTCCCACAAGCGCACGACCACCCCCCCCCCCCGTCCACAGGCAAAATTCCACCAAGAGGCGCCTATCCCGCCAGCCCACCAGCCTGCCCACTCCCCCGCACACCCGCACGGCCAGGGCAAAACATCCACACAACTCTCACGATTTGTGACCTCCGAAGCGACGAGAGCCACTCCACACGAAACATCCCCCTCTCCACCCCACCAAGCACACCCCCTGAATCCGTAATGAACACAACGTGTGTTGCAGCAGTCTCCCCCAGCCACCGGAACTCCGCCGCCACCGTCTCTACCCCCACTCTCACGCTCGGAGGCCGCAGTCTCATACGCAATTACCAACAAACAACAAACATGCATTTAGCATGGTCTGTGTGGAAAAGAAAGACTACACTGGTATGACGAAATCACTTATTGCGGAGCTTAGTGAGACAATTAAAACCGATTCAAGATAATGAATTGTTGAAGAAAAGACACTGTTCCTAGATAGGACACATTGAGAACACCTGACAGAAGCATGACTATAAAGTCCTCTTTCTGGAACGCACAGGCAAACGAAATAGAGTGAGACCGAAAGTACACGGATATGATAATTCGAGAGAGAGAGAGAGAGAGAGAGAGAGAGAGAGAGAGAGAGAGAGAGAGAGAGAGAGAGAGAGAGAGAGAGAGAGAGAGAGAGAGAGAGATGAATACAATGGGGAAGACATAGAGGTATCTGCAGGAAATAGCAAATCATAAAGGTGGCTTGGTAAGAGATGGCTGAGTGCCTATGCTTCTATGGGAGGTCAATGACAGAAGAAGAGGAAGAAGTGAGTAGTATCTTACTATTAGAATAAACCAAATAACTAACTAACAAAAACCGGAGTTACAGGAATGACATCAAGGTGTGGAAACTAAAGTACTGTGGTGGTATAGTATAAGCTAGTTGCTTGTCCTTTACAGGACGTCGCAGTCAACGTCGGCATTTTTGACTGATTTGCTAGGCAAGTTTATGTTCAAGTCATATAGGAAGACACAACTCCGTACTAATGTATGTTCTGGAGGGAAACATGGAATGCAAGCGTGTCGGGGAAGACAACGTTGGATGTTTGTAGATAACAACAAGAGATGGACTGGGAGAAACCTAGATGAGTACACAGCAAACACGACAGCTATTTAAATGTATCGACTTCGTTAAGTATTTTCCCTTCTACTGTTATATTACATTTCGACAAGTCCTACAAGCCTATAAAATAATATTATAATAAGTAGTTGTAGTTTTTAAAGCCACAATCAATGTTCCCTCTAAGCCCCGCTAGCATGTGATGGGATGCACATTTAAAGCCCATATCGCACTTATTTTTTGGCTTATCACACAAGTAGACGGTATAATCAGTAAATTTACGGGATAGTCAAATATTGACTCGGTCACAGCGGTAATAATAAGAGCTGAATAAGTATGTTGTTCGCCTCGACATAAATAACTTGCACGGAACACTCGACACCATCGTTGTGAATTAAGGGACGCAACTTGTGTAAATGTCGTTAGTCATAGATAAATCACTTCCCTTGAAACATGTTACTGGAAAATGTACAGAAGCTTAGAATTTGAAGTGCAATATTGTTTTAAATGTAGCGTTTAAACTTTAAAGGCTTCATTGTATTAGGTTTTATCCCATAGTGATCCATCTCTTTCTGCAGACCGAACTCTGTAGCTTCAGCTTATGCATCGACCCACCTATGTCTTCAACTACTTCAAGTACAGTGTTTGCAAAGTCTCACTACACTTTGTATGCAGAACAATTTTGAAAAATAAAATACATGGCGTCATTAAAAATGTTTTAAAAATTCATTAAATTAGTGACAATAGTTATTGCTATGGTCTAACTCTGTTTTGGGGGAAGTTGAAAGTACAATGAAGTAGTCATTGTAACTTAGTCAACACATTTCTAAGCGTAATACGACGAGGAGATTGTTTACCAGGAAACCTTCCTATAAATCCTCGATCAACCACCCGTGTGTATCGATCGATTTTTCGAAACACTTGTACAACCAAATAAATTCTTTCTGATGAGTTGAGCAAAGAACAGACGTCACTGTACTCCGGACATTCCCATACGCGCTCAGTCCCCTCGTTCAACAGCCAGCTAAGAGTCACACTACTAGTCGTTCCCACCGCAATCTCATTGTAATTTCTCCTAGTCTTCCCTCTCAGTTTTGAGATTCTTCCAGAACCCCAGCCGATCTCTCTCTCTCTCTCTCTCTCTCTCTCTCTCTCTCTCTCTCTCTCTCTCTCTCTCTCTCTCTCTCTCTCTTGCCCTGTCATTCTTTCCACATATGGGTTCTCAATTTGTTCCCCCGCCTTCTCCGCCTGGTCCCACAGGCCAACGACCACCCCTGTCGTGTCCGTAGGCAATCTACCATCAAGAGGTGTATTCCCTGCCAACCTATCAGGCTCTTCATTCCTCCACACTCCCGCATGGCCAGGGCAAAATATCCAAACAAGTCTCACAATCTGTGACCTCTGAAGAGAGGATAGCCATTCCACACGAAACATTCCTTTCTCCACCTTACTAAGCATACTCCTTGAGTCCGTAATAAACAAAATGTGTGTTCTCCTCCTATAACCAACCGAACGCCACTGCTACTGCTTCCACTTCCATTCTCATGCTGGAGGTCGAAGTCTCATATGCCAGATTCTCCCTTGTCAAGAATCGTCCTTTAGCTTTCGCAATGAATTCTCAACCACTACGTTTGTTTCTCACCACTGACTCATGAGCGTAGATCATCATGTCACCTCGATGTGTGTTACTCTGGATCAGTTGTTGCACCTCACACTCTGTGCGGCCCGCTGCCGATTCTCTGCTTTCACGACCACGTGTTACTATTACATTGTGCTAGTCCGTCATGTCTTCCGGTACTTTAACCCACTCTGTCACGATTGATGGTCTCTAGATCACACACCTAACGTATTGATATTTCTGCCTGTGCCATCCAGAACCTGCCTCGTCTCAGTCTATGACTCTTGACCATATCCATGGCTTCATGAAGAGGGTGATCCCTATATGCAGTAACTCTCAGATACCATTTGGCTTGAAGGACCCTATGCCTGTCCGCCATAGTTGGTAGCGCCAGGATATGCCTCATGCATATAATTGATGTGTCATATGTGCACCCCAGGATCACCCGCATGGCCGCATTTTGTATGTGCTTCAGCCTTTCATGCTGGCTCTTTGATAATGTCAGCAATCGCAAACCATACTCAGTGTCAGAAATTATTAACTGCTTAACGAGTCTGTAAAGCATCCTCTGCTCAACCCCGGTTGCTGCCATCGCCCTCAGTCCATTAAGTCCCTTACCAGCCTTCATCACCAAAGCCTTCCCATGATCTTTAAAAGATATACACCTGTTAAAGTTGATTACAATTCTTTCTTCCGTAGATAACACCATTCTGTTTTGACTGCAAATAATTACTCCAGCAGACGACAGCCATTCGCTGCATATTGCTTCATGATGGACTGTGGAGCACATATTTTGATGATGTCATGGACTTCATTTTTCAAAATTGTTCTACATACAAAGTGTAGTGAGACTTTACAAGCACCCTGTATATCAACCATGAAAGCAAAATCTGCCGGAATTCACTCTTGCGTTGCCAACTGTTCCTCGTTTCACTCCAGGTTTTTGCCACACAGTGGTCTTGGCTATGATGCCTCTTGGTGTCCACCTCTACGGTTCTATGCTTCTCCCGTTGTTCGCTCGTAGCTACGTCTCCCCCTCCTTTGTGAACTCGGGAGTTCCAATATATCCTACATCCTCAATTCCAAACAACAATTCCTCTTACTCCCCCTTCCCTTTCCCCTCCCAGTCTCTCCCCCCCCCATGTATAATCTATAACTCCAATGTTTTACTGTTCGCTCATCTGTGCGCATGCCCCTCCTCCTCCTCCCCTTCCAACAGGTATTCTCCTCGGGTGTTGCTTTGGTAAAATCTGTGGGCTCGTGGCTTTATTGACGTTTTGCCCCCTTGACACCCCTCCCACACCACATTTCTGGTTTAGTCGCTTTGTTGGAATCATACACGCGGATTTCTTGAAACACGTAGTCGGGTCGCAACAAGGATACAGATGAGTAACTGTTATATGTATATTTTCATGTTGTGTTTTTCAAGTAGTTGTAACGGTGTGTGTTTGTTGTTTCTGTGCTAGCAAAGGCTTTGGCCACAACGTCCATTTTGTAAACTTGTGATCGTGTTTTAGTAAAGTTTATCGTCTACATCTCGTTGTTTTGGTGAGTCCTTCATTGTAGCTTCAGCACAACTTCTTGCAGTATCCAAGACAATTGCACCCGTGAACTTAATGCCGGAGTTCAGAAACGAACTCACTAATTTTCAAGGGGGAGGCAGGCGGCTTAGCCATTTCGGCAGTTGTGAACGACGCTAACGCTGGATAGCACTCATATAACCAGAGAAACATCATCATCATCAGTATGTTCTCTACCGATAGGTTTAGCGATCACGGACCACCATCTTACACAATAACCAGTCTTGGATCAGTTCTGTGGTATTGCCCCTATTATGCCATATGGTCAGAGCATTCGAATTGTTATCTCTATGTCTTCCCCTTTCTATTTTCTCAACAATTTTGCCAGTTGTCACTAAGTTGTCACTTTTTTGCTCATAATGTGCCACAACGATCTTGACTGTCTACGTCTAATTTCTCTAATCAATTTATAGTTGTCATTTATTTCTTGGAGGCCCTTCTCATTCGTTGTTCTGGCTGTCCATGATATTCTTTGCATGTCAGGGGGGTCTTGAGCCTGAGGAATTATGGCCGCCTGGCTAGTGCAGTCACCGCGAACTGTGCAGGTTAGAGTTTTCTTTTTGCCCCTGACAGACAAAAAAAAACAAAAAAAAAAACTCCACACCGTATCGAGGATTCGAACCCGGGTCTCCCGAAGGAAAATCCGGCATTCTAGCCACTCGGCATGCCGCTCCCCTATCAAGGTCTATAACAATAACAAATCCCTTAGTAGGAAACTTCTGTGGTTAGGTAAAGTGTTAGCACCATCACATTTGACAGGCCTGAGTGCAAGGGAGCAATACGTGGCCTGTATTTCCCTCACGTAGCATACAACGAGAGCTGACATCGAACCCTCATGCCACCGCACCTATGCCATTGTCTACACAACGTCCTAGCCATGAGATCAACGCACCCGCCCCATGTCTATATAAAGATAAATAATAGACACTGCAGTCTGATAGTTAGCAGCTGGTCAGTGAGTTCTCTGGATAATAGATTTTTAAATCTTTAGTCCGATGCTTTGACGTTCATGTAGCTTGAGTGTGAAAAAGAGTTTGCATCTATTGGAGTGAGATTGGAGTGTAGATATCCGGCACCAGAGAATCATCTCCAAGTTTGCATCTATTGGAGCGAGATTGGTGTAGAGATTGGAGTGAGACTGGTGTAGAGATCCGGCAACAGAGAATCATCTACTGGAGTGAGATTGGTGTAGAGATCCGGCTCTAGAGAATCATCTATTGGAGTGAGATTGGTGTAGAGATCCGGCTCTAGAGAATCATCTACTGGAGTGAGATTCGTGTAGAGATTCGGCAACAGAGACTCATCTTCAAGGGGTCTGTGTTGCAAATCTCTTCTATCTCTATACTAACTAAAAAAAAGAAGCGGGCTGTACAAGAAGGGTACTGCAACTTTACATTTGCTTGAGAGGCATATTAAAATGCAACCAGGTTATGGCTCAGAACATCGCACACAATCACATACAGTGAGACTAGAACTAGGCCGAGATTGGTCATGTTTCCTTTTATGAGTATTACATATTTCAATTTCAACGAGCTCTAACTCAAGACCCAGAGGGAACGTAGGTGGGCAATCTAATGATAACAGATATTACAGACAGAGATAATTGATACGGCAGAAGTTGTGGAAGAAACTGAAAACAATATTAAAACAGGATGTTTTGTAGGTTCATTTCGAAAAGGATCAATTTCATTGCATACGGATAATTCCAAATGTGCTCCTGTATTTTCCTATAGATCACACTAGGAGAATCTCAACACGCGAATCTCACGAACTCCATTGGAACGGCGCGGGTCCAAGTGTGTATAAGCCAGAATGACACATGGAATACAAATGTATCGCTCATCAATGTCCGTGAATGCATTTCTCTTGCCGGAAATATTCAACTATAAATATTCCAACTGTAGGTAGTTTCATAATGTTGAACTTTACGCAGGACATAGTCTGTGCGGTCCCGACTGTTTGATGACCACATTCCGAGAGATCTTTAACCTGTGAGAACGCACACGATACAAAGGTGTTCAACCTTGTCGGAGAAAAAAAGACATAGATTCATGATCCCAGAACCAGGCGAGCGGGGGATTATGTCGTCATAATCAACGGATGTTTAAGAACACGCGTTCTTACACATTCGGCCATGCGGACTGGTTCCACCTGTTTCATTTCTGGAAATAGATGGGGACGTTGAACATCTAAGCCACTATGAGATCTTAGAACGAGAGGGATGAGTGTTTACAATCTTCGGGGATCTAATGGGCAGAAAAGATGCGCAATGGACGACGCCGTGGAGCCCTGCCCGTATAGTGCGTATAGTGCGTTACGTTCTTCAGTCCTTTGGCTGGTGCAACTTAACATCGCCCAAACAGTTATCTCTTGACACACTGTTTGTGTCTACATGAGTTCAAATATTATGTTATGGACAGAAGGAAGTTACAGTAGCAACAAGGATGCTATCATCATCCTCATCATCATCATCACCATCATCATCATCATCTTCCACTTCTGCCGTCAAGCGTCGTGGGGAGGATTAATTTGCTCACCAACGCCCGGTGGGCGGCGCTTGATAGTGTCATTCCGTGTGATTGTACAATGTCTTTGATGTCGTCAATCCATTTTCTTCTTGGACGTCCTCTTGGTCTCGTCGCAGATGATCTTTGATGTAAGGCCAGTGATGGTAGTTGCTGGTATTACATTCTAACGACATGGCCAAACCACTTGATCTTCTGTCTTTAATAAATGTGGCACAAGGTGTTGATCCCACAGTCTGTCTGATAATAGTATTTCTTACTCGATCTCGGATTGTTACGTTGGCAGCTCTCCTCAGGCATCTCATCTCGAAGGTGTTGATTTTGCTAGAGTGTGATTTAGGTAAAGTTCAGGTTTGAGATTGGTAGCATAGGGTTGGTGTGAATATGCTGTTTATTATCTGTCGTTTTGCGGCCATGCGATAATCACTGGTATTCCCCACCTATGCTGTGGAGAAATGCTTATTGAAGTTTTGATTATCTGAAACATAATATTCAGCATCAGGATATGCTTTTGAAAAATGGAGTTGACGCTTATGTCTCCACAGATCTCGGTCAGTGGTAGTCTGAATCAAATATGTTGGTGACATTCCCTTATGGCATCGTCTTAGATAATTGAGAGTACATCCTCTTGATCTGTTCTGCCCTCCCTGATCTTTCCAGTGGTCATGATGTTCTTCGATGTCTTGCCTCACATTATATGATCAAAGAGCAATGTTTGTCGCATTCATATAGTTGTATATAATGTTCTTTTCACCTTTTTGCGTTGACTCGCTTTGGACGCAAGCTTAGTCCATATGTGCAGTATTACTTCTAGTGCACAGGCCTGATTTATGCGTGTGGATTAGCTTTCCCTATTACCAGTGTCCCTCGCCATCATGCGGACCCACTCCGACTTCTGAAGTACTTGTAACTTAGTCTCCAAGTCAAGGTCCAGAAGTCAACATTTTGGTCCAACTGATCGGTGTAAGGGTTGAACCAGCTACCTCGGCATCAACACACGGGAAGTTCAAGAGCTTCAGTTCAGAGCTCTGTATTTATTCGGCCATACAGACCTCCGTATGATGTTCTATTTTTGTTAGTACTTTCAGGCACTAGTTAGTAGTTGCTTCCTAGCCTAGAGGTTAGTGACTTTTCTCCGTAATCTCGTATACTCTCGTTGGTAACGTGACGACGGTGAGAATCAGCAGTGGTTTGAATCGCGTCGGTAACTTACGGGGTATGTAAGCCGGCCGCTCAGAAAGCAATGGCAAACTGCTGACCGTAAACTTGCCAAGAAATCAACAATAAGCTGAAAGATGCTGATGTTAACAGAAATGTCCTGTAAAGGATATGCAAACAATTTTATTTTGCTAGTAGTTTCTCTAGCCATCCCAGGTATTCGTAGCTTTCGTCTTAGAAACCTCATCTCCGCTGACTCCAAGCTCTTCCTAGTTTGTTCGTTCACCTAACCAGGTTACGTCCCTTTTAAAACATCTTTTGCGGTTTCTTTCATGCCTTCTGCATATCATTAATCTCTCTCTCTCTCTCTCTCTCTCTCTCTCTCTCTCTCTCTCTCTCTCTCTCTCTCTCTCTCTCTCTCTCTCTCTCTCATAATTTGATTACCTATCTTTAAACTCACTGCGAAACAGCACAACAGATTCGCTTTAACATTTCAATAGTCTCTTTCTGACATTCTATTAAAGTAGTTACTTACCTAAGATAATTTTCATTTTCTGAAATGTAATTGTTGATTGGCCTGTTCTACTCACATTTTCTATTACAATCTTCCTTCTGATGTTATGGTGTGGCCCAAATAAAAACATTTATTGATTTGATTAAGCAGTTGTTCTTCTAATGTAATATCAACTTTTGCTCTTATCTTTTTCATGTATAAACAATTGTTTCGGTATTCTTGGTGTTTAAAGATCAATGGGAAGTCAGACAGAGGCAGATGAAGAGAAATGATGCTGGATCGATAGAGACGGTGGCAAATAGGAATATTATCAATATAGTTGATCCACAACACCAAAGACCGAGATCTGTGGAGAGACATGAATGCCTACGCCAACTGGCAAGGCACTTGATGATGGTGATGGTGATTAACGGAGGTCCTGTTTTGCATCCTCTATTACAACAATGTGCAACGTCTACTGTACATCTCCCGTATATTTAAGCTTTCAATGCTGGGTCATCTACTTAACACATACTGTTTATATAATAACCCCTAACTCGTGTCCCTGGTCTGTTTGTAATATCTCTCCATATTATTTCGCTATAGAAGGAAACAAGATCTGATGACAAAATACATCACTGTCTTATTCCCGGCATTGTATCTTCATAATTGCCCACTTGAGTTTCCATTTCATTGCTGCTAACGTGATATATGAACATAGGCATGTCAGGAAACAAAGATTCTCATCCAGGAAGCTATGTGTTAATATAAATAAACAATTTCAATGATCTTTCTATAGCAATGTGGACATTTGTTACATACAGGAACAAACTTTCATCTTGTTTATTTCAGGATGGAGGATATGTCATTTAAGTGTTGTCAAGCACTGATGAGATTTTGAATGACTTTGAAAAATCACTAAGGATATTTGTTGTATACATCAAGGATACAAGATGCATTGTTTCTATGGGGATGGAGGAAGTGTCAAGTATTTATGTTCAAGAACCCGTGATAGGGACGGCTCGCTGATGACTGTCATGATTGTTTCATCGTGTATACACTCACACGCACGCACGCGCGCACGCACGCACACACGCACACGCACACACACACCTCTAGATTTTCGTTGCCTTCGGTTTTCGTCGATTTCGGCTTTCGTATATTTTTTCCGCAAAAAATTTGTCTCGATTTTCGTCGGTTGCCTAGGATTTAATGGGTGTGCCCACGGGACCTTGCTGCTAATTTTGAGAAAACAAAGGGACGCTCTCGTTCTTCTGCTCAGTTTGGCGTTGTTTCTCGTTGTGTGAACATCATTTGCTAATACGTTAACTCCTTCCTATTAGCTCCATCATGGGACCAAAGACAGTTTCCAGAGCCAGCAGCCCTTCGAAGAAGAAGGCCAGGAACACGATCGAGTTGAAGAAGGAAATCATTAAAAAATACGAGAGCTACATTACTGCAGGGAACTCGACATTACACATTATTTTGACGAAAAAGGAAGAAACAGAGGAGGTTAATATAGCAAAAGTCAATTGAAGATGTCGAACAGTTATTATTAATTTGGATAAATCAAAATCAGTTAGATAGCGATTCTTTTTCTGAGGCAATCATATGTAAAAAAGCTAGACTGTTGTATCAATCCATCAGTCATGTGCCATGCCGGAAAGCGTGGGCGGTCATGACTCGCCATTTCACTCGATCACCGGAGTCGTGGATCAGCTCAGTGTTCCTGTCTCGTCCATGCCACGTGGTAAAGCCATCCAGGTATTTTCCTCCCGGTCTTCCTCTTGGTCTGTTCCCCTCGATCTTGCCAGTTGTCAATAAGTTCTCCAATCCATTTCTTCTCATAAGATGTCAAAATTTTTTTGACTGTCTTCGTCTAATTTCTCTAATCAGTCTACGATTTTCATTTGTCTCCTGTAGTAATTGGTCATTGGTTTTTCTATCTGTCCATGGTACTCTTTGAATTTTCCTCAGAAACCACATTTCTGTAGCCATCAAATGTTTTTCAGCTTGACTGCACATTGTCCAAGTTTCACATCCATACAAAAGAACGGGCTCTATATACCCCCTCAACACTCTTTTTCTCGTTTCAATTGACATTTTATTTTATTGGTCAGAATGTTTTTCATCTTGCTAAAGGCTACTTTCGCCATGGCAATTCTTGTTATAATCTCTTCAAGGCATCTCCCATCAGATGTTATGACTGTTCCGAGATAATTGTATCGACTCACTTGTTGAAGAATCTTCCCATTTACGTGTATATTACATTGTGGTACTTCGTTCTTCCTAGTGATGACCATAACCTGTGTCTTCTTACAATTTAATTCCAACCCCAGCTGCTCACTGTTGTATGCCGATCTCATTAAGAAAATGCCTGGGACGAGTGTTAGTGTACTTAGTGATTTAAAGACCAGCAAAGGATGGTTTGAAAAATTCAAGAGGCACACACATACACATTGCTACTAGGCACGGTGATGGTGCGAGTTCGGACAAGTCTGGGGCACAAAAATAGTATTAAACACTAAAGTTATTCTCTATAAAATGTGTTTTGGTATGTATTTTGGAGCGTCTAGAACGAATTAATTGGATTGACATTGAAATAAAATATATATATATATATATATATATATATATATATATATATATATATATATATATATATATATATATATATATATGTGTGTGTGTGTGTGTGTGTGTGTGTGTGTGTGTGTGTGTGTAGATTAGCATGGCCGAATGGATAAGCGCGCACGCCATTCCGGGTTGCTGATGTCGAAGTGGCGGGTTCAACCGATACACCGGTCAGTTGAACCAATATGTTGACTTCTCGTACTAGTCCTGGGGACTAAATTACCTGTATCTCTGAAGTCTGAATAGCACGCGCGCGCGCGTGTGTGTGTGTATAATATTATATATATATATATATATATATATATATATATATATATATATATATATATATATATATATATATATATAGAGAGAGAGAGAGAGAGAGAGAGAGAGCCGGATTCGTGGCTTAGAGGTTATGACTTTTCTCCATAATCTCGTACACTTTCGTCGATGACGTGATGACGGTGACAATTAGTAGTGGTTCGAATCGCATCGGTAACTTACGGGGTATGTGAGCCGGCCGCTCAGAAAGCAATGGCAAACTACTGAGCGTAATCTTGTCAAGAAATCAACATACAGCTGAAAGATGCTGGTGTTGACAGCGATGTCATGTAAAGGCTATGCAAAAGAGAGAGAGAGAGAGAGAGAGAGAGAGAGAGAGAGAGAGAGAGAGAGAGAGAGAGAGAGAGAGAGAGAGAGAGAGAGAGAGAGAGAGAGAGAGAGAGAGAGAGAGAGTGTTTGTAAAGTCTCACTACACTTTGTATGTAGATCGGATGTTTGTTAGAGAGTATGTTTTCCGTTTGCAAGACAAACAGCTGTTCTACATACAAATTGAAGTAAGACTTTATAAACATCCTGTATAATAATGTGTTGTTCTTTGCAGGACGTTACAATCAACCCCCAGGTTGATTATCTAGGCAATTGTACACAGATTCGTTTGCCATTGCTGTCTGAACAAGAAGTCAACGTAAAAGTCCAACTTAATGCCGGTGTAGGGGATGAACCGCCTACCGCCTACCTCGCCATCAGTGAGCCGGAAGTTTAAGAACAAGTGCTCTTATTTTTCAACCACGTAGACAACTATATATATGTTGTTTGTCCAACAAAAATGATGATGACCATTCATTTCATCCAGTGGGGTTGAAGGTATGAAGCCGTGGGTTCTAAGATGGCTGATAAGGCCTATTTTGGCTCGAAATGTTCTTTGACAATGTGGACAAAGAATGCTTAACGTTTCTGGAGGAGGATTTTCTGCAGTGGTTTTTCTGTTCTGCCTTTTCTTCACAGCTCTTGCAGTCCTGGTTGCCTCACAAGTGACTGCACCCTTGCGTAATAATGCACGCCACGAATTTCGGTCTTTGGCTGCAGTCTCCCAGGTGTCATGATGAATTCCAAAAGCATTCAGTGAGATTTTCAGTGACTTTAAAGCGTTTCCTCTGGCCGCCTTGGGGGCGTTTACTACAACGCAACTCGCCGTAAAAAATTCGTTTAGGGAGCCTGTGATCTGGCATGCGAGTCAAATGACCAGCCCAGCGAATCTGATTCTTCATTAGAGAAGTGTGGATACTGGGCATGGACGCTCTTTCTAGGACTGCAGTGTCTGGGATCTTGTCTTGCCATTTAATCTTCAGTAACTTCCTAAGGCAGACTGTGTGGAAGTGGTTTAATTTCCTAGCGTGTCGCTGATAAACAGTCCAGGTTTCACAAGCATATAGCAGTGTGGATAATACAACTGCTTTGTAGACTTTCAGCTTTGTTCTCAGCTTTGTTTGTGTGTGTGTGTGTGTGTGTGTGCGTGCGTGTGTGCGTGCGTGCGTGCGTGTGTGTGTTCTTCTTCTTCTTCAGCCTTACGAGCCATTGAGGTTCTTTGCTGCAGATACAATCCGTCTCCATATATTAGGGCTGCGGAAGTTGAAGATTAATTAATTGATTAATCAATTGCTTTTAACGATTAATTTTTTTTTTTTTTTTAAACGATTAATCGAAAACTTTTCTCCCATCATATAAATGAACCGGATGTCGAAAAACTGTCGGACATTTTAAACAAAGTGATGCAAACACAACCGAGTTGCAAAATTGTTCTGAGTCACCATTGTGTAAGCTGCAGCAAGATGTTCCAACAAGATGGAACAGTATTTTTTATTATGCTACAGAGTCTTCTACAGGCCAGAGAAGCATTAACTGTCTACATGTCAGATGAAAAGAAGCAATACAAAGGTCCAAAACTGTTAGATTCAGATTGGGAAGATATTTCGAAATATGTCAAAGTTTTGGAATTATTCTATCAGACCACGCTCCTGCTTGGCGATCAAGATTATGTTTCATGTAGCTGTGTATTGCCACTGCTATCATCGTTGACAAAACATATGACTGTACACGATGATGATCCGGGCTACATAGCTAAATTTAAGGCAGCATGTATTAATGACTTCAGTGAAAGTGTAGCTAATATGACAAGTAGTGAAATACTACAGATTGCAACAGCACTTGATCCACGCTACAAATACCTGAAGTGTTTGTCAAGAGATGCAAAATAACGAACTTGGTCACGTATGTTGATGTTCATGATGAGCAGATGGAGACTGCTGCAACGATTGATGCCGACATTGACAATGAAACTATATGTGAACCAAATGAAAAGCGTATTAAGCTAATGGAGTCTGAAATGGAGAAGAAAGTTGCTTATTCGGTTGACCCTTTACAATGGTGGAAACTTAATGAACATCGATATCCGAAATTGGTATTTCTTGCCAAGACCGTTCTGTGCATACCGGCTACCTCAGTTCCATGTGAACGATTGTTCAGGTCTGCTGGTTATATTGTTAATAAGACTTGCTCGTCACTTGAAACAAATACTGTCAACACACTCGTCTGTTTGCATAGTTGTTTATTAGATGACATATAAACAAGACAATCCAGTATTATTTAATTTTTGACAAATACGACTATAATGTGAGTTATGTGACTGTTAATGTTGTGCTTTAATGGAAATTAACTATTAATTAATAGTTAATTTTTCAAAAGTTAACTATTAAATTTAAATTAATCGGTCGCAGCCCTAATCTATCCATCTATCTATCTATCTATCTATCTATCTATCTATCTATCTATCTATCTATCTATCTATCTATCTATCTATCTATCTATCTATCTATCTATCCATCCATCCATCCGTCCGTCCGTCCGTCCGTCCGTCCGTCCGTCCGTCTGTCTGTCTGTCTGTCTGTCTGTCTGTCTGTCTGTCAAATTTGAGAACATCTTGTAGCATACGAATTATTAAAAAAAATATAATTCAATTAATTATATTGTTTCATGTAATTTTGTTTGTCAAGTATCCAGCTAATCAGAAATCATGTTCAATGAGTCCTCCTTGCTTCTCAGAGGGTTTTTCTAAGCGTCGACGCCACTCGTTTATGCTGCTGTCAATAAAGCGCTACCCCAGATTTCTCCATTCTTCAATTATTGCCAACTTGATCTGCTCAACTGTGGTAAATATGCGCCGAAGGTAGACCTTTTCTTGAAAAGCATCCCATGTGGCATAATCTTTTTTTTTTTTTGGTTCGCATATCCTTTACAGTACATCGTTGTCAACATTAGCATCTTTCAGCTGATTGTTGATTTCTTGGCCAGATTACGCTCAGTAGTTTGCCATTACTTTCTGAGCGACCGGCTTAATACCCCGCAAGTTACCGACGCGGGCAGAACCGCTACCAATTCTCGCGCACATCACGTTACTCACGAGAGTATACGAGATTACCGAGAAAGTCGTGTAACACCTAGACCAGGGAGACCGGCTGGCATAATCTTCTGGGTTTAAATCAGGACTGTTCGGTGGCCACATGTCTGGCTCGATGAAGTTAATATTCTCCTGACGAAGAAAGTTGATCGCATTTCTGGCTGTGTGAGATGGAGCTCCGTCTTGCTGTAATGTCCAGTTATGGTGACAACATGTCGCTTGAATTACAGGCAGCAAACCTTGTCCCACAACATGTTCACAATAGCATTCACTGTTAACTTTAGCGCCTGGTTCAACGAAGACTTTACTAGTTTTCCCCATTCGAGACACACCAACTGATACCATGATACTGCGGCTGAAATGGTCACGTTCTCGTATAAGTCGACTTTCCTGAACTTGCATTGTCTTTGTTTCAACGGAATAAAAGCGGTCATTTTGACAATTAACTGGAATGGCAACGGTGAATGTCTTTTCGCCTGTACACCAGATGCTTCGTACACTTCTCTCACTAGGAAACCGCTCAAGTATCTGCTGACTGCGTTGCAAGCGTTTCAATTTAACATTTTCATTGAGCTTCTGCCCCATCACACGCTTGTACATTTTGAGTTGTAAACCTTGCTTAACAATACGTCGAACCGACGACTGTGGTATACCAGTTTCTCTTTCCATTTCCCGGGGACTTTTGATACTGTGATGATCATCATCTTGACTGCAGATCAGCCCACTCACTCGGTCAATATTCTGTTGTGTTCTGGCAGATTTTGGTCTTCCCTTCCGAGTTTACGTTCTGTTGTATCGTCGCTGTCAATTTTATTGATAACCCGACTGACACTAGCTATGCCCCAGGCTTTGGTTGGAAACTCATTGGTCATTCTCCTAGCACCCCACTGTGTTTCAATTCGCAAATGTTTAATCAGAATACGGTCTTCCGCGGTAATTTTTGTTATTCTGGGCAACAAATTTAAACCTGCTGACGTAAACAATTCTTCTTCTTCTTCTTCTTCTTCTTCTTCTTCTTCTTCTTCTTCTTCTTCTTCTTCTTCTTCTTCTTCTTCTTCTTCTTCTTCTTCTTCTTCTTCTTCTTCTTCTTCTTCCTCTTCTTCTTCTTCTTCTTCTTCTTCTTCTTCTTCTTCTTCTTCTTCTTCTTCTTCTTCTTCTTCTTCTTCTTCTTCTTCTTCTTCTTCTTCTTCTTCTTCTTCTTCTTCTTCTTCTTCTTCTTCTTCAGCGTTCCGAGCCATTGAGGTTCTTTGCTGCAGAAACAATCCGTCTCCATTCGTCTCTCTGGTGGACCTTCTCTTGCCAGTCGTTGATTCCAAGTGCTTGTAGGTCTGTATATGTATTATCTCTCCACCGCCTTCTTGGCATCTTAAAAACCAAACACGGCGCCCTCAAACTGTCGAAATAAAGACAACATATAGCTAAATAGGTAAGTAAGTAAACAATTTAAGCTATTATGGATATAGTTAAACAAATTTTGATATAATTATATACTTTTTACGCGATGTTCTCACTGTTTTTGGCCCTCCCTGCATATACATATATAAGGGTGTGAAAACGTGATTTGCGTTATTTGTACACTCCATCACATAAAATACACATATAATAAAAATCACATTAAATAAATGTTAAAGATGTTAAAGGCCAGAGGGTCGACTTCATTGCACTTTGTTCTATCCCAGACGGTTCAGTCTTCTTTCCACATATTGGCCTGTAGAAAGCGTTGCACAGGGGACGAATTCCATAGCTTCAGCGTCGACCTTAACCGGTCTCTGGAAAAATTATACTCGTAAACCGAATGCGGAATTCGAAATCAAACCCAGAAGCTTCGCAGCGAGAGGTAGGCGCCTTGATGATTTCGCTCCCCAAAAATTAATAGCAAAGAACGTAAAGATCTGTATATATCTGTATATATCTGTAAATATCTGTATATATATTCAAATCCCGAAACAACCACATAATCAATCTGTATATATGTTCGTGTAGCATATTTTCACCCTCGCTCGCTTTGGAATCAGGCGTAGTCCGTACAATCTACTTCTAGTAGCAATGGACTGTATGTTTCCTGTAAATTAGCTTTCCCTATTACCAGTGTCCCTTGCCATCAGATGGAAACACTCCGAATTCAGAAGTACTTATAATTTACACCCCCTAGTCAAGATGAGAAGTCAACACTTTAGTTCAACTGTCCAGTGTAGGTGTTGAACCCCTTATTTCGGCATCAGCACACTGGATTTTTAAGAACGCGAGTTAAGAAATAGTATCACGCAGAGTCTCGTAGCGGGCGAGAACTGGGAGCGGTTCTACCCCCGCTGGTGACTTGCGGGATAACTAAGCCGGCCGCTCAGAAAGCAATGGCAAACTACTGAGCGTAATCTTGCCAAGAAATCAACAGACAGCTGAAAGATGCTGCTGTTGACAGCGATGTCCTGTAAAGGATATGCGAATTAAATAAATAAATCCTTAGTAGGCCTTACTACTCATTCATTGGGTGGGGTATTGGTCCACGATAAGGCAAATGTGATCAGGGCCCATGGGGTCATGTGTATAGTGTGGAGAACTGATACACCATCATTGCCTGAAGAGAATGGCACGGTAGAGTATGACCAGAGGATCCAGCCGACACTCAGTGCTCCGAGGAAAGGCCGGACGTACATATAATCAGATTGCAATGGGTAACATTAATATAGAGGCTCTTCGCTGGCTGTTGAGGATGAGGAATTAGTCCTATGGGAGTGTCCCGAGTGATGTGAGGCGGTTGACTCAATTCAGCTCAGCCCAGCTCAATTCAACTCTCTCCAACTCAAATCACCTCAGCTAATTCGGACATCACAGGGAATATATTTGATTAAATCAACAGGCCACTTAAAGCCCTTGATGTCTCCAATAAATACTGTTTTGTCTTCGATGTTGTCATGTTCTCATTGTTTCTGTGAAGTCAGCACTGGTCCTTTCCTTTAGTTTCCTGAACAAGGGATACCTCAGCGTTCTTCTTTCTTAGTGAAGTCTGAAGAGCACTAATTACTCATTGTGTGGAGTTAATATTATACATACTTTTAAGAAACACTGCCATGTTTATTAAGACAGCTATGCATAGGATAAAGAGGCCAATGCATGGATACTCATCACTTAAGTCTTGGAAGGAAATTCACTGTCTCTGGTGCGATGATAAGGGGGACAAGCACGCTACAAGTGGTAAGTGCAGTTGCCGGAAAACAACAATTACAGCGCAGAACTGGGACTAGCGTTTGTCAGAGGTCGCAGTCTATCCGGGGTTAAGAATACATTTGTTCGCGTTGCTTTTAAGAGCTGAGGCAGTGCCGATTGTGGGATAGTGAAATATGGTTAGTAACAGATTATTGTGTTACTTGTATTAAGCGAGCACAGAAGCTCATTAAGGAGTTTTGGGTCTTCATATTTTGCGTACACAAAGATCATCACACATCAGAGCCTCTCTTGAAATAAACCAAGCAGCAATGATGTAACCGACTGCTGAGCTAATCGAGAGATAGTGTATTAACAGTTTGCTGGATACTATTATCTTTCTTCGGTGAATGCCATATGTATCCCATTTAAACTCGTACTCGATTGACTAGCTCTCGTTAATACTACAAACACGGTAACTTCAAACTGAAGATAAAAGTGTAGTTTTTTCTTTGGCTTATAGTCTGAGAAAATCTACATGAGTAAAACATTAGTGCCACTTAGACTATATAACATGTAACGACAGAAGATGAGGTAACAGAAACTGATAAAGCTATTGTACCAGGCCACGTAATTTCATTGATTTTTGGACAGGCCTGAAGCCATGTTGCTGCAGTAAGTATTTCATGTAAAATCTTTGTATGTAGTCAACACAGCAATTGTGCTGTCAGAACAATCTGATATCCAGCTTGCTACAATGATATTTCATATGAAATCTTTTCTCTAACATAGTATTTACATTTATACATTTAAGACAGGCATATAGTCAACTTGCCACTGTAGGTATTTCATATAAAATCTTTGTTCTCAACGAAGCTTTTGTACTGTTAGGACAGGCCGACAGTCAACTTACAACTGTAAGTATTTTATGTTAAACCCGTTTGTCTTTAACCCAGCATCCGTACCACTGCTGCTGTTCGCCAGGAGAGCTATTCCCGGACTGAGGAATTAAGGCTGCTTGACCAGACAGTCCCAAAGTAGTGTACTAGATATGATGATGTTGTTGTTGTTGTTGTTGTTGAAACCTCGTGCGCTACCGAGGATCAAACACTTGTCCCACGATATGTGTGATGGGCATCCTCCGTGACATGATCATCATTGAACAGTTCCTGCGTGCTGATACCGTTACACCGGTCAGTTGGACTGAAATGTTGACTTCTAGTCCTTGACTTAGGGACGTAAATTACAAGTACTTCTGAAGTCGGAGTGGGTTTGCCTGATGGCGAGGGGCATTGGTAATAGGGAAAGCAAACCACACGCAAAAATGAGCATTGTGCACTAGAAGTAATAGCATGTGTACAGACTACACTTGAGCTAAAAAGAAGTGAACGAAATAATTATTTAAAAAAAAAAAACGCAACAAAACAAACATTACAGAGCAGGTCCTTGCAGAAGACACTCTCTAGACGACTCACGGAAAATACCTTCGATCTACTGTCAATTATCTTCCCTCATGCATTTTCATGCCTCAGGTGTCTGCAATGTTCTGTGTCCACCCATGCTTCTTCTTTCAGGAACCACGCCTCCCATCTTTGTTATTTTCAAGCAATATCAGACACTTATTTCAGTTTCCGAGACATGAGACAGTTTATGGGCTAGCTGTCTTCGTTGTTTAGATCACGTAGAATGTCAGTATTTGTCTTATTCTTGGTCCGCTGTATTATAAGAACTTTTCTGTAATATTTAAATTCAACAGCCCCGATTTTCTTCTTTAGTGATTGTGAAATGGTTCAAGACTCACAGCCGTCTGTCATTCGCTTCTGTTTATGTTAACCACGTCCTCAACAGTAAAGTTATCAATTTGAGTTTTGGATAAAATAAAGTAAACCTGTTAACATGATATTATGGTATAATGAACAAATATGGTTTTACGTCAAATATGCGTCCTCTGCAGGAGCCTTGCGTGGAACAGACATGTGGAGTCATGATACTCCAATCCACTAGGTCATTTGATATGTTAATGGTGGTAAGCATGGCGCATGTATAAGAGCGCTCGTTTTTCAACATCCGGTGTGCTGATGGCGATGTAAAGGGTTCAACCCCTACACATGTGAGTTGGACTAACATGCTGACCTTTCGTCCATGGCTTGGGGACGTAAATTACAAGTACCTCAGAAGTCGGAATGGGTTCGTCCGGAGGAGAGGAACACTGGTCATAGGGAAAGCTAAGCCACATGCAAAAATCAGTCCAGTGCACTAAAAGTAGTATCCCATGTATGAAATACGCTTGAGTTCAAAGCGAGGGAGAGAAAAATCAAACTTTGACCAAATTTCAACTGTTGTTCTGGTTGTTATTGTTATTTATGCAACGACGGTTGGCCTTTCGCCCCTCTGGCCTGTGCTATGTAGTGACACATGATAGTGCTCATCAGCTGTTATATTGTTACATATCAAATATTCAGTTTATACGGTTCAGGTGGAATTAACAATATTCTTATATCTGTAAGAGCTAGGCAGTCAAATGGATGTTATGAGACAGTTTCACAAACATATTTACAAAGCAGACACTCCGGAGCGAGTGCTTGTTTTGGTCGATTCAGGCACATGTTATGACCAAGGATGGGTACTCCACCGCGGAGTAAGCACGACAGGAGGCTTCTGATCGTCAATAGAGGTTCCTCTTGGTCTAATGGTTCGGCCCCTTTAACTCTTTGACAACTCTGCGGGAAGGCCCATACAGGTCATGACTCCCTGGCGTCTTTCTCCTGTCGTTCCTTCGCACCTGCCTTTCAGTTTCTAGATTATGTTTCTCATTTTTCACACGCATTCCACAAATACACCGTTGTGCCTGCCCCCAAGACATCCTGCCATCGCGGAGGCGAACATTGTACACCAGGTGCATCGTTACCTGTCAGAATTATCATGGCACTTTCACTTTGACCGCAAGAAAACCAGCCCGGTTTGTTTCTATCTTCGCCTCCACATGGGAGATTTTCTTTACCACAATAATCGTCACTGCCGCTGTTGCATTCTTCGCACCCATTTCACAGCTGAAGAAGCCGCATTTCTGCACGCATCCAGAGCAACGTCAGTCTAGAACTCATACAGTTGATGTTGCTGTCCAAGAGAAATCTGGTTAGTTAGTCGCGATTCCAGCTTCACGGCAAAGGGTCATCAATAATGCTCCGTTTCTGTGCCCGTGAATATCACGCAAAATGCTCTTCACTGTCTCATGTGCAAAGTTGAATAGACAGCAGTCCTGACAAACCAGTATAGGTTACTTGGGTTTGCCTGTGAAGGCAATGGTCCGCGTCCATCACTGACAGATTTACAATTTTTCGGATCTGGTTCGACCGATACTCGTGGCATGAGCACCAGATAGTCTCATCTCATCTCATCATGTTCCTCTTGTACCTTGCGGTGTTTAAGAAGAATTTTCTGAGAATTATCTGGTAAGGCAAAGCGCCAATGAAGGGAACTGGTCACAACAACTCATTATGGTGTGATCTAGAATATGTAAAAACCTAACATTTCACACCACAACGGCAGTGTTTTTCACACAGTGATACGCCTCTCCCTACCACTTTCTCTAATTTCTTTTGTCTAATGCATCTGTAGTATGTAATGCGACATACTCATCTCAAAACGAGAATATATCCTCTCAACTCCGAGGATATATGCTCCATTATAGTCCTTATGTGTTGTATGGTGGTATAATGAGGAATCAGTACCCACCGAGCTGGTATAATTTATGAATAATCGATTGTGTCACGTGTTTCGTGTGATTTTGGCATACAACACCTGTGACAAAAAAATTCGATATTGCCTGCATGAGTATATGAGTGTCGGGGTCAATTGAAGTAGCGTAGCAGCTGAAATAGAGTATATTGTAAATTACCGGCACTGGCGGTGACAGCTGGCGTTATTAATAAGATCGCTGTTATATGTTAACAAAGGAGAGGTCGATTGAGTCGTGTGTCTACCGATGCGGGAGAGGTCACCTGGCCCGCGCTTTACTCTGTATTACCCATAGCTCCAGCTTTCCTATGGCGGTTAATAGTGGTCTTTAGTTGACGGTGTTTAAACACTATCATCACACAGTATAAATGAAAACCTTAAACAAGTAAAGATGGCGGGTAGTACTGGTTGTAGTGGGTATGGCTTAGTGTCATTCGTTGTTAAAAGGTGGGCGAGTAGCGGAGTTGATAGAGAAGTGTATCCGAACACTATCATAATACAGTGTCAGATAGTTAAACGAAAACTTTAAAAAAGTGAAGATGACCGGTATTACCGGTTAAAGTGGGTATAGGTTAGTAAAATTCGTTGTTAAGGGGTCGGAGAGTGTAGAAATAGCTAGATAACTGCTTCCGATCATTGTTAAGAGGAGGATGAGGGACGGAGGAGATAGATAATTACGTCCGTTCCTTGGTAAGAGCCAGGGTGATCGAGCGGAGGAGTGAGTAAATAAAGGCATAGACTTCTACTGACAAATTCAACGCATAATTGCGGCTTCAGTCGCCAGAAGACCTAGGATATATTCGTTATTTGTCTATTGTAAAGTGGTCGACTGTTTATTATAATGGTGGTTACTATTATCTGTAGTGGATGGGACTTAAACACTATCATAGTACCATTAGTGCTGTGTTAGGGATACAATCATCGACCTCGGACATCCAGGACACAAGGGTAATGGGTACAACCGGTCAAAGGGGTCGTTGCTTCCGGTTTCAAGCATAAAGATACAACCGAGAAAAGTGGGTAATGGTTACATCCGATCAAAGATGGCGTTGCATCCTGTCACACGTGTAAGGGTACGGTATTCTGTTGGCTGTCGAACCAGGGGACCTAACTCGTGATGACCACCATTTACGGGAGTGATTCTGCTCCCTCGTCAACAGGGCGTCAGATGTTTAAAATGGTCTCCTTTCTCTCGCTTTTCTATGCCCGCGTCGTTCTCGGGTCACCAAGTAACAGATAAAATATGAAACAACTAATACCATACACCATAAGGCAGTTTCGAATATAGTATACGCAACTATAACCAGCTCAGCCTAGTGTCCGACGAAACCTTTCTCATGGACATAGAGGAGAGATGTGAGCACCGATGCGTGACGGGGAAGGCGTACCTTTTACTTAACTGCTAGCGTTTCATACACCGACGAGAGTTTAGCTCATTTTATCATTTGTATAATATTACACGCAATTACAACAAGCTGTCCCGGTTCAATCTTAGGCGTCTCATGTAACAGGGAGTATTACGTGCCCGCTGTTCTAACTAGCGAATTTATCGCTTCTCAGAGCAGACATTTATACTTTCATTAACTCCTCTGTCTGGCCAAGACATCTTTCCCGAGAATCCCATTTCCAATGCCAATATATGTTTTTCAATGTGTTAGTTCATTGCCACATTTCACGTCGAGACGAAAGTTCAGGTTATATTATCACGTCAACAATCAAATAAGAAAACATGTTTGTCAAATTATTAAAAAGGTTGGCTAAATACAGAAATACAGCCAAACTAATAAAACTTTTGTTCAAAATAAGAAATATCTCAACCAAAAGTAGGAAACAATATTACTCAAACTAATGAGAATGTTGGCCAAATATAGAAACATCTCAACCAAGCTTATAAAAAGTAGGAAAACTGTTGGCCAAAATCAAAAATATCTAGACCAACATCATAAAAAGTAGGAAAAATTGGTAATTAAACTAATTATCAATGGTGACCAAAATAGGAAATATCTCGACCAAGTTTTAAAAAGAAATATATGAAAATACGTTAGCCAAAATAGGAAAAAGTGTTAACCAAATCCAGAAATATCTCCACCAAATTTATAAAAAGTAGGAACATTTGTATACCAAATGGGAAAAAATGATCAAATACAGACATATCTCAACCAAACTTATAAAAAGCAGGGGAAAAATGTTGACCGAATTAAGAAATATTTCACTCAAACTTATAAAAAGTCGGGAAAATGTTAGCAAAATCAACTAAATGGCTCATCAAATTTGTAACTATCTCACCCAACGTTATAGAAAGTAGAAAAATTTGTTAGCCAAATGGGCAAAATATTGGTCAAATAAGGAAAGATCTCAACCAAATTAATAAACAAGTAGGGACATAATGTTTGCCGAATTAAGAAATATTTCACTCAAACTTATAAAAGGTAGGATTTGTTTTTAGCCGAATCAACTAAAAGGCTGATCAAACTTGTAAATATCTCATCCAAACGTATGAAAAGTAGGAAAACTTGTTAGCTAGATGGGAAAAGATATTGGTCGAATAAAGAAATATTTCATTCAAACTTATAAAAAGTCAGAAAAATGTTAGCAAAATCAACTAAAAGACTGACCAAACTTATAAATATCTCATCCAACCTTATAAAAAGTAGGAACATGTTTTAGCCAAACGGGCAAAATATTGGTCAAATAAAGAAAGACCTCAACCAAACTTATAAAAAGTAGGGAAACAATGTTGGCCGAATTAAGAAACATTTCACTCAAATTTATAAAAAGTAGGAGAAATGTTAGCCATATCAAATAAAAGGCTGACTAAACTTATAAATACCTCATGCAAACTTTTGAAAAGTACGAAACTTTATTAACCAGATGGGAAATATATTGGCCGAATTAAGAAATATTTCACTCAAACTTATAAGAAGTAGGAAAAAAATGTTAGTCAAATCAAGTAAACGGCTGACCAAACTTATACATATCTCATCCAACCTTATAAAAAACCTTCACACTAGTGGATCAGCGGTTTGACTGCTAGACATCTTTTGATGCACGTTAGCTATCAGTATAATATCGACACGGTCGACGTGAAACAAGTTCACAGCGAGATGGTGAATATGGCTTTGACTATTATTAGTTACTACAATTCCATAAAGACAAATAACTCGACGTTGTCTAGTTTAGTAGTTCAAATATCCAAACAACACGATGTGCTGTTCACGAGACTAGCAGTCAGTATCAATCCCTAACATGCTTTCCAAGTCTTTGTTTCAGTCAGTGATGAACTCTTTGGCAATTACGTCATCAACTATGGAAGAATAATTATGCCGTTTACCTTTGGCAAGCGTCTGGGTAAGCATCTGGCTGATAATTCTTACAATGCCGATGTAGATGTCCAATACTTCGAAGAGCGCTTCGCTAAATCTGTAGACGAATAGGGCCGATAAACTAAGTCTTTGGATACTTCAACAACAAAGTGGTTGGTAGAAGTTCTATACTTTGACTGCAAACAAAGAAGCTGAATTCAAATAGGCTTAAATCTCAGTATTTCGTTATTCGTGTTAGTGTGAGAGCGCTTGTTTTTGGATATATAATACCTATAGTAAACCGCCATAGGTAAATTGTGAGAGGGAATCAACACGTTATAATAGCAAGTAACCAAATTATGAGAGTCTGTGGGGAATTTGTGAGGTTAATTGGTCAAGTTGATAGGACGATTCGATAAGTTGGGAGAGGAAATGGGGTAGTTGCTAGGGTGCCAAGAGCCGGACTCACTCACTCAATGTCCGACATCTTGGTTTCTCCTCTAGGGTTTATAAGATTTAGCAGTAATATTTCTGTAGGCTCGTATAAATACTGTTCAAGTCTTTCGTGCACACAACAAACGTTCAAAGCGTCCTTAGAGTACAAGATCACTTTATTATAGCACAGTCATCTTGGTTTCTCCTCTAGGGTTTATAAGATTTAGCAGTAATATTTCTGTAGGCTCGTATAAATACTGTTCAAGTCTTTCGTGCACACAACAAACGTTCAAAGCGTCCTTAGAGTACAAGATCACTTTATTACATCACAGTCCTCACCGTGGTTGCCATCGTACACCGCCAGCTATTGCCTCTCAGCGTTCTGTGTACGACCATCCCACCCACTCTCTGTCCATAAAGAATAACTGGCACAACTAATCGTCATTTGTTCACGCTGTTGCTGCACACTATAGACTCTATACTTAGCTGCTAAACGATGATACTAGTTTAAACTACTTACGCACATCACACCGGTGGACAACTTGTCACGGCGTGTCTCTCGCTCCGCCATTCTTATCAGAACACGGGGTCAGCTCTCTCACCACAACTGGTCGATATTTACTAGCCCATCGTCGGTCGTTAACTTCGGGATACTGCTTCTTCACTCACAGCTTTCGTAAACAAGAACACTCTTTTACTGTTGACTGCATCTTGAAGAAGTGTAACCATCGCAAAACGCTTTCAAACTCAGAACTTTCTCCAAATCAACCTTCTTGTCTCACGTCCCAGCTCGCACTCTCGAGCGCACGTTTTCCGGCTTCTGACCTGGGCGCATCATGTGACCACAATAGCTCCGCCCACTAATCCTACCGGTGTTCGCTTGAATTTTTGAACTGTGTCAATGTCATCTCTCTAGTTTCTACGATTGACACACTTGCTGTGTTTTCTCTGATCCATCGCATCAAAAAAAAAAAAAAAAAAAAAAAAAAAAAAAGAAAAAAAAAAAAAAAAAAAGTAGGAAAAATGTTAGCCATATCAAATAAAAGGCGGACTAAACTTATAAATACCTCATGCACAGTTTTGTAAAGTACGAAACTTTATTAACCAGATGGGAAAAATATTGGCCGAATTAAGAAAAAATGTAAGTCAAATCAAGTAAAAGGCTGACCAAACTTATACATATCTCATCCAACCTTATAAAAAAACCTTCACACTAGTGGATCAGCGGTTTGACTGCTAGACATCTTTTGATGCATGTTAGCTATCAGTATAATATCGACACGGATCGCACGGTCGACGTGAAACAAGTTCACAGCGAGATGGTGAATATGGCTTTGACTATTATTAGTTACTACAATTCCATAAGACAAATAACTCAACGTGAAGAAGGCTTCCGGTTTCAAGATGGCGACGGACGGTCGTGTTGTTCTGTGTTCGTTAACTTTTTCGCGTAGGGGATGGATTTATTCATCTCTTGCGTGTAATTGGTGTGCCAGGATGTAAAACCAGGAGTTTATACTCAAGATCTGCGCGGGTGCTACGGAGTTCGTGCATCGAGCGAAGCCTTCCTTGAGTGAATTTTCAGCAGCGTGTGTGGTTCTCAGCAGTCTGTGTTTACGTTTTTTCAACATGGCGGAACAACGTGTGTTTTCCGAGGGTTCAGCAGTCAACATAACGAAGCGGCGTGGTAGCCGCGCAGGGAGGAAGAAACAAGGTAAGCGCGGTGGTTTGAGGCGTTTTAGACTCAAGTGTCACCGTCTAGGACTCAGGAACATCCGTATTCTATATTGGAACTGTGCCTGTGTAAAACAACGGGGCTCTATTTTAGAAACCCTAGTTTACAGGAACGACATTGTAGCACTCCAGGAGACGAGACTGGGCGATCAGCCACTCCGAATTGCCGGCTTCAAATGTTTCTACAACAGACGACATCTGGGAACGGTGATTCTCGTTCGCGACAGCATGGTGGCGTCAGAGCTAGACATGTCCAGTTGGGACAGTGACGATATACAAATACAGGCGGTGAGAGTTCATTCCAGTATACCATTCGTGTTGGTTAATGTTTATGCCCGCAATGCGAGTGTGGACGCACAGAAGTGGCAGTGCTTAAGTGGCATATTAGGCCACGAGAGGAATGTTATTTTCTGTGGTGACTTCAACGCTAAAGGCAGATCATGGGGAAACACTTCCTCCAATACACAAGGGGAGGAGCTCGAGACTGCATTGGAAACCATCGACCTGGTTTGTATCAACAGTGGCTGTGTCACCAGGACAGCAAGCCGTCCAGGCGATGAGGACAGTGCTATTGATCTGGCGCTAGTTTCACCTTTACTCACTACAGTGTGTAGATGGGGTGTCCTAGGACACCATGGCAGCGACCACCACCCTTGCAGCATATTGGTGGAGAAAGGCAGAACCAGGCAGCACAAGCTAAAGGTAAAGACGTTCCAGTATGACAGTACAGGGCAAGATGTGGTGAGTAAAATAAGACGTGACAAGCGCAGAACGTTTCAGGGCAGGAAAAAAAGCTGGGAGCAGCCACCGTGGTGGAGTTTCGAGGTGGATAAGGCTTGGGTGGATAAGCGTAGTGCTGTAAGGAGATGGCAAAATGCCAAGAAGAACAGAGCTGGTCATCCTAGTCCCTGCTTGCACTTAGAAAGAGAGATGCACACAAAAGTAAGCTATTTCAAAAAACTGGTCACGGTGGTTAAAAGGGAAAAATGGGCAGAGGTGTGTCAAAGGGTAAGCACAGACAAGTCACTGAAATTGTTCTGGCGACTACATAAAAGCATGAGTGGTGTAGTCAAGAATAAGAGCATTTCTGACTTCCAAGGTGCTGACCTCATCTGGCAGAGGACTGACGAGGACAAGGGCAAAGCCCTCTTTGAACGCTACCTTGAGCAGAGCAACCAGACAGACATGGGAGGTCGAAATCTGGCCAAGGAGGTCACCTCTGACAGATGCAAGGCCCAGAACACTTCGGATGAAGACACAGTGACAGTGAAAGAAATCAAGGCTGTGCTTCGACGATCAAAAAACAGTGCTCCAGGTCCTGATGGCATAAGATACGACGACATAAATAGGTGTACCGACAATGAGCTAGAGAAACTAGCAGACATGTACAACAACAGTATAGGGAGTGCTAGCATCAAGGAGGAATGGTTACACAGCTATCTGATTCCCTTGCCGAAGCCTGACAAAGACCACAAAAAAATTCAGGGATATCGAATTATAACCATGCAGAATACAATAGGCAAGCTGCTGGAGAAGGTAATTGCCAGGAAAATATCAAGCCAACTAGAGAGGCAAGGTGTTTTCCCACCTACCCTGGGTGGGTACCGTCCAAAAAGAGAAACCTGGACCAATGCAGCAGTCTTTGCCCAGGATGTCTATGAAGGTTTCCACTCAGGCACTGAAACCGTTGCTGCAGCGATTGATCTTGAGGACGCATACAACAGAGTACCACTGGGTTTTTTAATGTTTCAGCTTCTTGAACTAAACGTAAGTCCATTCCTCCTTAGTTGGATCGCTGCAGCCCTCTTCCAACGGAAAGTAGTTTTTAGATGTGGCAGTTGGACTTCGGAACCAACAACAATATATCCTGGCCTACCACAGGGATCACCATTATCTCCGGTACTGTTCAACGCCTACACAGTGAGAATCACCAGTGAGCAGATCACTGGACCTGGCAGGACATTGTCATATGCCGATGATGTTTTAGTGTATCGTCAGGGTAAGGATAGAGAGGAGGTTGCTGGGGAACTACAAACCGAACTCAATCGCATAAGTACTTGGTGTGATGAAGCTGGGGCAATGGTCAACCCAACAAAGGCAACAGTGACTTGGTTCTCGTTGAATAATCACATTGTCAACAATCCAACACCAACTGTAATGCTGTGTTCAGAGACGGTGGAAAGAACGCAGGCAATGAATTACCTGGGGATAC
Organism: Cepaea hortensis; assembly: GCA_963921405.1. NCBI lineage: Eukaryota > Metazoa > Mollusca > Gastropoda > Stylommatophora > Helicidae > Cepaea > Cepaea hortensis. The sequence goes on along the minus strand of OY992877.1, from coordinate 165,106,072 downwards.
GGTTTGATCGAAGCCTTGCTTATAATGTGCACATAGACCAGGTGATAACAAAGGCCAAGCGGGGTTTGGCAGCGATGCGGGTGATGGCGGCAGCAAACTGTGAGCAGCGCCATCTATGTCTTCTGTACGAGGGGCTGGTCATGTCTGTTTTGGAGTATGCAATGGCAATCTTGACTCTCAGCCATAAGCAGATAGAAAGGATGGAAAGGATACAGAATGAAGCTATGCGCATTATTCTTGGATGTACAAGAGATACAGTATGCAGGGCGATGCGCTACCTTCTTGATTTTCCAACCATTGAAGAGAGAATACAAGTTTGCAGGGCACGCGCCTACCTCAGAATTAACGCAAACACACAACATCCACTGCATAGTGAAATTAGGAAGGTGAAGGGCAGCAGGTTAAAAAGAGGACGGTCGTGGATGGGTCAAGCCGAAGACATTCTTCAACAGGTGTGTTCACTTGAGGACTTAGAACCTGGCGAGGAGTGGGTGCAAGTGCCAACAGACTTCTGCACATCCTTTTCAGTTTGCATCCAACTAGATAGAAAATGCAGACAAGAAAATCCGGCTGCTGTTGAGGCTGAAGTACAAGCGTTGATTTTCGAGAATTCGCTAGACGGTGACGCGGTCATCTACACAGATGAGTCGGTCGTCCGACATGTGAGAAGCTCATGGGCCTTTACAGCTCGGACCGGAGGGAGAATTGTGAAGGAGGACTCTGGTGCTTTCACTGAAACCACAAGTAGCCTGACCATGGAAGTCATGGCAGTAAGTAAAGCAATAACATGGCTCGAGACACAGACATTCACCAGGGCTTGTTTCCTTAGCGACTCAATGAACATGATCAAGAGGATAGAGGAGGGGTCGATCCGAAGAGAATGGTTGCTGCCTCTGAAGCGGTCTCGGCTGGCAAAGATTAGTTTCATCTTCGTGCCAGGGCATGCGGGAGTACAAGGAAATGAGCGGGCTGACAAGCTCGCAGGTGAGGCTACTGTGGAGGGCGGACGCGCCATGGACCAGGCTGACATTCTGAATGCTCTACGTGATGTGAGACTTTTGCGAGAACCAAGTGATGACTGTGAATCTACAACAATGGCCAGACTGCTAGAGCATCAAATTAAAAGAGGTGTGGCCAAACAAGAACACTACGCAGGAAGCCAAAGAAGATTGATAAACCAACACAGAACTGGCGTCGTTAGCCGCTACACGCTGCGGGATTTGCTGAGGAGGGGATCCGAGCACTTATGGACTGAATGGTTCGATGTGCAGCGAGGATGATCTGTCGACTAACTAACTAACTAACTAACTAACTCAACGTTGTCTAGTTTAGTAGTTCAAATATCCAAACAACACGATGTGCTGTTCACGAGACAAGAAGGCAGTATCAATCCCTAACATGCTTTCCAAGTCTTTGTTTCAGTCAGTGATGAACTCTTTGGCAATTACGTCATTAACTATGGGAGAATAATTGTGCCGTTTACCTTTGGCATGCGTCTGGGTAAGCATCTGGTTGATAATTCTTACAATGCCGACGTGGATGTCCAATACTTCGAAGAGCGCTTCGCTAAATCTGTAGGCGAATATGGCCGATAAACTAAGTCTTTGGATACTTCAACAACAAGGTGGTTGGTAGAAGTTCTATACTTTGACTGCAAACAAAGAAGCTGAATAAAAAACAGGCTTAAATCTCAGTATTTCGTTATTCATGTTAGTGTGAGAGCGCTTGAGTTTGGATATATAATACCTATAGTAAACCTCCGTAGGTAAATTGTGAGAAGGAATCAACACGTTATAATAGCAAGTAACCAAATTGTAAGAGTCAGTGGGGAATTTGTGAGGTTAATTGGTCAAGTTGATAGGACGATTCGATAAGTTGGGAGAGCAAATGGGGTAGTTGCTAGGGCAATTCGACAATTTTCTTACATTGCTATACTTTCTTCTCATTTTGGTACTTTGCTATAATTTCTTCTCATTTTGGTTATTTTTCTTCATTCGGCTAACGAATTTATTACTTTGATCAACTTCTTTCTTACTTTACCATACACATTTCTTAGTATGGTTGATATTTTTCTCAATTTGATTAATATCTCTCTCAGTTTGGGTAATATATTTTCCTACTTTGGTGAACACATTTTCCTAATTTTAATAAGTTTGGACGAGCTAATTATAAGTTTGATTGAAATATTTCTTTACTTGGTCGCTATATTTTCCTATTTGTTTAAGACATTTCCTACTTGCATTAAGTTTGAACGACATATTTATCAATTTGGTTGAAATATTTCTTTACTTGGTCGGTATGTTTTCTTATTGGGTTAAGACATTTTCCTATTTATTGTAAATTTGGACGACATATTTATAAATTTGGTTGAAATATGTGTTTATTTGGCCAATATTTTCCCCATTAGGCTAACACATTTTCCTACCTTGGTCGATATTTTTATAACTTTGGTTAATAATTTTCTTCAATTGATTATTTCTTATTTTGACCAACATCGTTATTAATTTGGCTAACACGTTTTCATACTTTTTATAAACTTGGTCGAGCTATTTCTTAACTTGGTCAACATTGCATTAGTTTGGCCAAACTTCCCCACCCCCCCCCCCCCATTTGTCTAACATATTTCTTACTTTGGTGTACATTTTCCTCCTTTGGATAACACATTTTCTTATTTCTGTCGACATCTTTATAAGTTTGGCTGAGATATTTATAAGTTTGGTCAGCCTTTTAGTTGATTTAGCTAACATTTGTCCTACTTTTTATAAGTTTGAGTGAAATATTTCTTAATTCGGCCAACATACTTTACCTCTACTTTTTATAAGTTTGGTTAGATCTTTCTTTATTTGACCAATATTTTGCCCATTTGGCTAACACATTTTCCTACGTTTTCTAAGATTGGATGAGATATAAGTTTGGTCAGCCTTTCAGTTGATTTGTCTAACATGGTTTTTCCTACTTTTTATAAGTTGAGTGAAATATTTCTTAATTCGACCAATATTTTTTCCCATTTGGCTAACAAGTTGTGCTAGTTTTTATAAATTTGGATGAGATAGTTATAAGTTTGGTCAGCATTTTAGAAGATTTTGCTAAAATTTCTTCCTACTTTTTATAAGTTTGTGTGAAATATTTCTTAATTCGGCCAACATTCTTTTCTTACATTTTATAAGTTTTGTTGAGATTTTTATGTATTTTACCAATATTTTGCCCAATTGGCTAACACATTTTCCTACTTTTTATAAGGTTGGAAGATATATTTATAAGTCTGGTCAGTCTTTTATTTGATTTGACTAACAGTTTTCCGACTGTTTATAAGTTTGAGTGACATATTTCTTATTTCAGTCTACACTTTCCTCCTACTTTTTTTTAAAAATTATAAATTTGGTCGAGATCTTTCTGTTTTTCGTCAAAATTTTTTTCTCCTTGGCATACCAATTTTCCTACTTTTTATAAGTTTGGTGGAGATATTTCTGGATTTGGTTAACACTTTTTCCTATTTTGGCTAAAGTAGTTTCAAAATTTTTATAAATTTGATCGAAATATTTCCTTTTTGGTCACCATTTTTAATGAGTTTGGTTATTATTTTTCCTATATTTTATAATGTTTGTCGAGATATTTCTTATTTTGGAAAACAGTTTTATTAGTTTTGCTAACAATTTTCCTACTTTTTAAAAGTTTGGTCGAGATATTTCTGTGTTCGGAAAACATTTTTTATTAGTTTGACAAGTATTTTTTCCTACTTTTTGTAAGCTTGTTTGAGATATTTCTTATTTTCATCAAGAGTTTTATTTGTTTGGCTAAGAAATTTTCCTACATTTTATAAATTTGGTCGATATATTTCTGTATTTGACCAACCTTTTTAATAATTTGGCAAACATGTTCTCTTATTTGACTGTTGACGTGATATATAGAACGTGTACTTTTTTCTGGATGTAAAATGTGGCAATGAGCCGACACATTGAAAAAACATATATTGGCACTGGAAATGGATTTCTGGGGAAAGATGCAAAGACTCCTTTTGCCAGACAGGAGTTAATGAAAGTGTAAATGTCTGCTCCGTGACGCGATAACTTCGCTGGTCAGGACAGCACATGATATGTCCTGTTACATGAGACGCCTAAGATTGAAACGAGGCTGCTTGTTGTGTTCGTATGTAATATTATACAGGTGATAAAATGAGCTAAACACACGCCGGTGGCTGACCCGCTAGTTGTGAAGTAAAAGGTACGCCTTCCACGTCTCGCATCGGTGGTAACATCTCTCCTCTATGTCCATGAGAAAGGGTTCGTCGGACACTGGGCTGAAATGGTTATAGTTGCGTATACTATATTCGAAACTGCCTTGTGGTGTATAGATGCCTTTGTAGTAGTAGTTTCATGTTTTTTGCTGTTGTATGGTGACCCTAGGACGACGCGGACATAGAAAAGCGAGAGAAGGGAGGCCATTTTAAACTTCTGACGCCCTGTTGACGAGGGAGCAGAATCACTCCCGTACGTGGTGGTCACCACGAGTTAGGTCCCCTGGTTTGAGCCAACATAACACTGTACCCTGAAACGTGTGACAGGATGCAAAGCCATATTTGACCGTATGTAACCATTACCCACTTTTCTCGGATATTTTTACGCTTGCAACCGGATCAACGACCCTTTTGATCGATTGTACCCATTACCCATATGTCCTGGATGTACACCGTCACACCGTCCGAGGTCGAGGATTGTATCCCTAACACAGCACTAATGGTACGATGATAGTGTTTAAGTCCCACCCTCTACAGATAATAGTAACCACTATTATAATAAACAGTCGACCACTTTACAATAGACAAATAACGAATATATCCTAGGTCTTCTGACGACTGAAGCCGCAATTATGCGTTGAATTTATCAGTAGTAGACTCCATGCCTTTATTTACCCACTTCTCCGCTCGATCACCCTGGCTCTTACCAAAGAAAGGACGTAATTATCTATCCACTTCGCACCTCGCACACCTCCTAAAAATGATCGGAAGCAGTTATCTAACTGTTACTACACTCACCTATGTCTTAACAACGAATTTCACTTGCGCATACAGACTACAACCGGTAATTCCTGCCATCTTGATTTTTTAAGGTTTTCGTTTAACGATCTGACACTGTATGATGATAGTGTTCTGATACACTTATCTAGCAACACCGCTACTCGCCCACCCCTTATCAACGAATGGCACTGAGTCATACCCACTAGAACCAGTATTACCCGCCATCATTAATTGCTTAAGGTTTTCATTTATACTGTGTGATGATAGTGTTTAAACACGGTCCACTAAATTCCGCTATTAACCGCCAAAGAAAAGCTGGTGCTATGGGCAATACAGAGTAAAGCGCGGGCCAGGCGACCTCTCCCGCATCGGTAGACACACGACCCAATCGATCTCTCCTTTGTTAACATATAATGGCGATCTGATTGATAACGCCAGCTGTCGCTGCCAGCGCCAGAAATTTATAATACATACTATTCCTGCTACCACGTGACCTCCATCGACCCCGACACTCATATACACAAGCGGGCAATATTGAGTTTTTTGTCACAGGTGTTGTATGCCCAACTCACACGAAACACGTGGCACAATCGATTATTCATACATTAAACCAGCTTGGTGGATACTGATTTCTCATAATACAACCATACGACACATAATGACTATACGGGAGGTTATATCCTCGGATGTGAGAGGATATATCCTCGTTTTGAGATGGGTATGTCACATTACATACTACTTGCAGTAGTCCTGGACTTATTTACTTTAATAGTAAGTACAAGAAAATGACCATTTTCACGATCGGAACTTATTTACTTCACAGACGTACAAGGAAATGACCATTTACCCGGTTTGACGCGTGTTGGGCATATGATGCTGGCACTTATGTACCCCACGGCGCTGGACAGGTGATATGGCCAATATCACACAAACCACCTTCACTTCCACTGGACAGGTGATATACTCTATATCACACCAACCGCCTTCACTTCCACTGGACAGGTGATATACTCTATATCACACCAACCGCCTTCACTTCCACTGGACAGGCGATATACTCTATATCACACCAACCGCCTTCACTTCCACTGGACAGGCGATATACTCTATATCACACCAAACGCCTTCACTTCCACTGGGCATGTGATATACTCTATATCACACCAAACGCCTTCACTTCCACTGGGCATGTGATATACTCTATATCACACCAACCGCCTTCACTTCCACTGGGCATGTGATATACTATATATCACACCAACCGCCTTCACTTCTCAAGACATTTCCGGGTACATACTTTAGGCTGGGGGGGGGGAACCTGGGAACCCAGGGGAATATTACAAACCCGCCTCTATTCTGACTCGAACCTACGGTCACCGGAACTGCAGGCGAGTGTTTATCCGCTACGCTACCGCGGCTTATCTTATTGGTTGTAATCCATGGCAAATATGTCTCATTGTCTAGTTTTCCGTCAATATCCCTCTCACTAAAACCTCATGCAAATATCTCTCTCATTAGTTATCTGATTATAACTCAGCACAACAGTCTCGTTGTTTCCAGTTTAAAGCAACATCTGTTACATTGTTTGTAATCTTGCCTAAATACTTAACTCATTGTTTTCCGCCTAACGCAAACGTCTGCCTTATTGTTTCCAAATACGGTGTTCTCCGTTGGCTTTCTTAATTGCCCAGTAGATGTCTCAAGTATTGTAGTCTCAGAAACAAGCCAATTAACTTACGTCAATTGGGTCATGTGGAATAAGGGACTGCAGCACTTGAGAATTCCCAACAATTGACGCAAGGTTGGGAGATCAACTGTTAGCACTAGAAAGGCACGTACAGACCAGCTGCATAATATACTAACCTTTTCTAATGCAATCAGCCATTACTTGAAGACTTTCTATCCCCAATACATCTGCGGGCAGTTTGGTAGCAGACCGCTTTGCATTGATTTTTTACGAAACGGGATGGGTGCTGATCGTTCAGAAAGCAATGGCAAACTATTGAACGTAACCTTGCCTAGAGATCACAAACAGCAAAATAAAATGCTGAGGTTGACTGCGGCGTCCTGTAAAGGGATATGCAACTAACTTAATTCTATCCACATCAGCTATTTAATTTCAGTAATTCATACATATGACTGAAGTAAGTGAGTAAAAGACGCTTGTACATGTCTTTAGCCGGTCTCCCTGGCCTAGGTGTTAGCGTCTTTCTCCGTAATCCCGTATACTCTCGTGAGTGACGTGATATTTGCGAGAATTGGTAGTGGTTCTCACCGCGTCGGTAACTTAGGGGTATGTGAGCCGGTCGCTCAGAAAGCAATGGCAAACTACAGAGCGTAATCTTGCCTAGTACATCAAGAGCAGCTGAAAATGCTGGTGTTGACTGCAACGTCCTGTAGGGGATATGCAAAAAAAAAAACAAACAAACACACACACACGCACGCACACGCACACGCACACACACACACACACACAACACACACACACACATGTCTTTAGTTTCAGTAATTCATACATATGACTGAAGTAAGGGAGTAAAAGACTCTTGTACATGTCTTTAGTTTCAGTAATTCATACATATGACTGAAGTAAGCAAGTAAAAGACTCTTTTACATGTCTTTAGTTTCAGTAATTCATGCATATGACTGAAGTAAGTGAGTAAAAGACTCTTGTACATGTCTTTAGTTTCAGTAATTCATACATATGACTGAAGTAAGTGAGTAAAAGACTCTTGTACATGTCTTTAGTTTCAGTAATTCATACATATGACTGAAGTAAGTGAGTAAAAGACTCTTGTACATGTCTTTAGTTTCAGTAATTCATACATATGACTGGAGTAAGCAAGTAAAAGACTCTTTTACATGTCTTTAGATTCAGTAATTCATACATATGACTGAAGTAAGTCAGTAAAAGACTCTTTTTACGCGTCTGAAGGCGCATTGGGCACATGGTACTAGATTCATGTTTTTATAGACTAGTGGACACTCGGTGGGGTGTGTGGTCAGCATCACATCACGGTGGCCAGAAACACGCCTACCGACCCAGTGGTCGTGTGTTCGAAACGCATTAGGGCGCAGTCGAACATTTAATATTTATGTGGGCTGCTAGACGCACCCAGTCTAAAATCGGTACAGAGAAATGCTTCGGGAAATGAAGGTGATACTGAACACATGACCTGCCGAGCGCCAATTGGTCTAGTATAGGTCTAGCATCATATTGTCAATGGTCCGTTAAAAAAAAAACAAAAAGATCTGTCTTGACCTTCGCGTCGGACTTCCTGGGCAGACAGTCTAACTAACGAAGGGAGGATCGAACATAGTCGTCCTCTGTGATGACGCCTGTCGAGGACTACAAACTTTGCATGCTGCGAGATTGCAAGAGAGTCACGGCTATAGCTTTCAAATGTTTAAGTGTCTAGTGTGTCTTCTCATCAAAATTCACCTTCTATGAGTGCCAATCAGCAACTGCGAATTTACATCTCCTAGTGCGCAAGTCCACGAGCACCATCAGCGTACTGTGGATCACGGTTGTCAAGCTGACCTGAGGAATGTCGAGCAGGACTGTGGTACTACACACTTGCTTCGTGTGCTTCGTACGTGACTGCTGATGTTCATGAGATGGCCTCTAACCTTTACCTTACGGTTTCCGTTATTACACTCATGGCGTCAGAAGTGTCGTGAGCACAGCCTGCTTCCTCTTACTGCTCGAGTTATGAATGGTTTGCGTCATTACATGCAGATGTCATTTACTTTAGGTTTGCCAGACGTCCTGGTTTTTTAGGACAGTCCCGGTTTTAATGAAATATTCACTGACCCCAAATATGCTTTCGGGACGTCCTTTTATCCCAATTTTTATGCAATAAGCCACCATCATTAGATGCTTAGGAAGAGTTTAGAAGCGACGAAAATGTAGTTTCTGAGACCAATGTTGCGAATACCTTGGACTCCCAGTATAGCTAACGGCGATTGCCTGAAAGAGTTTACTGAAAGTTCATTGGCACCTTGCAGTCTTGACAGACAATAGTTTGTGCTTTAAAAAGGCATAATAACTTTTACCTATGGCGGTAGCGAATGTGACTGATATGGCCAATTTGCGCTATAAATGTCCGTTCACAGTGAGTGCATTTGAACACGTGTTACTGAAAGTAGAACAATATATACAAATATAAGAAAGATACAAACAACGTTCTTTGGTCATATAATGAGAAGAGAGTGTTTGGAAAACGTCGAGTGGATAGATCAATGAGAGAAGAGGCAGAACAGACCGAGATTAAATGATGATAAAGGACCTAGACGATGGCATGCACTAACATCAACACCCGAGTTGATTCGGAGCACCTAGGACAGAGATCAGTGGAGTTACATGAACGCCTGTTCCAGTTGGCAGGGCACATGATGCTGATGTTGAGAATGATGAGCGACCATGTTAACCTGTGTAACGTCTGCGATTCTAAGAGAAGCGTTCGGGTCTCTCGGTTACACAATCTGACAAGCCTACTTATATTGTATGTTTCTAATATCGACACTGTGCCAATGTAGTTCCTGCGGTGGGGATGTGAAATGTTAGAACTTATCGTGTACTAGGTCACTGGATAGCCAGGTCCAGATAGCCAGTTCCCTATCTCACCGCCTTTCATGTAAAGAAACTTTCGAGAATATTCTGAAACATAAACGGTACCCACGCTAAACTGGACCTAGGGCCGCAGTAGCAGGACAATTATTCTGCTGCCATTGAGGACTGAACCCAGACAAAGCTCTGTGTAGCGTGCGCGCTAGTAAGTTGTTCGGGAGCTGCGCTGGTAATGATATCATCCCTGGCGGACGAGGTTTCCATGTCTGCGTTCGTCGTCCGTTAAAGTGCGGGAAGAAAGATTGGCCACCTAATCCATCAAGCATTCAGGCCGATAGAATATGATGGTCCTTGCATGTCGCAGACCCACAGCAGATTGCTGCTTCGGGACTTGTTTATTTAAAGATGTATATGTATGTGTGAGGTCATTGCCCTGGTTGTCCTGAGCTGAAGCTTGTGACAGAGGCCAGATGTCCGCCCTGTCTTAATAATATATATTATATAATAAGAAAATACCACTGTAGCAGAGGCACAGTGTTTAGTAAGCTTGCCTGTCAAGACAATGACCCCGGTTCAATCCCAAGAAGAGGTCATCATCATCAAGTGCCCTGCCAGCTGGCGTAAGCCTTCATGTCTCTAGACAGATCTCGGTCTTTGGCGTTCTGGATCAACTCTGCTGATGGTATTTAGACGCCACCTATAATTGATGACATCTGTTGTTACCTTTTTGTTTCTCATTTTCCCGCATGTTGGATTCTTTTATTTTTATTATAACTGGTTTGTGATCAATATCAATGTGTGTAGTTGGGAGAGCTCTTGAATCCATAAGTAGTCAGTCTTCTGTCTGATTTCCTAAGTAGAATAAGGCCAGTTTGAGAAACTTGATCTATGCTATTCCATTTATACCACGTTTTGATGTGGTTACCACGATGTTGGAAAAAAAAACTATTTGCTATTATAAGTCCTTGTTTGGAGCATATGTTGAGTGGGTGTTCACCATTGCTATTACATTATGTCTCTGCGTATCTGAATGGCCCAATGCAGTAATCCCACGGTGTTCTTCTTGTGCCTATACGTCCGTTGAAATCACCCATCACAATAATTACATCTGTTTCACTGACATTGTTTAACGTGTCTGCAAGGTTGTCAAAAAATTCGTCTTCGTCTTCATCGCTGTATGTATCGTTACACGGGGCGTATGTTTATATAATAGTCGTTGCTTTACTGCCTTCTTTGATATCTATTATTACCGTTCCTTCTGAAATAAATTTTGTGTTGATAACGGCTTTGGCTTTTTCGAGATGTAATAAAAAAAAAAACTCCACTCCATATTTAGCCTTTGCTCTCAGCTCGACACCACTCCATATTAGAATGCAATTTTCGTGTGTTCGTTTTGTATTTTGTTGCCTTTTCCGTGTATCTGCGAGTCCTACTATTTGAATATTTGATTTTTTTTTTCACAAACTCTACGAGAGCTAACTAGTACTTTATCGCCTATTCCATTAACATTCCATGTCCCGAATATCTCCTGTCTGTTTCGTACTATAGCTGTTGTTATTCGCTTGTTCTGTGTGTTTCCGGTTTTAGCTTTGATAGTGTCACGATTCTCTTTCAATTTCCTCCATAATTCTCGAGCAATAGCAGGTGAAGAAATAAATTCCCTACCGGTTTACTGGACCTGTCGCAGGTCCAGTCTTATTTTAACACACTGTTCTTAAGAAATACACACAAACCTCATAACGCAGCGAACGTTGTTTATTCCGCCGTCGTGATTACGTCATCTCGACGATGGTGATAACGTTATTTATTGTGTGATTTATACCTTTGATATTGTTTACATTTTCTCTTTTTCTCTGATAACTTGTCGCCACTATGTCCTCCCTATTTTTACGATGTTATACAGCGTTACGGAGGCGATTTGTATTGCCGCTTACCCGTGTTCGAAACACAGTGGTGACAGATTTGGCAGCAGACTGTGTCTCGCTGGTTTTAACGTGTTGGTATGGAAGCCGGTCGTTCAGAAATCAATGGCAAACTACTGAACGTAAAATTTGCCAAGACATCAACAACGGCAGTAAAATGCCAGTGTTGGCTCCAATGTCCTGTAAAGGATATGCAAATTAAAAAAAAAAAACACACACACACAACAGAACAACTTCTTAGTTGTTTTCCAAACATGTCTTTCATATAAAAAACTAAACCACAAATACCCCATCTCAGGAACGCTAAACATCCCCCTATCCCGGCATTCAAGGTGTAGGAGGAAACTTCTAACGTACTTTTAGTAGAGTTTTAAACATAGAGCACAACCCACTACTGGTAACGCTGATCGTATTCCGGTATGAACCTGAGGCCTTGTCCACGTCAATTTGGAAGCACTAGACTCGAGTTTCGCTCTCATTAAAAAAATTGTAGTGGAGTGTATTTGTCTATTCTACATTACTTGTAGTGGAGTGTATCTGTCTATTCTACCATACTTGTTAGTTAGTTAGTTATCAGTCAACACCAGCATTCTTTGCTGTTGTGATCTCTTGGCAATTGTACGTTCAATATTTTACCATTGCTTTCTAAACGACCGGCACTAATCCCTTTTCGTAAAAAAACCAACACAAGGCGGTATGCTGCCAAACTGCCCTCAGCTGACCGTATTTGTAGCGGGGTGTATCTGTCTTTTCCACAGTACTTGTATGTAGTGAAGTGTATCTGTCTTTCCTACAGTTCTTGTGTGTAGTGGAGTGTATCTATCTATTCTACAGTACTTGACCGGAGTGTATCTGTCTATTCTACAGTAATTGTAGCGGAGTGTATATGTCTATTCTACCGTATTTGTAGCGGAGTGCATCTGTCTATTCTATCGTATGTGTAGTGGAGTGCATCTGTCTATTCTACCATAATTGTAGCGGAGTGTATATGTCTATTCTACCGTAATTGTAGCGGAGTGTATATGTCTATTCTACCGTATTTGTAGTGGAGTGCATCTGTCTATTCTACCAACACGACACGCTGCGGGAACCCTTAAGATACAGCCTATTATTCCACGAGTAAGGAAAGTCTTATCGTTTGCTGCTCACCTTGGCTATTGTGTTTTGCTGAAGAACAATGATAATCCCCCCTGCCCCCTGACCTTGAGCGATACTGTGTGTGAAATGTAGTTCGTCTGAAAACAAGAGGGACACAATTGGGCAATGTACTGTAGTTTACGCATAGACGGGAGTAAACAGCATTTATTCCAACCTCTGCTTGTGTGAGGCAGCCTCTGTTGGTGCAAGGTAACTTCTGCTCTTGCACGGCAACTTTTGGCTTCAGTAAGGCAACTTCTCTTGCACGGCAACTTCTGCTTCTGTGCGGCAACATCTGCTTCTGTAAGACAACTTCTGCTTCTGTAGAGCAACTTCTGCTTCTGTAAAGCAACTTCTGCTTCTGTAACGCAACTTCTGCTCTTGCCCGGCAACTTCTTCTATAAGGCGACGTCTGCTCCTGCGAGACAGCTTCGACTAATATCCAGGCGTAGGGATATGTGTGGTGACATTTCGCCACATAAGATAAAACATGTCCTTTGCAGGACGTTGCGATTAACCCTATTGGGATTTCCTAAGAAAATCTTACGTTCTTTAGTTTGTCATTGGTTTCTAAACGAGAAGTCAACATTTAAATTCATCTGACCGGTGTGAAGTGGATTTTAAAAAAAACAACAACAACACCATACTGGACAATTTTCCCTTATCCCAGCACTATAACACAGCAACACCATACTGGACAATTTTTCCCTATCTCAGCACTATAACACAGCAACACCATACTGGACAATTTTCCCTTATCCCAGCACTATAACACAGAAACACCATACTGGACAATTTTTCCCTATCCCAGCACTATAACACAGCAACACCATACTGGACAATTTTCCCTTATCCCAGCACTATAACACAGCAACACCATACTGGACAATTTTCCCTTATCCCAGCACTATAACACAGCAACACCATACTGGACAATTTTTCCCTATCCCAGCACTATAACACAGCAACACCATACTGGACAATTTTCCCCTATCCCAGCACTATAACACAGCAACACCATACTGGACAATTTTCCCTTATCCCAGCACTATAACACAGCAACACCATACTGGACAATTTTCCCTTATCCCAGCACTATAACACAGAAACACCATACTGGACAATTTTTCCCTATCCCAGCACTATAACACAGCAACACCATACTGGACAATTTTCCCCTATCCCAGCACTATAACACAGCAACACCATACTGGACAATTTTCCCTTATCCCAGCACTATAACACAGCAACACCATACTGGACAATTTTCCCTTATCCCAGCACTATAACACAGCAACACCATACTGGACAATTTTCCCTTATCCCAGCACTATAACACAGCAACACCATACTGGACAATTTTCCCTTATCCCAGCACTATAACACAGCAACACCATACTGGACAATTTTCCCTTATCGCAGCACTATAACACAGCAACACCATACTGGACTATTTTCCCCTATCCCAGCACTATAACAAAGCAAAGCAAGGTTGCAAATTGCTGATGTATCCGGTGGCCCAGAGTTGAGGGTGAAAAATACCAAAAAATACTCCCATGGCTTGTATATTTATCACCTTTGGCAGCAAATGACCAACTCCTGGCCTTCACGTGGCGGAACTGTTTTAACTAACAGAAGAATTGGCAACGGCGCCGTAAAACCAGACTGCTCCAGATATGTAAGTACGTACATATACGCGCAGACACGTGTGTACATTCATACATATCTAAACTCGAGTAAGACCACAGTCTGCCCTAGCAAAAGAAAGGTGGTGAAGACAGAAGCAACCAGCCATGAGGAGCACCATAGCAATCAGGATGTCACGCAAACACGCTATGAGCGAACGAAAGAAGAAGAAGAGGAAGAAGAAGAGGAGGAAGAAGAAGAAGAAGAAGAAGAAGATGTATTGTACAATACAATCTTTTCTTTAAAAGTTGCCTATTCTTTACAGGACGTAGCAGTCAACACCAGCATTTTTTGGCTGTTCCTAATTCCTGAGCATGTTTACGTTCAGTAGTATGCCATTTCTTTCCGAACGACGTGCACCCATATCATTTCACCAAAAAAAAAAAAAAAAACGTAAGGCGATCTGTTGCCAAGTGGCCCATAGCTGTGTTTCGAAAGCGGTATGCGGGATTACGAACTGCGTCGGTAACCCCTTCGCAATACATTACAATGACAAAAATTCCTTTGTCGGGATCTACCAGTGTAATGTAACATACTACGATTTGCAGTCACTGAATGGAAAAAAGTATAAACACTATTGTGAGATTATATAACATTATTGTAGGATTATATACAATTATTGAAGGATTATATAACCTACACTACATGACATAATCAAAGTATAACATAACATACCCCTATAGGGTGCCGTGGTAACGCTTGTCGGCACGATGGTCATCAGTTTGAATCCCATGGTGGTGGCAATTTATAAAACTTGGACTAGGTTACCAGGTCGACTCAGTCTAAAGTGGGTATCGGCAAATGTTCTTAAGAGTAAAGGTACACAGTGACCACTAGCAAATGAAAAAAAAAAGAGGAGAAGAAGATATTGACCACTAGCGAACGAAAAACTGAGGAGAAGAAGATATTGCCCACGTCTTCCACCGAGTACTGATTGATCTATAAATATATGGGGCAAGCACCATATACTCATCACACCTCACGGTGTGGAAGAGCCCCCTGTGTTTGCTTACAGCACATCCCTATGAAGAAGACGGACAGGTAAATATAAATATTATGATGGAAGAACATCAATAATCAAATAAAGAATACCTGATCAGAAATAACAATAGATGTGTTATATCCAAAGTGAATCTCTGAGAATTGTTTAATAACTCTTTGATGATTCAGGGTCTTTATCAGAGCCGTATTTATCAGCGGGAAAAGTCCTGTATGTTCTGGGGATTGAACCCGGACCATTGTTTTGTCAGACAAGCACCAAATATTACTTATATAGTACAAACAGATGCAGTGCCAAACAAAATGTAGGTTTGGACCAAACAAAAATGGATGGCGGAAAAAGGGAAGAAAGGATGTGTCACATTTATGGCCTAAAAGTTGTATAATATATCAAATTAAAGCAGGCTGGTTAGGTAAAACTACTGTATTGATATTTTAATTGACACAACATTTGGAGGTATATACACCCACGGCAGATACGGAAAGTCGCTTGAGACGATTAATCACCACATGGCAGCTAATCAGCTCAACAATTAATAATCATATATGATAAGCACAACCCACTACTGGCAACGCTGATCGTATTCTGGTATGAACCTAAGGCCCTTCCACGTCGATGTAGAAGCACTAGACTCGAGTTTCGCTCTCATTTGAGCTCATCAGTAGTGCATATCCTTGATCGGAGCCGGAAACAAACCCCGGACCACTGGCGTGTGAAGCGGGTGTGTAACCACTAGACCACGCAGCACACGCTGGACACGACCACATTATCACAACAGAATACCACAACGTCACCCATCGTAGGCTGTAGCTCAAGATTTGCCCGATCGCCGCGACTGACATCCGTCAATCGATGTGGCCCCGAATGATCAGGTCTTCTCACTGCAAAGCACACCAGGCCGCCTAAGGTCCAGCGAGCAATAATAAAAATTGATTTATTTGGTTGTTACGGGATTTGTTACGGGATTCTCAAATCCCGTAACAACCAAATAAATATGTATATACGAACAAACATATTTAAAAGCTTATAAGATTATGTGTCAGTATATGGTGAGAAAGCTGATTGGTTCACACAGGCCAGTGAAACACTAACAAGAGGTCGCCAGGGCTGTATGGTGCCACCTTTGAATAACTTTTAAGAATCGGAGTGGATGATTTGTTACTGCGTCCTCTTCTGGCTCATGCTGTCTTTGTTTCATGGTCTGAGCTGTATGGGCTTTAATACAGAATAAGAAAAGAAGGATGGTACCCGTTTCTTTTTCCTGGACGTTTCATATTTCCATACGAGATTCAAGTGAAGTACCCGAGTTGATCTCAGTGTGGTTCGAAGTGATGATTATGATCGAACGTCTAACCTTTTGAGGTGTAAATGAAGCTTCCGAGTTTATCACAATGAGTTTTCTTGAATATTCAGAGTTTTGAATGCCAGTATTGTGTGTGTGTGTGTGTGTGTGTGTGTGTGTGTGTGTGTGTGTGTGTGTGTGTTAGTGAGTGTGTGTGTGTGTGATGTGATCTATAGAACGTTTTTAACTACGAACAATAAACACGCACATTCCCCATGTAGCAGTTATTAATTAAGACCGCACACAGATCACGCATTTGGAATGCATGCAGGAAGCAAAGAATTCAATTTATTCCCCCAATACTAAGAAAAAGTAACAGCATCAACTAAACACTTGTCTCCAGCGATGTTTATTTCCGCCTCTCGTCGCAGCGTTTCCTAATGCCAGTCTTTATTCAGTGTATGTTTGGTTGTGATAACATGCAGTGGTAACTGAGTCACGAGGTGCATTTGCTAGTAAGCGCACACAGCGGTAGAGGAATAACAAGGAAATCATTATTATAATTAATCCGTTAGTGGTCGTCGCAATGTCATTGTGCCTGAGTGTACTTGGCATTCAGAGAGAATAAGTGTGGCAGTAGTACGGGCCATAGTCATAGAATTTAACCGCAGCCTGGGACAGATATAGAAGCTATATCATGTAAGCTCGTTACAAGTTTTCATTCGGTAATGCCTTTTAAACCGAATTGTATTAACATTACTCCGCACAACAACAACGTTAATGATTTCAAGTGATGAAACATATATTAAACAAGAGGCAATAAACCTGTTTTATAATGTGCAGGATAATAAGCTGGTTTATTATCACTATAGATGGTTATGAGACAAGTAATTGTATCATAGCCACGCGAATATTTTGACATGTCAATACACAAGCTACGATTATAATCTTAATTCATTGAGTCGGATATATACGTACTTGACAACATCCGCTACATGTTTGATGCCACACAGAGAAGAGTGATGGATACTCATTGAACAAGTGTTCTAGGAAGTTGTGTCTTCCGCTGTTTATCTTGTGATTTGTCATTGCCTTCTAATGTTTATGTTTCTCGTGAAATATGACACACATATGGTCCTCCTGCGACCGGTGTTCTCCCATGTAAGTATTCCGAACTTTACAGAGTTAACATATTCAACTATTTCTGCCTCGGTCTCTACACCTGCTTGTTTATATTGTTGTTGTTCTTCTTCCGCGTCCTCCTCCTCCCCTTCTTCTTCTTCTTCTTCTTCTTCTTCTTCTTCTTCTTCTTCTTCTTCTTCTTCTTCTTCTTCTTCTTCTTCTTCTTCTTCTTCTTCTTCCTCTTCTTCTTCTTCTTCTTCAGTGGCCCCTAAGCCCACCATCACCTCTCCTCCATCCATTATCTGGAGACTTGTTCACGACTGGTGTAATTTTGCTCTTAATATCATCTACAGAGTTATGTAACTAGCGCTAAACTAACCGTCTTCAATTGCATCTTATGACATGCTTGATAGTGCACCACTTTACTATATTTTCTACCCTTATCTCTACTAACACCAGCGAGTAAATGGTGTGAGGGATTGAAATATTATATTTGTTCTCGCTGGCTTTGAACTCAAGCGTAGTTCATACACACTACTTCTAGTGGCATTGGACTGAATTTTGCATGTGGATTAGCTTTCACTATTACTAGTGTCTCTTGACATCAGACTAACCTACTCCGACTTCGAAGGTACTTGTAATTTAGGTCCCCAAGTCAAGGACGAGAAGTCGACATTTTAGTCCAACTGTCCGGTGTAGGAGTTGAACCTTTTACCTAGGCATCAGCACACCTGATAGTTAAGAACGCGCGTTCTTATCTATGCGGCCACGATGACCTCCATTACAACATACGTTTGAATTACATTTGCTACATTATTATGGAATCTGTTAAATTCGCGTATTACTGTCCCAAAGCAGTTTCATGCAATGGGTCTGAGATATGATAAAGCTATCACAATTTGAAGGCATGAGAGCAAGGAGGAATAGGTGGTCAATCTTTCCTTCACTTTGGCAAGCGACACTTTTTGAAGCGCCGTCCGACCGTGGACATGACATTACCAGCACCGTTCGTTATTAACTTGGCTAGCGGGCGCCTCCATTCGTGTATTAATATTTGTATAATAAATAAAGTAACAGCAGTTGATAGAAACTGCCTGCGGAATAGGGGTATCCTCTATCAAAGGAGAAGTAAGGTGCCTCCTTCACCCCGCTAGCCCAAGGGACGCCCTTGGGCAAGCTGGAGTACCCCTTTAACTCCCCGATAAGGGCTACGTGAAACCATGGGTGCAGGTGGTGGATACAATTGAAGAGCAGCTGATAGATAGTCTCCAGTTTCACAACGGTAGGCAGATGATTTATATTTGGAAACAACGGCTGCGGTCATCGACCAGCATGGTCACCGCTAAGAAGGAAAGCAATGGCAAACTACCTTTTTTACAGATGCCGAGACAATCATGTTTCATAATTTAACAGAGATGATCCACAACTCTGGTGATCGTGTCAGATGGCGAAACATGACCGCTCACGCTTATCGGCATGGCATGTGATGATGAAGAAGTCATAGGAAATTAAATTATTATTGCAATTAAATAAATGCAACAGATAAAAGAACAAAATATAAGGCATTGCACCCAAGGAAATGTGAACCTGTTACCCCCCTGTAACACCCAAGGAAATATGAACCTGTTACACCTCCCCTGTAACAACCAAGGAAATATAAACCTGTTACACCTCCCCCTGTAACACACACTGAAATGTGAACCTGTTACCTCACTGTAATACCCGAGGAAATGTGAACCTGTTACCTCCCAGTAACACCTGAGGAAATGTGAACCTAATTACCCCCATGTAACACCCACGGAAATGTGAACCTGTTACCTCCCTGCAACACCCACGGTAATGTGAACCTGTTACCTCCATATAACACCCACGGAAATGAGAACCTGTTACCTCCATGTAATACCCACGGAAATGTGAACCTGTTACCTCCATGTAACACCCACGGAAATGTGAACCTGTTACTCCCATGTAACACCCACGGAAATGTGAACCTGTTACCTTCTTGTAACACCCACGGAAATGTGAACCTGTTACCTCCATGTAACATACACGGAAATGTGAACCTGTTAACTCCATGTAACACTCAAGGGAATTTGAACCTATTACTTCCATGTAACACCCAAGAAAATTTGAACCTGTTACACCTCCCCCTATAACACCCAAGGAGTTGTGAACCTTTTACCTCCATGTAACACTCAAGGAAACGTGAACCTGTTACCTCCATGTCACACCCAAGGAAATGTGAACCTGTTACCTCCTTTAAAAACAGCCACTCGCTGAAAAAAATCAGTGTACTCCAACTCATGATTAGATAAAAAAAATTATTGCATGAACTTTTCAAGATGTCGTAATCACCCACAGCTTATTTTGGCTGTTTGTGGTGTACTAGAGAGTTTTATGTTCGGCAGTTAGCAATGGCTGTAGTTAGCAATGGGGTTGGCAGCCCCCCTCCCACCCCACCCCTCCCCCCTCGCCGAGCGACTGAGCAACCCTTTATAGGAAAGCACTGCTCATCCTCATAGCATGGGGATAGGACTAGAAAAGGTCCCCTAAACACTGCTCAATAATTACCTAACCAGCCAGCCGTGTTTGGTGAATACCCTATAACTGCGGTCGACATACAACCAAAGTAAAAACAGGTTAAGCAAAAACAACCAAACCATATTCCTTTTACCATCTGAAATTGGAATGTACGCACCTTACTAGATAGAGAGGGCGCGCCGAGCCCAGAGAGACGAACAGCACTGATTTGGAGAGAGTTGGGCATGTAAAACATCAATATTGCAGCCTTGGGCAAGACACGACTTGCAGGCGGAGGCCAAATCTGTGAAGTAGGTGCCGGCTACATATTCTTCTGGAGTGGAAGGAAAAGTGAAAAAAGATGCCAGTTCGGCTTGGGGGTTTGTCATTAAGTCGACCCATCTGGCAGACTAGCTGGATTTCCTAAGGCTGTAAACGATATGTTTTATGACCATTACGTTACCTCTGCTAAACGGAAGGAAGCATGCCACCATCGTGAGCGTCTACGCACCAACCATGACCAATGAAGATGACGTCAAGAACAAGTTCTCATGTCTTAACATCTGTTCCCAAAGAAGACAAACTAATACTGCGTTGGGACTTCAATGCCAGTGTAGACATGGACACCGTCTCTTGGAGCGGCATTAATGGAAAGGACGGAGTCGGGAATTGACATGTGCCGGACAGAATCTCCTGATTACCAACACAGTGTTTCGTCTTCTCATGAGAAATACGACATCGTGGATGCACGCTCGCTCGAAACATTGCCATCTCATTGAATTCGTCATTGTCAGGAGGAGTGACAGACTTTCGGGTGACAAAATCCATGTGTCGTGTCGAATGTTGGACAGACCATCGTCTGATTGTTTTAAAAATAAACATACACATCAAACTACCATGGCGTCCTCAAGGGGAATACATGGAAAAAAAACAAAACAAAAACGAAATGACACCCACTTAAATTGTAAGAAAATGCCGCTGTCGTTTATAAAATGACGGAGGACCGCCTCAAGCCCAGTGCAGCAGTTAAAAAAAAAAGACATGGAAATAGAGTGGATAGCCCTAAAAGACACAATCTACAACACTGCTGTGGAAATCCTGGGACTAGCCTCCCGAAGCAAAAAGACTGGTTCGATGGAAATTCTGAAGACATCAACTAATTGCTGGCGGAGAAATACATTCTCCAGAAGGCATATTTGAACGATCCGAAATCCAAAAAAAAAAAAAAAAAGATCCTTGAACAACAACAGAAGAGTAATGCAACATTTGCGGAACACCTGGCTGAGAAATAAAACTGACGAGATTCAAGGCTTTGCTGACAGACATGTTGTGAAAAACGTCTATGACTAACTAAAAGTTGTCTATGGCCCTACTTCACCGGGCATAGTTCTCCTCTTCAGTGCAGATGGGGGAACATTGGCTACCGGCAAGAAAGAAATCCTCCAACGTTGCAGATCATTTTAGCAACATCGTAAATGCAACCTCTTCGATTAATGACGAAACCATCAACTGCCTGTTCCAAGTCCCCACTAACGATACTCTGACTGACATAGTAGCCATAGTAGAAATTAACAAAGCTATCCAGCAACTTGGCCGGCTTCGTGGCTTAGACGTTATGACTTTTCTCCGTAATCTCGTATACTCTCGTCAGGTAACGTGATGACGGTTCAAATCAGCAGTGGTTCGAATCGCATCGGTAACTTACAGGGTATGTGAGCCGGCCGCTCAGAAAGCAATGGCAAACTACTGAGCGTAATCTTGCCAAGAGATCAACATACAGCTGAAAGATGCTGGTGTTGACAGCTAAGTCCTGTAAAAGGATATGCTAAAAAAAAAATCCAGCAACTTTACAGCGGTAAGGCCACTAGTCCTGACTCAATCCCGGCAGAGGTCTACAAAGCAGATGGACAGGTTCTGAAAGGGCAGCTTCACTAAGTCTTTATAAACATATCGGTGAACAAGACCTTGCCACAAGATTTCAAGGACGGGTCAATAGTCCACCTATACAAACGTAAAGGAAACCACGAATCCTGTGACAACCACCGAGGCATCTCCTTGCTCTTAATTGCAGGGAAGATACTCGCCAAAATTCTTCTCAGTCGCCTCACAGCTTATCTCGACCAAAGTCTTCTTCCTGAGAGTCAATATGGCTGTAGAAAAGAACGAGCGACTGTTGACTTGATTTTCGCTGCAGGGCAGTAGCAAGAGAAATGTCAGGAACAGAACTCTGAACTGTTCTCCACTTTTATGAATCTTACCAAAGCGTTTTGATACAGTCAGCAGAGAAGGACTGGAAGATGATGGCCAAATATGGCGACCATTCTTTTTTGTTTATAAAGGCTATAGAGGAGTTAAAGACAGGATGTGTTTTTGTTAAATAAAGGCTATAGAGACGTTAACGACATGATGTGTTTATCAAGGCTCAACAACATGAGGTTGTTGTTGTTTATAAAGGCTATAGACAGGTTAACAACATGAGTTGTTTTTTATAAAAGCTATAGAGGGGTAAAAGACATGATGTTTTTAAAAAGTCATAGAAAAAGACAAACGGTTTTTATAAAAGCTATAGCGAGGTTAGCGACATGAGATTATTTATAAAGGCTGTAGAGGGGTTAAAGACATAAGGTGTTTATAAAGGTATAGAGGGGTTAACGACATGAGGTTATATCCCATATGACTCTATCTATATGAGCTGAATGGCTGACAGACTACCGAAAGTGTCGCACAGAGCACGAACTCCGTAGCTCCAGCAACGATGCGCAGGGGTCTTTGAACAACAACATAAAATGCACTCGTGAACCGAATATATGAGAAATATATAAACATATGAACAGATGAACAAATTAAGAAGAAATTAGAAGCAACAGAGATGTGGTTCCTGAGACGAATGTTGCGAATTCCTTGGATAGCCAGAGTAACTAACAACGACTGCCTGAAACAGGCTAATGCTTGCTTGCTTGCTTGTGTTCGTTGGCTTGAACTCCAACGTGAAGTCCTGTATGTCGGATGAAAGCATCCTGTTGTCCAACATCAGTGTGATGTCATACAGGACCTGAGTTTTGCGTGAGTATCCGTTGTCCCATGTCTGGCTTATTGGTGTGCAGACTGGTGGATCCTCGCCGTACAGGCAGACACTCTCCGACTTCGGAGGAATCGGCGATCCTACTCAAACAGGCTAATGAAACTAGAACACTATACACAACAATAAGAAAGAGACAAACAGCTTTCTTTGGTCATGTAATGAGAAGAGAGGCATTGGAGAACATCGTGACAACTTGAAAAATCGAGGGGAAGAGAGGCAGAGGCAGACCAAGAGAAATGATGCTGGATGGATTGAGACGGTGGCACGGAGGAATATTAGCAGCAGAGTTGATCCAGAAAACCAAAGACCGAGATCGGTAGAGAGCCATGAACGTCTACGCCAGCTGACAGGGCACTTGATGATGATGATGATGAGAAATATATGAACATATGAGAAATATATGAACATATGAGAAATATATGAACATATGAGAAATATATGAACACGTGAGAAAGACTCAGAAAACGAACCGACGACATTGAGGGTGTGAGGTAGACGGCTTGAACACTTGGCCACGGAGACCCTTCCTTCATTCTGTCCCCATATTCTCTTTATGTTTACAGTGAGTGTTTTCAAAAATAGTATGTGCTCTACGGCTGTGAACATATATGACAGGGAACATGTTGTGCACTACGGCTGTGATAGGGACCATGTTGGCGTGCTCTGTCGTCTCAGCGGGATAAAGAGTTAATAAACATAACACCTAGGTTTCGCATATGCACGCAAGCATTTGATTTACAGAAAAAACAGCAAAAACAACAACAACAACGGGCAGTTGTTGCTTTAACCAACATCGTCTCATTTGTTGCTTCAACTACCCCACGCCCAGACAGTATCTACTTTAGTCTATTTTATCCAGTTTATTAGTTAAGATTGTTTGATAGCAGATAGTTATTACGTTTGTCTTAATTTACAAATGAATCGTGGCGAAGTCTCTGCAGACTCCTGGGGTCGTCGCTGCAGCTACGGAGTTCGTGCTGTGCGACAGTTTCGACAGGCCGCTCTGCCGAAGAGACCGAGCCATTTGGGATACTTGAAATCGATTCTTTTTCCTTTAAATCTTTTTTTAACCTTTTATTTCAATGGGTCACTTTCATGAATCCCAAAGCAGTGCACGCACTGGCGAGGCTTCCTCTGTGTACACAGAACCTCACACACTAAACATATTCTTTATGAAGTGATTATTCACAAACGTTTGTGAATAATGTACGAGACATTATTTACAAACGGGTGGTCACGTGATGTACGTTTGACTACATTATTAAAGTTTGTGGAACTATAATTGTGAACTATCATCAAATTCTTTATGGGTTAAAGTTACTTGCATATACTTTACAGGAGGTCGCTGTCAACCCGAGCATTATTTTTTGGCTGTTTGTGATTTTCTTGGCAAGTTTACTAATCAGTAGTTTGTCATCGCATTCTGAACGACCGACACTCATACCATTTTATGAAAACCAACGCAAGGAGGCCTGCTTCCAAATCACCCTCAGCCGTGTTTCGAACGCGATATGCGGGATTACAAATTGATTGTTATAGGTAGGTATTTAAAATGTAGAAATATACCTTGGACAATAGGCAGCTGAGCCTACCTTTCCCGATTCCCAACTACAGAAAGATTGTTAGCCTGTGAACGTACACACGGGTTATCCTAGTTTTTCGCTTGTATAAGACACGCTCAGGCGTCTGATCCCTAGCCGCGCGATCAAGATGAGTATAGTTTTTCGCTTGTATAAGACACGCTCAGGCGTCTGATCCCTAGCCGCGCGATCAAGATGAGTATACCAAACGTTAAAGATCCAACTCGTGATTCGTATCCGGTCTTGTTTAGTAAGAGGGAGACACGTGACTTCTACAGCCATCTCTTCTACATGAGATGACTACAATCTCAACAGAGAAATTCCCGGGGACAGGAAGAATTCGCATTCAGACAGACCAAAGGGATGTAAGTACAGGAAACTCTCAATTTAACAGACACCCCCTTCCCCCTCCCCATTGTTTGATCGCTGTTAACGAGGGCGACCGAGTTATTTATTCTGTTAACAAATGCCTGGTTATGTCCTAACTTGTTACATTTGTTATGGGTGTTTCTGATATTCCGCAGACTCGGTGAGATGAAGTCATTTACTCTATCATGTGATAAGTGCTACAATAGCTCTGCATGAGTGCGTGGTGCGGAGTCATGGAATAAACAGTGTGAATGTAAGATTGCAGTTTTCAGAGTGTGGTTGTACGGACTAATAGAAGGACTATCAAGGCAGGACAGTTGGGGGAAAGAAGTATTACACACACTGAGATTTTAGAAAACATTACTGAATGAGATCAAGATTAGAAAATTAAAGTGCTTCAGACATACAAAAAAGGCAGTTTCTTAGTAAAGGATGTGCTGGATGAAAAGGTGGAGGGGAAACACTAAAACGGAAGACAATGTTACAGGTTGGTAGACAACATCAAGAGACGGACTAGAAGAAGACTATATTAGTGCACCATGAAGACGCAGGACAGAGGATGTCGGAGACGCATTACAGCTGACCTTCGGTGTGGGCATGGCACTCAGTTAATTCAATATTACTATCCTCATGTTCGGATATCCTTTCTATCCCGGTCAGAACTGCCACAAGATGAACACAGTTGACCTCAAGGGGATGCAGGAGCCGCCCGTGCGCCTCATGTCTTTAACCCCTCTACAGCCTTTATTAAAAACCTCATGTCGTTAACCCCTCTACAGCCTTTATTAAAAACCTCATGTTGTTAACCCATCTATAGTCTTTATAAAAAACCCATGTCTTTAACCCCTCTATAGTCTTTATTAAAACCTCATGTCTTTAACGCCTCTAGCCTTTATAAGAAACTCATGTAGTTAAGCTCTCTATAGCCTTTATAAAAACAATTATCGCTCATGTCGTTAACACCTCTATAGCCTTTATAAAAACATCCACTACCCACAGAAGTTTAAAAAAAAAACACACACATACAATAACGGACCTTTTCTACGCGCATTAGGGCGTATTGAACACGGGGTGCTAGCCTCTTAATTGTATAGATCAGTGGTTCTCAACCGGTGGGGAATCTCCCCCCCCCCATTTGGGATTTCCGGAAGTGGGGGGGGGGGGGAATTACGATTATTTCAAGATTGCATTAATACAAGAACCGATTACTTGATATTGTTGTTCCCTCCATACTTTACGGTTCTGTACTTCTCGCCCTTCTGAAATTCGTTTCATAACGTAAGTAGACCCTCAAATCACGTTTCATGTAGACGTAAAAATTCGTTCTAGTATGTGTTATTAAATTTAGCTTCCATATTTACGTATACTATGTAGGAGCGGGGGGGGGGGGGGAATTTATAGGTAGGAAATACGAAAGGGGGGGGGATGACATTCTGAACATATGGTGAAGAGGTGCATGGGCCAAAAAGGTTGAGAACCACTGGTATAGATCAACTGGCACTGGCAGAGTGCTGTGGTCAACATCCCCCGTCGAACCAATGATCACTGGGTGGGCAGGCAAGCAGGCTAACAACTAAGACAGTGCTAATACGCGAATCTCTAGTTATCCAAGCAAGCAACGTTGTACACGTCTGTATGGCCCAACTTCCTAATTCTAGGCCTCCCTTCACCGACACACAATACCATAGTAAATTACGTATTAGTGGTTTCCAAAATTAAATATAAAACAGTAACGAAGCAATCCCCATTTCATATTACAACTGACTTGTTTTAAATATGATTTAGATTTGCTTTGCTTCGGTCTCAGTCTCCGAGATTGTATCGTGAGGTCAGGTAGGATAAGGAGTGTTTGTGTGATGACTAAACTGTCTCAAATAAGAGAAGCAACGGCTGCAGCAGGATATAACAATAGAAAACACAAACAGTTAGGTTTGTCTAGCTCCCGCGAAAAGATGAGACATACTGTACTAAACACGGACACTGTGTATGTACGCCGTGTCCGCATTTAGTATGTCTCATCTTTTCGCGGGAGCTACCCCTACCAGTTTGTATGTTGCTGAGCGTAATCTTCCCTAGTACATCAACAGCAGCTGAAATATGCTGATGTTTACTGCAACGTCCTGTAAGGGATATGCAAAAAACAATATGTCGAACCATTTGAAGAACTGACTTGTCTATACACTGTCGGATCAGTAGAAGAACCGTCTTGTCTATGCACTGTCGAACGAATAGAAGAACTGCCTTGTCCATGCATTGTCGGACGAGCAGAAAAACTGTTTTGTCTATGCACGGTAGAACCAGTAGAAAAACTGTCTTGTCTATGCACTATAGGACCAACAGAAAAACTCTCTTGTCTATGCACAGTTCAACCAGTAGAAGAACTGTCTTGTCTACGCACTGTCGGGCCAGCATATCCTTTACAGGACGTAGCAGACAACACCAGTATTTTTTGCTGTTGTGATCTTTTGGCAAGTTTACATTCAGTAGTTTGCCATTGCTTTCTGAACGACCGGCACCCCATACCATTTCGGTAAAAAACTAATGCAAGACTGTTTGCTGCCAAATCGCTTGCAGTTGTGTTTCGAACGCCGTTATGCGGGGTTACGAACTGCATCCGTAACTCCTTCGTCACGGAGTCGGCAGTAAAAGAACTGCTTAAGTACTATCGAACCAGTAGAAGAACTGTCTTGCCTATGCACAGTCGAATCAGTAAAATAACTGTTTATGTACTGTCGAACCAGTAGAAGAACTGTCTTGTCTATGCACATTCGAACCAGTAAAAGAACTGTTTATGTACTGTCGAACCAGTAGAAGAACTGTCTTGTCTATGCACAGTCGAACCAGTAAAAGAACTGTTTATGTACTGTCGAACCAGTAGAAGAACTGTCTAGTCTATGCACAGTCGAACGAATAGAAAAACTGTCTTGTCTATACACTGTCGAATCAGTAGAAGAACTGTCTTGTCTATACACTGATGAACGAATAGAAGAACTGTATTGTCTATGCATTGTCGAACCAGTAGAAGAACTGTCTTGTCTATACACTGATGAACGAATAGAAGAACTGCCTTGTCTATGCATTGTCGAACCAGTAGAAGAACTGTCTTGTCTGTACACTGTCGAACGAATAAAAAAAAACTGTTTTGTCTATGCATTGTCGAACCAGTAGAAGAACTGTCTTGTCTGTACACTGTCGAACGAATAGAAGAACTGCCTTGTCTATGCATTGTCGAACCAGTAGAAGAACTGTCGTGTCTATGCGCAGTCGAACCAGTAGAAGAACTGTCTTGTCTATGCACAGTCGAACCAGTAGAAGAACTGTCGTGTCTATGCGCAGTCGAATCAGTAGGAGAACTGTTTTGTGCTCTCTGCTGCTTCAGATCTTCATGTGAGTCATTGTGGGAAGCTGTAGTTGATATCCTAGTTCTGAGTTCAGCAAGGCAGAATTGATGAGAGTTCTTAAACATCCGGTGTGCTGATACTGAGGTAGGAGGTTCAACCCCTACACCGGACAGTTGGACTAAAATGTTGACTTCTCCTCCTTGGCTTGTGGACTTAAATTACAAGTACCTCTGAAGTTGGAGTGGGTTTGCCTGATATGGAGGGACACTGGTAATAAGGAAAGCTAGTCCATACTCAAAATACAGTCCGGTGCTACTAAAAGTCGTCTATGGACTACGATCGAGTTAGAAGCGAGCGAGGAAAAAAAAAATCCTAGTCCGAGGTGTGGTGTGCGGACTAATGTAAGCCTGTGCGTCGTAAGATGTTGTTGTCGATCAATCTGCTGCTTGGTCTTCTGTAACCTATTCTTCTGCAGTGGCTGCATACTGATTTGTTGGATTACTGAATTGTGACTTTATTTATTGAATACTTAAAACAATGTTTACTACTGTCAATTGTAACTTAAGATTTGAAATGTCGCTAAAGTAAATTAAATGAGAACGTTTTTATGCATTAAAAGGAATTTTAAAAAAATTCAAAAACAGGCTGTCGTAGGTTACCCTGGATTAGATAGACTATTGTCATAAACGGACACACCTGCCCTATATGTGACCGACTGTCGTCATTAGCGGACACCCCTTCCTTATATTTGACAGAATGGCATAAACGGACATACTTTCACCATGTTTGACAGACTGTCATCATAAACGGACATGATATAATTACATAAACGGATATCCTTTCCCCATATGAGACAGAATTACATAAACGGACATCCCTTCCCCATATTAGACATACCGCTATCATAAAAAGACATGCATTCCCATTTATCCAACTAAATCGGCCTTCTAAGGTGACAAAACCAGTACCGTGTTTCCAACTAGCCAAGACCTTGGGGAACCTCATCATAGTGCGGCATATCCTCAGACCTAATCCCCAACCCTGCTAACGTGCCAAGGATCGCCGCGTCTATCCGCAGATATGAAATGTGAATAAAGATTTAGCATCACTTGCTGGCTTCTTAGCTTTGGAGTAGTAGTAGTAGGCCTCTTTCAGTCCTGAAGGACTATAGAGTTGTGCCGCTGGGGAGGCACTTGACAGCGCCGCTGGGGAGGCACTTGACAGCGCCGCTGGGGTGGCACCTGACAGCGCCGCTGGTGACTGTCCAATGTGAGAGTGACAATCTCTGACACAGATTCCGCATCTGTAAGACGAGACTGGTCTCGCAGTAAATGACTGCATTTTATGGTTGTGCCTCCTATCCTTAATTTGTTGCATCAGACTGCGCTCAAAGAGCACCAGCCCGTTTCGTACATCTTTCTCCAGTAACATCTGTTTGTTGCAACTCTTTCCCTCGTGTCTTGGTCTATGCCAAGGGTTTTCATATCTTGTTTACACACATCCCTATATCGCATTTGGAGTCTTCCGGTTGGTCTCTTCCCTGTAGCTAGTTCTCCGTATAGGAGATCTTTGGGAATACGTTCATCCTCCATTCAAGATACATTGCCCCCGGAGGCGTCTCTGCTTGAGGAGGGAGTGCACTGTGGTAATATTTGCTCTTTCAACCACGTGTTTGATTGTTATATGGTCTTTCCGCGATATTCTGGAGTAGGGGTGGAGAGCTCTACATTAGAGTCCCGTCGAGTTTGTTTACCGGAACCAGGTCAGAAGAAATGTCTCTACACCAACCCCACTCCGGTAGATGCAAGACCTTGTCGGGATTTAGACGACCCGAACATCAATGCATGAGATTTCAGAGTTAAAACTCCCGTCTACCAGTGGATTCACAGCTAACCAGCCACTTCGTTAACTCGAGGGTTTACTGTAATGAATGTAGGTCACCCAGGAAGGATGGCACGTAATAAACTTGAAAATGGCACAGCTAATGTGTGCTCCTGCATTCATCGCTGTTTATGACAATTTCTGCAGCTATGTCTCTTTCTCTCACGCTCCTGTGACCTTGGCGGCTGGTGTCAGGCTGATGTCACATGGAATGTCATGTTAAGATTAACATAACAGACAGTGAGTTACTTTAGCAACATTGATAAATCAACGATGTATATTATTGTTTAGATATTAGCCATGTCTACAGTGAGAGCCGCGGTAGAGTTGTTGCTATAGTTTGCCCACTTGCCCGGTGGTCATGGCTTCAAATCCATATCAAGGCACATTTCTTATAATTGATCTGGGTTCCCAGGATGACCTAACCTAAGTTTGTACCAGGAAATGTCTTGAGATGTGAAGGCGGCCGGCGAGATATTGACCATATCACCCCTGGAATACACATCGGTCTGTACCAATATGGGTCTAGCACCATTTGCCCAATACGCCCAATGCGGATAAAAGCATACGTTACTTGCTTCACTTTACAATGTCTTTAATGGGCACTTTACAATGTCTTTAATGGGCACTTTACAATGTATTTAATGAGCACTTTACAATGTTCATAATGAGCACTTTACAACGTCTTTAATGAGCATGTTTAAATGTCTATAATGAGCGCTTTACAATGTTTATAATGAGCACTTTACAATGTCTATAACGAGCACTTTACAGTGTATATAATGAGCACTTTACAGTGACTATAATTAACACTTTACAATGTCTATAATGAGCACTTTACAATAATATAATGAACACTTTACAATGTCTATAATGAGCACTCAACAATATATATATAATGAACACTTTACAATGCCTATAATGAACACTTTACAATGTCTATAATGAGCACTTTATAATGTCTACAATGAGCCATTTACAATGTCTATAATGAGCACTTTACAACGTCCATAATAGAGCAATATGGTTAATGCCTAGCATCGTTCACTCCTGGAGTTATATCAATTATTGCGCAACATATTGGTTTGTTTCATATGGAAATCAAACTGTGTGTATTAGATTGTACCACTTTAGTAAAACACGACCGCAAGCTACATCCCACGGTAAACCAGTAGTAGTATGTTACGTAGGTAATTCCCCCCCCCCCCCCCCCCCCCCCCAACGCGGAGCTAAAAGAGGCTGCTACACTGAGTATTTTCTTATATAGCTCTATGTGACGTCACGCTCAAAATCGGTTCCGCATTGTTAAGGAGTGGGTAGCGGTTATTAATGATCTGTAGAGAGCCGTAGTGGCTCATAAACTATAGTCAAACGGGTTACAAATGAAAACCTTAAAAAGTAAAGATGACTGGTAGCATTGGTTGTGGTGGGTATGACTTAGTGTCATTCGTTGTTAAGGGATTGGTAGCGGTTATCAGTGATCCGGTGAGGGTCGTAATTGTTTAAAAATTATCATCGTACGGGTTACAAATGAAAACTTTAAAAAGAAAAGACGTCCGATAATATTCGTTGTAGTTGGTATGGCTTAGTGCCATTCGATGTTAAGGGGTGGATAGTGGTTATTAGTGATCTGTGTATGGGGTCGTAGTGTTGGTTTAAACACTATCATCATAAGGGTTACAAATGAAAACCTTAAAAAGGTAAAGATGGTAGGTATTATTGGTTGTAGTGGGAATGGCTTAGTGTCATTTGATGTTAAAGGGTCGATAGCGGTTATTAGTGATCTGTACGGCGTCGTAGTGGTTTAATCACTATCACCATACAGGTTACAGATGAAAAACTTAAAAAGGTAAAGATGACCGGTATTATTGGTTGTAGTGGGGATGGATTACTGACAGTTGTTGTTTAGGGGTGAGTGAGTGAAGGACAGGTTATATAAATGTTTCCGATTATTGTTAAGGGGTGGGCGAGTGGTGGAGTGGCTAGATAAACACGTCCGTTCCGTGTTAAGGGATGGGGTGGTCCAGCGGAGGGGTGGTTAAATAAATGTTTCAATTCGTTGATAATAGGTGGGTGAGTGGAGGATTATCTAGATAAGTGCGACCGATGGTCGACATGGCAGTGAGTATGACTCGTATTGTATGTATGTTTCGTTCTCTCTCTTTCTCCCCCACTCTGTTTCCGTCCTTGTGTGACATCGGTGTGATACCAGTACTCTGTCCGATAATTGACTGTGTGTGTATGTGTGTGCATGACTGTCGGCGTGATTCTGTCCTTTTATCTATCTATCTGGCTAACTGCCTAGCTATCTGTCTATATATCAGTGTATCTCTATGTCTGGTTGCATGGGTATCTGTGTATATCTGTATATATGACTGATAGTTTTTCTCTGTATTTGTCCGTGGGTGACTGAATATTTTCTCTTTCTCTCTCACTCTGTTTCCGTTCTTGTGTGACATCGGTGTGATACCACTACTCTGTCCGACAATTGACTGTGTGTGTAAGTGTGTGCATGACTGTCGGCGTGATTCTGTCCTTCTGTCTATCTATCTGGCTAAATGCTTAGCTATCTGTCTATATATCGATGTATCTCTATGTCTGGTTGCATGGGTATCTGTGTATATCTGTATATATGACTGATCTTTTTTCTCTGTATTTGCCCGTGGGCGACTGTGATGTGACGTCAGTATGTATCCTACTAATGACTGTGTGTGTCTATAAGTAGCGAAGAATAACTATATAACCCGGTGGCAGTTAATTAGCTGGCGAAAATGCATGTGTCATAGTAAGTAGTATGTAGGTGTATGGTAGGTAATCCTGCGCATAATGTGTGGGGAGCGTCCCTGAACCTGAAATACTTTCTTAGGGGCGCTAATACGTCGTCACAACTATCATTAATGAGATGAATTTTCAAACCTCACGCGTTAGGATACTTAACTGCTTCCACTTTTGTATAGTTAAAAAGGTAAACTTTAATTACTAGGTAATATTAAGATTAGTATGTGTGCTGTGTAACGTGAAAAAGTAAAGATGGTGGCACGGGTTAGGCGGTATACGATCAAAAATCTCGATGCATATTTGCGAATCCGATCATGAGAAGCCCATGGGTTATTACGTTACATAGCTATTGTAAAGTGGTAATGCAGCCTGTATTATAAAGTAGTGTATGGGACTTAAACACTGTCATCATACCCATTGCGATGCGTTAGAGATACAGGGCTCGTTCTCGGGCTGTGTGCTGGTGTACATCCAGTCACATGGTCACATGTTTAAGGGATACATCCCGGACACGTGATTAATGGCTAAACCCGATCAACGGCCTTCCGGTCTCATGTATAAGAATACATCCGGTACATGTGGATAATGGTTGCATTCGGTCAAAGATGGTATTGCATCCGGTTACACGTGTAAGAGTACACGCTGGACACGTGGTTGATATAAAAACTATCCCTGGTAGGACTACAGGCTGTATTACCACAAATGTTGTTATAGCTGTTTCATTGGAGCTCATATACAGTGACGGTTTGGAGTTCTTCGTGCAGTGACATGGAAAAGTTGTGAACCTATCTATGAAAGAAAGAATAGTGGCTTCTCTGGAGTCTCCCTAACGAAGTGTTCAAGCCATTTGATTCGGGCTTGTGGGTTCGATTCCAGGCCGCGTCCTTGGTTAATGAGTTAATTTGTTCGGAGACTCCTGTGGGTCGTCACTAGAGCTATGGAGTTCGTGCTTTGTGTGATGGTTTCCGCGCTACGGAAAGAGCCATATGGGATAAGACCCGGTGCAATGGAATCGACTCTGTCGACTTTTAAGCGACCTTTTTAATGAAAGAAAGAGACACTTTGTGGTAAAAGAAAAACCAAGAGTATGGAGAGATGTGTGAGTAGTCCGTATAAGTGCTTCTTTAGCATATACTCTGGAATGATAAGTTGAAGCTTTCGGTAATGTAAAAGGGGGAAAGTTCTGACGTTACTGCTTATGTAGTGTGAAATGTCTGTTCAGATGAAAAATTCAAGCCACTCTTGACAATCTTGACATAACTAAAGAAGTTACACTTTTCCTTATTTGTGTAACACATTTTTCTTAGTTTGGTCGACATATTTCTTACTTTGCCATACCTATTTCCTAGTTTGGCCGACATATTTTCCTACTTTTTATAAATTTGGTTGAAATATTTCTTTACTTGGCAAATACTTTTTTTTTTTTTTTTTTTTTTAAATCTTTGGTTAACAATATTTCCTGCTTGTCATAAGTTTGGACGATGTTTCATATGTTTGGTCAACATTTCTCCCCATTTGGCTAAAAAATGTTCCTACTTTTCATATGTTTGACGAGATATTTATAAGTTTGGTTGAGATATTTCTTTACTTGGCAACTATTTTTTTTTTCCACATTAGGTTAACAAAGTTTTCTACTTTTCATAAGCTTGGATAAGATATGAATAAATTTGGTTGAAATATTTCTTAACTTGGCCAGTATTTTTCCCCATATGATTAACACATTGTCCTACTTTTTATAAGTTTGGATGAGATATTTGTAAGTTTGGTCAACATTTTAGTTAATTTAGCTAACATTTTGTCCTACTTTTTATAAGTTTGGTTGAAATATGTTTTAACTATTTCAACATATTTTCCTACATTTTATAAGTTTGGTCGAGCTATTTCTTCCTTTGGCATGCGTGCTACTTAGTTTGACCATCATTTTGCATAATTAGGCAATTATTTTTCTCACATTGAAAACATCTTTTTTCATACGGTGTCATTCATATTTCTTCGTTTGTCCATCCTTTTACATATTTTATTACTTCAGTCGACATATTTCTTGATTTGACTAACATATTTGCTGACTTTTTATACGTTTAGTCGAGCTATTTCGAAATTGTCAGCATTTTTATTAGTTTAGCTAGCATTTGTTCCTACTTGGTTGATATATTTATAAGTTTGGTTGAGATATTTCTGTATTTGGCCACATTTTTAATAATTTGTCTAACATATTTTATTATTTGAATATTGAAGTGATACATAGAATCTGTATATTTCCTAGTGCTATAAAAGCTATTCTTGTCTTTTCTATTCTTATTTTATTATCTTATTATTTTCTCCAACCATGGTTTATATTGCTGCCTAAATATGTGTATGCTTCCGTCCCTTTAAGTGAGGTTTCACAAAGTATGATCTGGTTATTATTTGCTTAGTGTATTCTCATGATCTCTGTCTGCTACCTTATCGTTGTGATATCAGATCGAATTTGTTTAGCTTATTTTGCATCTAACTTCGTGTGTGGGACTGGATATCAATGTCATAAATGAACATCATACCTTAATTTCTCCAGAATAATTCTGCTTAATAATGTATTCAGGAAATGACAGTAACAACATTCCTCTATAACAGGGGGCATCAAACTACGGCCCGCGGCCGAATACGGTCAGCGACGTCATTTCATCCGGCCCGCCGATGGTACTCGAACTTGCTTGATATAACGTATGGAACACAAGACGTTGTGATACAATTTAAATGTAAATATTGTGCTTAGAATAATAGGAGATCTTCACACGCGCGGAGACCTCCTGGCTGCTATATGTCTTAAATTTATCAATTATACATTATTGTGTTTAGATTCTCTTGTTTATTGTAATGTTTGCTTATTTCACACCATCCCAAGTCCTTCCTTGGCTCGTGATAGCACCGCCTACGCTCTGACGTTACCATGGTTTGTATGGCAACACACAAACGCATCTTTCCTCAGATGCGTCCGGCTGTCAACACAGGTCCGATATTCCAGAAATATTTACTTCTTTTTGCCAGTCACCCATTTTATAGGTCATCAGGGGACTGTGTGCAAAAGAATATCAACATTGAAAGTAGGAACTTTGAATGTAAGAACTATGAGGGGAGATGGAAAATTTGATAACATTAAGAATGAAATAAGAAGATTAAATATTAACCTGTTAGGTGTATGTGACACCAGATGGACAGGAATGGGCATTATGACATCTGAGGAATATAGAATAATCTATTCTGGTGGAGAGAAACAACAGCGAGGAGTAGCAATTATAATGAATACAGAGAAAGCAAAATCGATTAAAGAATACTGGAATGTATCAGACAGAGTGTTACTGGTGAAGTTGAGTGGAAGACCTTTTGATGTCAAAGCCCTACAAGTTTATGCACCAACAGCAGACAGTAGTGATTGTAGCGAAACGCCAGTGGTCCATGTCCTTATGCATTCTTTTATTTTGGGTAGACAGGGGGGAACGGCTTTCGGAAGCTCTCAGTTCTCTTGTTCTCTCAAATCTCCATGAAAGATGGTTCTTTGGGTTATCTTCCTATCACAATCTTTACATGGAGCAAGTAGCCAATGTCTTTCACATCGGGTAAACCCGATGGAGCGCCTTGCGCCAAATGTGCGCTGGTGCGGCTGGTAAGCAATTCATGGCCGTGTACACACCTACCGTTGGATAGTGGCATCTTGTCAAGTCGATTTGAAGATTGGGACAGAGATGCAACATCCTACTGAAGTGGTGAAGAAAGGGTCCTCTTCTATGGGAAGTGACTATGTCTTCTAAGGGACATTATCACCAGTGCTTCTAGGCTAACGCCAATATGTCCAACGAGGCCAACTCAAGGTTTGGTGTGTTTAACTCTGAGACAGAGGCAAGGTGCAGGTCTTGAGGCAAGGACATTTTGTATGACTGGTGCATTGCCGGTTTTGTTTTAACAACATACGCCTGAGAGCAGTTGTTGTCTGGAGGGAGCCTAAGAGTGATTTTCTGGCATACCCATTTTATACCGGACATTAAAAGGACCCATCCATTATCC
This sequence comes from Cepaea hortensis, assembly GCA_963921405.1. Classification (NCBI taxonomy): domain Eukaryota; kingdom Metazoa; phylum Mollusca; class Gastropoda; order Stylommatophora; family Helicidae; genus Cepaea; species Cepaea hortensis. Next base: position 165,068,750 of record OY992877.1, on the reverse strand, counting down.
TTCACAAACACCTCACCTTATCGGCAACACTAAAGCCTTTCATAGGTCAGTGAAGACCTAGTGCCGAACTAATTCAGATGACAATGAACAGAAGTCCTCAACACACCAGTCGCTTGGATTCTACAAAAGCCGATTGAACCTACACCCAGTTGCTGGAGAAGGAAGGTGATTCGGACATCTTTGGTGAGAAGTGTGTGGACAGATCAGACAGTATCTGAAGCTGGATCTGTGACTGTGGCGACTTGAGGCTCTGTGTTGGAACTTTACCAGTGTAGTGTCTGTGTAGATCTATCTGTTTATCTGCCTTTATGTGTTCCTGTGCTGTTCTTGATTAGGTTAATAAAATTACTTCCAAGTTGTTCTGACGACTGCCATGTTATTTATGCGTCAGCCAGAAGAACACTGCAGGAAATAGGTCCATAGGTCGAAAGAAAGAGTGACAGTGAGTCCAGGGAAAACGGAGGAGGGTTGGCAGGTAAAGACCTATCCCAGCCAGGGCTATAGAAGATATTTGAAATATTGTGACCGGGCTATTTGGGACCCTCCACGTAGCTTGTTACAGTGATGACAGCATTGATGAATTTATAGTGATTTAAAGAAAGCCTTCCAGGTGACTTGAATGCCAAAGTTTGATATCAACAGGACGGATACGTAGTAGGCAAGTATGGACTAGGGGAACAGAATGAAAGATGTTGCAGACTAGTACAGTGGGCAAAAGAGCAAGATTTGATTATTGGAAACATCTGGTTTCAACAGCACCCAAGAAGATTATGGACATGGAGGAGTCCTGATCATGAAATCAGAAATCAGATTGATTACATCCTCATCAACAGAAGATTTCGAAATGCCTTAAAAGTCGCAAACAACTATACCAAACGCAGACTGCTACAGTGACTATAGATTAATCTTAAGCAATTTACATATAAAATTAAAGAAAGTCAAATATTCACCAAGAAACAAAAAATTTGATCTACAAGCGCTGAAGAGTGAGGAAATGAAAGATAAATTCAACGTAGAGGTAAAGAACAGATTCGATGCATTGTCCGATATTGTCACTTATTTTCCCGGGAGGAAAGTGGAATCAACAAGCACATCTTCAAGATTATTTTCTGTTGGAATTATTTAATGACTTCTGTCTACACTCCTCCCTTCTGTCTTCCCTTCCATATATCTATTCCTTTCTCTCTCTCTATTATTCCCTCAACACATACTCCGACAACAGTTCCTTTCAACGATTAATAAAATATTTATTAATAAAAACTATGTCTGGTGTATGTATGGACTGTGTAAGCGTAGTTGATAGTGTATTCTATTGTTGGTGCGAGACTGAACTCGTAATGTCTATCAGCGGTGTCACATCTCGCCCCAATCATTCCGCAAAACCACAGGACAGCACATCAAACAGGAAAGCTCTCACCCTGGATGATCCGTATGCTTGAGTGAAGGTAAATCCGTTATTGACCGAAACAAAACTGTTCACCACTGGATCACTGTACAGTATTAATATTCCAGTAAGTTTATGAATTCGCCCGAGTCTGTTTCATGAAAGTACTTATCCAACACCGAAAAACTACACCACCACAGTTCAGCATATTGTCTCTATGAGTAGCACTGTTTTGACTTGTCTATTGTTTCTTACTTATGCGTCCAAGACGTATGTAGTTTTATTTTACTTTGCGTTCTGCAAACTTATATTTCTTTTTCCATTATTACTGTGGTTATCTAATTATTCTTTGCTTATTCTTCAACGTTCCTTTAAAGGTATGTTTATGTCGTATAGACCTTGTATAGGTTGTTCCTTGGTTTATTGAGGTATTTGCTCTCCTCACAAATGAAATGCCTTGAGTTTATCCACCAAGCTTTTCCTGTACACAAGAAGTATGTGTCTATCTTTTCTGATATATCCGGATGGGAGTTTGAACCTGTGAGAAGTATAACATATCAAGTGATAAGCGTCTGCCACTTAATACTACTTATGCAAGTGTCCTTCTCCAGCCATAATGACAAGGCTTCCGAAGTAAACACCCACATAAGACATATGAATTCACCAAAGTCTAAACTATTCACTAATAGAAAGCAATGGTAAACGCTATGCACACACATCTATTTTCCTATGCTAAAACTATACTTTAATATTAGTTTTACCTTATATATATATAGAATTAATGTAAGTCCTAGAATCGAAATTTATCCGCACATAAGCACTCTATCCCATTATAAGGGAGGATATTTCTTTTCATTACGGGACACATAAATCCATCTTTCCGTCCAGTTTGGTAGCACACTAAACAGAAACCCCATGTTCTGCTATTTATAACGAGTGTCCAATCTTCCGGTGATTGTTTGATCTACCATCCTCAACCCTCATCTCTTGACGTATCCTGCCCATCAAAAGCGGTGAAATCACGTAGTGGTTAGTTGTTCGTTTCTCTCGGTTGTCACGCTGTTCCCCTGACGCTGATACTTCAAAGCATTCTCCGTTCATTTTTCCTTCACGCGATTTCCCCCGGTTCTCCGTGTCCGTACGATCCTATCGTCAGGCAATGAACTTCTGCAACACCTGTATCCTATTTTTATATTAGTTGGTCAATGATCTTTACTTTATTCCTCCTCTCAGAATGAAGTACACAATTGTTAACCCTTCTCATATATTGCCATTAATGGTACATCCAAATCTATCTGGGAATCACTAAACTATCATCATTCTGTGACAGATATGGAAATATTATTTCAAGACGTCAGTGATCAATGGGAAATATTAAAGAAATCAGTCAACCAGGCTGCAGAAACAACCACCCCCAAAATGAAGATAATAGGACGCAAGAAATGGATGACGGAAGATATCCTAATTAAAACTCATGGAAGAAAGATGAAATAACAAAAATAACAAGGAAAAATATGAAGAGATTCACAGGAAAATTAGGAAGCTATGCAAAGAGGCAAAAGAAACATAGCTTCAGGAAAATTGCAAGGAAATTGAACACCAACACAACACCCGGAATACCAAATTAATGTACAAAAGAATTAATGACATCACTAACAAAAGAACACACATATCAACGGGTTGCCTAAAAACCAAAGATGGCAAAATCATCATTATAGGAAAAGATAAGATTTTACATGCATGGTTAGATTATGTGAAAGACTTTTATGATGATACAAGAGAAGAGCAATATGATCATCTGTATAATAATGAAGGACCATCAAATTTGAAGATAGACGTTCAGAATGCTCTTAACCATATGAAAACTGGCAAGACCCCGGGTACAGATAACATCACAGTAGAAATGATCAATGCCTTTGAAGAACATGGAATAGACCAAGTCACCAGACTGCTGAACGCAGTATACGATACTGGAGATATACCTCCTGAATTATGTAATTCTATATTTATTGCAATCCCGAAGAAATCAGGAGCCATGGAATGCAATCAACATAGAACAATTAGTAAAATGAGCCACATCACAAAGATTCTGCTGAGAATTATCATGCAAAGAGTTAGGAAGAAAATACAACCCGAAATAGGAGAAGAACAATGTGGGTTTCTAGAAGGCAAGGGCACAGTAAATGCTGTGTATATATTGAGAACAGTAATTTAGCGTTCTATAGAAGTAAACAAAGATCTATATCTTTGCTTTAACGAATACACAACGGCTTTCGATAAAGTGAGACATGTCGACATATAAGGATGCTTGAATATCTACAAATTGATGGAAAAGACATTAGACTTGTAAAAAACATATATTGGAAACAACAAGCTGCCATCAGAATTGATAACGATGTAGGTCAATATCAGCCTATTAAAAGAGGTGTGACACGGGATGTGTAATGTCTCCAGATAATTTTTCCCTGTACAGTGAAAATATATTCAGAAATGTAGAATATATGGAAGGAATCGTCATTGGGGGACGATACATCAATAATATTAGATCTGCAGATGATGCAGTCTTAATTGCAGACATTGAACAGGACCTGTAAAATTTAGTAGATGCGGTTGTTGCACACAGTGAACAACTAGGGTTGGAACTGAATATTAAGAAAACACAGATTATGGTCATTACTGGAAAGAAGGAAATACCACAATGTGATATACGAGTAGATGGGCATATTCTTAAACAAGTGAATCGATACTGTTATCTCGGCACAGTCATAACATCTGATGGGAGATGCCTTGAAGAGATTAGAACAAGAATTGCCATTGCGAAGTTAGCCATTTGCAAGATGAAAAACATAATGGCCAATAAAAAGATATAAATTGAAACGAGAAAAAGAGTGTTGAGGTGCTATGTAGAACCTGTACTTTTGTATGGATGTGAAGCGTGGGCAATAGGCAATCAAGCTGAAAAACAACTGATGGCTGTGGAAATGTGGTTTCTGAGATAAATGCAAAGAATACCATGGACAGACAGAAAAACCAATGAACAAGTCCTTCAAGAAACAAATAAAGATCGTAAACTGATTAGAGTCATTAGACGTAGACAGTCAAAATTTTTTTGGCATGTTATGAGAAGAAATGAATTGGAGAACTTGGTGACAACTGGTAAGATCGAAGGGAAGAGACCAAGGGAAAGACCGAGAAGTAAACACCTGGATGGCTTGGCCACGTGGCATGGTCGAAACAGGAACACGGAGCTGATCCACGACTATGGTGATCGAGTGAGATGTCAGAACATGACCGCCCACGCTTACCGTCATGGCACATGATGGATGGATTTTATAGGTACGTAACAAGGCTTTCTTTGGTTGACAGTGATAGGTAAATGAACTAGAAGTGTGAAAAGAGGCAATAAAGTAGCAAACATAGCATAAAAATGTCATAGAAACCTCGTGTTATTACAAAAATATTATCCCCAGCTCAGAAGAATTCCCCGGTCAAGGTGTTAATCTAACTGGTCTCTAGGTTAGTGCTTTTCAAGCTTTCTGTTGGAACAGAATTATGTGACTTTCCTTATCACACATTACTGAGGTGCCTCAGCTGCGGCAAAGTCCTGTTTCGTTTTTACAAGCTCCGAAAAGAAATAGATGTTTTCCTCACTGAAAAAGATAGAGCTGATCCATAGCTGCCAGATCCTACCTGGCTGTAAAATTAGTCATTTTTGGTCGACATCACATCCCACATGAATGAACTGAATTTGAAACTTCAGGGAAATGATAACCTCGTCTGGGATATCTACAGAATCATCAAAGGATTTCGAAGAAAGCTGTCATTGTTTGAAGCAGAACTGGAAGGAGAAAACTGTTCTCATTTTCACTGATTCAAAGAGTTTTGCGCTACAATCGCCGAAGATGTTAACTTCAATTTTCCGAAAAAAAAAAAAAAAAATTATTCGTGACTTGAAGAAGCATTTTTTGGAGACATTGTCAGATCTTGACAGAACTGAGAGTGACATTCTTCTGTTCCAGAATCCGTTTGATTGTAACCTTGACGATGTGCCAGTTGAACTACAGTTGGAGCTTATTGATTTGCAAGCAAATGACTCGTTGAAAGAGAAGAAAAACTTATTGAGTTTTACCGCTGCTTACCTGATGTTGAGTTTCCGAAACTGAAGAAATGTTCCGCTGGTATGACATCAGGTGTTGGAACAACTTATGTTGTTAGCAAACATTTTCAAAAATCGAACGAGATTGATTGATGGATATTTGAAAGCAATTCTCTTGATTGGATGCAGAAATTCCAAACCAGACATTGATGATATCTTGAAAGCCAAATATAAGTTTCACAAATCTCACTAACCTTTTGTGCTGCTTGGTTTGTGAGATTCGGATATGTGCACACTAGTTCTGATGTAACTCTCTTTTTGCTAACGTCGCCTTCTTTGATAATTTTTTTTTTAAAGTAAATAAATATGTTGGTTGTCTTTGTTGTTTGTACATTGCACACCACTCACAAATGATTAACGTAGCTTTTCGTCTTTTCCCCCCAGAGCCTTCGTTCTGGCTTGCAAGTATTGGTAAAGTTAGTTGCATATCCTTTACACGACGTTTGCAGTCAACACCAGCATTTTTTGCTGTTGTTGATGTCTTGGCAAGTTTACGTTCAGTAGTTGTCCATTGCCTTCTAAACGACGGACTCCCGTACCATAGCGTAAAAAACCAGCGCAACGCTGTCTGCTGCCAAATCTCGCACAGCTGTGTTTCGAACGCGGGTACACGGGATTACGAACTGCGTCCGTAAGACCTTGGCAGGTATTGTACAGAATGAGTATACGGCCCGCGCTCGTAATTTTGTCAGTTATCCGGCCCGCGGTGAAAAATGTTTGGTGACCCCTGCTCTATAAAGGTCACTTTCCTGTACCGCCCCCTTTCTTTGACAGCTTCACGAGATGCACTTCTCTATAGCCTGCTAGTCTGTAGAAGGTAACCAATCACCTCATCCCCAGTGAAATAACGACACGGAAAAACCAAGTGACTGGTTGTTACCAAGACATTTAAAATACAATATTGCACACAACAAGATATGAATTGACGAACCCAAAAGAGTTGGAACGGAGATGCTTGGCACATTTTGCTGGGATTTTAAGATAGGAACTTAAGAAACATTTCTCGTTTTTTTAAAAATAGAATGTTGGAGAAAGACTAACCACTTAATCATTGTTGTGGTGTTGGATAGTGAAATGAATCTTCTGTGGACATATGGGATGACGAGAGAAGATGTTCTGTTTCTAGAAACATATGCAGCTCCGTTCATTGTGAAGATACACAAAAGTATGCGGATATTGTATAAAAATGGTGAAAGTGATATGTATAGAATGAGCATTGCACAGTGTATCAGAAGACATTTTCGGAACTTTCCTAACATGAAGAAGAATAACAAAAATGAATAATAAAGAAAGAAAGAAAAGAAAATCAAGTTCCGAAGCAAGAACTTGCCGTGTGTAAATGAAATGCTAGGACAGTCACATTTTGTAGTCCTGAATGCATGGAGGAGTTGGTGGCCAGTCTTTCACTCTCTTAGCGGACGACGAGCGTAAGGCTTCAAACTCTCGTCCGACCTGATTAATGAAATTATCAGCATAACCTCCTGTCGTGAAATCACTTTAATTTTACAATCAGATGATAAAAATACCAAGGACAGTTTGATTCGCAACTACAAGTTGTTTACAACGGGATAGTCGGCGAGATCAAACAGTGGAGTCGGCTTTGAAAGTTGTAGGCTTGTTATTGTGAACATTGGGAAAATGCAGGAACTCGCTACCTTGTGTTGGTTGTCAAAACAGGGGGAGACAACTTTTGCATTGGTTGAGAAAGGTGAGAGAACTTATTCTGAAATGGATAATCTGCCCCTGAAACCATCTGATGTATTGACATCAAAGGAACGTCACCAAAACAACCCAAGGCTCTTTGACTAAAAGACATGACTTGATTACAGTAGTGTAGACAAGGCAGTTGGCCTGGTTTGACGTGTTTCTGTACCGCTGTTGGAATTGAGAGAGCATCTAGAGCAGTGGTTCTCAACAGGTGAATTTCCCCCCCCTCCCCCCAGGGGGGAATTTTAGGGTTTCCAGAGGGGGAATGAAGACCATTTCAAGATCGCGTTAATACAAGAACCGATTTCTTGATATTGTTTTTCCCTTCATACTTTACAGTTAAGTACGTCTCATCCTTCGAAAATTCATTTTATAAAGTCAGTAGACCCACAAATCATGTTTTATGTGGATGTCTAGACTTGTTTTAGTATGTGCTATTAAATTTACCTTACATTTTTACGTATACTGTATAGGGGTGGGGGGATTTTTAGATAGGATATATGAAAGGGGGGGGGGGGGAAATGACGTTCTGAAAATATGATGAAGGGGGGAATGGGCCACATTTTTGATAGGAATGGGGGGGGGGAATGACATTCTGAAAATATGGTGAAGGGGGGAACGGGCCAAAAAAGGTTGAGAACCACTGATCTAGAGTGTTGATTTAATTAAAGATTAAGTAACATGTGTCTTTATGGCAAATGGTAGATGCCATCCAGGAGTGATGCGGTGTTGCTTAAGGTATTAAATATAATGTATTTAGGCCTAATTAATATAGGCAGTAGCCTTGTTAAAACTAGTGAAGTGATGATTAGCTCTGCTAGTTGACAATAGAGTAGTGAAGTGGGAATTAGCTCTACTAGTGAGAATAGTGTAGTGGGGTGATATTTGGAGAGATTTAAGAATGAGTTGGGAGATGGGGGAAATGTCCAATAGTGGGATCTTCCAGTGGTGTGCCTACTGAGGTTCTGCACTCTGTCTATTGGTTTTTCCTGGTCTTAACCTGATTCAGATTGAGGTGATGAGCCACTCTAATCCATGACAGAGTTTAGTTCACTGAGAAATCTCAGAGCAAGGCAGTAGGCCTACATTCATCTATTAGTATCAGGCGGCCTTCACCAGATGTGGTCTCTTTCTCTAACAGGTTCCCCTACGTCTATGAGGAAACTCTACACTGAGATTGATGGAGGTCAACTCTCATTAAGAAGAACATCAAATGAACATTCACTTTATTTTATAAGATGAATAAACACCCAGAAGAAAGTATGGTCAGCACTGTTTATGCTAGGCCCAGGATCCAGAGGGTCCATACGAAACTGGCTCAGTTGAGCAAAACATTATAAACGATTCATTTACAATAGGGATTCACCCAGGTTGGGTGATACTAGTTTTCTTCACCACATACCATTAAACACTAGTGAATAGAAAAGAACTTTGAACATGGAGTTCTCGTGGAATAATTTAGTACAGTGAAGAAGTACTTTAGAACCGTTTGTGTGTGACAATCTATGAAAATGGATTAGAACAAATGTGAGACCTGTGACATTGAAACCTGGTTTTCACAGTACAGAGATCCGTACTTATCTGAGTTATAGGGACCTTAGTCTTTATAGTGAGTGACAGATCCATGATTATTGTTAAACAATAACCATTTTTTCGGAGGATCATACATCTAGTCGACACAGTGGATCCAGGAGAAAGTCAACGTCTGGAAGAAGAGACGCATCAATGGGTGAGGTGTTCTTATGCTAAGCTATCATGCTGTGGCATACCCTTGCTATGATGATCATCTGACTTGGCTCCTGATCTGCTGCTCTGAATCTACAGACACACTAGAATTCGACATACATTCTACACATTACACACACACACACACACACACACACACACGCACACACACTTCTCACACACACACACACACACACACACACTTCTCACACACATACTCTTTGCTTTAATAAATTATTTTGTATTTATTTGTTAAAGCTAGAGTTGTTGAGTATGTTGTGTTGGGGAAGAGTGAGAGGGGGCATGATCTAGGGGTGAGTGAGAGTAAGAAGGAGGTGTCTACAGACTGACGGAGTTTTGTGGACGGATTCTGGGGGTTTCTCTAGGACAATAATATTGGGGTAAGAAAAATGTGGGTGTTGATTCCCCTCACTCCAGGGACGACACTAAAGTAATAAAGGATTACTACGACATTTATTGGGGGCTCGTCCGGGATCTTTGAACAGCGGGATCTGTCGTAAACGTGATCCTTGGACAGCGGGATCTCTCGTAAACGTGATCTTTGGACAGCGGGATATCTCGCAAACGTGATCTTTGGACAGCGAGATCTCTCGTAAACGTGATCTTTGGACAGCGGGATCTCTCGTAAACGGGATCTTTTGACAGCGGGATCTCTTGTAGACGGGATCTTTTGACAGCGGGATCTCCAGACAACGGGGTATTTTGACACGGGATCTTTAGTTAAGGGACGGAGATATTGTTAGAGAAAGAATCCAGCTAGAGTGAATGTGGATAGGGGTTAAGACACATATCTTACCTGTTCACACTTCACACGTCTGCATAAGTCTGTGGTCCTGATTCTGCTCTTGTCACTGAGTGATTGTGTTGTGTTGTTCTGTGTGTTATTAAATATATAGATTAACTGTAATTGTTCATTACCGATATATTTCTCTTGGAGATAATCTACACTCTATCTGCTGACTTACCTCTCTAAAAATGGCCATTCCTAAACTAACTACGGCAGAACTAAGGGCAAAGGGGGAAGAAATGGGTTTGTCGGGTTCTGCACTAACAGATTACGTACAGGAGGTGGAGAGAGAGTTTCGTCAAGCAGAAAGGGAAGATCGAAAAGCCGAGTTGGAATTGAGAAGGATGGAGTTAGAACAAGCAGCTAAGAAATTGGAAGCAGAACAAGCTGCTAGGCAATTGGAAGCAGAACAAGCTGCTAAGAAATTGGAAGCAGAGAAAGCCATGAGAAGGCTGGAAATTGAAGCTCAGCAGGCAGCTAAGAAACTTGAAGCTGAGCAGGCAGCTAGGAAACTTGAAGTTGAGGAAGCTGCTAGGAAACGGGAAGCAGAGCAAGAGGCTCAGAAAAGGGAGCACGAATACCGGATGCGGAAACTCGAGCTTAAGAGGCAATCTAGTGGGGAAACTGAGGGAGCAGTTCGAGGTTCCTCTCTCCCTGGATCAACACCAGTAGGTGGACATAGCTACCATGCTATGAAGTTTCCTCTAGCAATCTACGAGGAGGACAAAGAGAAGATTGACCAGTACCTTCAACGCTTCGAGGCCATGTCTGTTGCTATGGGTCTGGATCATGACAAATGGTGTCTTAAGCTATCCCAGGGATTACGCGGGACCAGCTAAGAGGTTTATTCCCGCCTGCCACCAGGACATGAGAACAATTATGACGAATTGAAGACGGCTCTGCTGAAACGATTCGAGGTTACGTCACATACCTACCGGAAAAAATTTCGAGCAGCGAAACGAGAACCGGGGGAGTTGTTTGCCGCCTACAGTTTGATCCACTACTCTGGTGATCGTGTAGATGGCAAAACATGACCGCCCACACTTATCGGTATGGCACATGCTGATGATGAAATCGCAAAGACAACTGATCACAAACATCAGAAAGAGGCAGTCATAACAGTTTTTAGCCACATTATCAGAAGACAAAAGCCGGAACATGTGACAACTGAAACGATTTAAAGACGATAAAACAAAGACAATTGAAATATTTTGGTCACTAGAAACGTCTTGAAAGTTTCGAGAGAAAAATACTGGAGGGGTATATGTCTGGGAAAAGAGGAAGAGGAAGGCCAAAGAGAAGATGGGTGCAGGATGTGGTGGATGATCTCCAGATGGGTGTATCGGACGCGGGACATCTTGCTTGTGATCGAGAAGTTTTCCGTTGTTATTGCAGCGAGGTTCTGCAAAGGACATGCTACTGAATGAATAAATGAAATAGACGAAATGTGAGGGTGCCGAATCGGAACTATAGGGCATATAGAGTAGTACAGTCCAACCCAATTTGGTTAATGCTTCCCATGTTGCGAAACTTGTGTGAGGGCGCTTGTCTGCTGGATTCTCGTGCGGCCAAATTCTGCGAACAAATTGATTGAGTTTTTGTTTCTCAATGTGTTTATTGTAAGCTTGCGCATTGATTGTCTCTCTTCTTGGCATAATATCCACAAAAACGACACCCTCAATATCCCAATAGAAAGTGATCATGACCTTTCCAGCTGAAGGAGTTGTCTTGAATTTCTATCTTCACGGTGACTGCTGATGATGCCACTCCATTGGCTGTCTTTTTGTCTCAGGTTAAAAATGCCCAGGTTTCGTTACATGTAACGATCTTAGCCAAAACGTTCTCTCCACCAGCTCCAACAATTCAGAAGAAATTCAAACTGCTTTCCTTTGCAATGTGTGGTCATATGTGAGACTTCGAAGAACCCACCTTGCGCATCCTTAAAAATCTCATGAGTTATTATAACTGTATTTGCATTACTATTGCTGACCGACAGCTGTGCGGCCAATTGTTGAATTGTGATTCGCCATTCAGTAAGAATTATGCCCTCAGAGCATTTCAACATTTCTGCGTTGGTGGCTGTGGCAGGACGTCCACAGCGCGGCCGATCAAACAGCTCAGTATCTCTACTTCCCTATTCTTTGATTCTCTGAATCCAGCAACTGATTGTACTCCTGTCGACTGCAAAACTTCCATACACATAACATTGACGCTTATGAATGTTCACATCAGTTCCTTTGTCTGCAATGAGAAATTCTATCACAACGCAAGTTGCTAATACGCTCGATTTCAACGGTTTAGGGCAGATATATTATTTTTTTGCCGTTTGGGTTGCAGTTCGGTGCACATGGTACATGTCCTATTCGTGTACAAAAATTTAATGCTTCTATGTTCATTATCAGCTGAGAAAAACGATATGGTGCATTACTTTCCGAACAACGCTCGCATAAACTAAACTTCAGTAAGAGGCCAATTTTATTTTTAAAGTTCCACATTGTTATTTGCTTATTAAGTGCTCAGATTTTAAAATAAACAAAGCTTGATGATATTTTGCTGTTTGAAATGTTAAGGTCATATTATGAAATTTGTAGGTCCTAGTTTATAATTGTCACAAAGTGAATGATGACAGAGTGACAGATGGAGTGGCTATGGTTGTGTCTAGGGTATGTCAGTGTAAATGTTATGTTGAACAACTGATCAACCACGATGTATCAAAATCAAACACCAGACTGCGCACACAATACTTTAATTTGAACATCTGAATACAACATTATTCCTCAGGAACGTTCATTACACACACACACACACACACACACACACACACACACACACACACACACACACACACACACACACACACATACACACACACACACACACACACACACAACACACACTAGCCCAGGCCCTGGCGGGGATCTATCTATCTGTCTATCTGTCTGCTTTTCTGTCTGTCTGTCTGCTTTTCTGTCTGTCTGTCTATCTGACCCAGCCCGGCTTCGCCCAGCTCCTGGTGGGGAGCATCTCATTTAATTCATATAAGTAGTCATATAAGCTCCCGTTCCCGACTATCTGTCTATCTGTCTATCTGTCTGTCTGACCCGGCCCGGCTTCACCCAGTCCCTGGTGGGGAGCATCTCATTTATTTAATTCATATAAGTAGTCATATTAGCTCCCGTTACCGACTGTCTGTCTGTCTGTCTGTCTGTCTATCTGTCTGTCTGTCTGTCTGTCTGTCTGTCTGTCTGTCTTTCTGTCCGACCCAGCCCGACTTCGCCCAGGCCCTGGTGGGGAGCATCTCATTTAATTCATAAAGTAGTCATATAAGCTCTCCCGTTCCCGACTATCTGTCTGTCTGTCTATCTATCTATCTGTCTGTCTGTCTGTCTGTCTGTCTGTCTATCTGTCTATTTGTCTGTCTGACCCGGCCCGGCTTCACCCAGTCCCTGGTGGGGAGCATCTAATTTAATTCATAAAGTAGTCATATAAGCTTCCGTTCCCGACTATCTGTCTGTCTATGTTCGGCCCGTTCCCGTTAAAAATATAGATAAGATAGAAGAATAGATAGATTGATAATAGAAAATATGATTGGAAGAGATATATCTAAAGTAAACTTACCAAGATATCACGAACAGTCAATAAATGGTGGGCGGTGGGTTTACTGCAGAGTACTGCAAACGATATGCAACTAACTTTCTGTCACAAAAAATTACTTTTTTTAACGAACGAAAATCTTTCGCAGGCCCGTCCTACATTCTGCACTTCTTCTCTATTTCCCCTCATACATTCTTTCATTCAACATCTCTTACGAAGCAATTCTTTGGAAAAGTAACTTTTAACATGGGCATCATAAATATCCAATGTGAGTGTAACGCGCCATACACATGAGAATGTAAAAAAAAAAATTAATGTGCCGTTGAAGAAAAATAAAAAGATGAGTTAGAAAATTTTCACTATTTAAATAGATGCATTATTTTTATGAAAACTATGAAAATGCCTTAAAGATTATATCATTATTTATTATAACTCACATGCCTGTAAATAACTATAGACAAAGAGTTTATAAATCTTTTAAAACAATGCAACAATCTATATATAAAATAATAGCAATGTTATTAAAAGTTATGCCCCTTGAAATAACTTTTCTTATGTTAAGTCCCCTCGCTATATAGAAATTATAATGTAAAATTTAATATTAAATTTTAGTAAGTAAATAGCTGAATGTACACTAAAAAAATATGACAGTTGGTTGCACGGGAATGAAAAGAAAACATGTAGAAAATTGCATCTCAATTGGATGGACCGTTCGCGAACGCATAAAGAACGGACCCACATACATTGTGTTTTATAGAGATAGATATATATATATCCTTACATTGCTTAGGCACAGGCACAGTACACGTGGTCCCAAACACTCTCGCTGCTGACCACTAGGTTCAGTCTCTAATACTTCGCCTCCGAATTACTCTCACTTAAACACACAGCATGGAGTTCTCTACCTAACTCCGTCACTATTCGAATTACTCTCACTGAAACACAGAGCACGGAGTTCTCTAGCTAACTCCGTCACTATACGAATTAATCTCACTGAAACACACAGCACGGAGTTCTCTACCAAACTCAGTCACAATCCGAATTACTCTGACCGCCGACCTATACTGATCGGGTCCAAACACTCGACTGTCCCCAATCAATGTTTCCCACTGTCTTTTTGCCTTTCTTTGCAGCCCTCACCAAGCTCCACACAAACACTACCTCACCGCTCAAACTGTCTCCCCCACAATTACACTAGCCAGCTGACTTCTCCCCAACTGCCCAATCCATCACTGTCCTCTCATTTTCCCCCTCCGGGGGACTTACTACCCGGTCCTATTTTACCTCGTGAACTTGTTTATGTGTACCATTGCTATTCATGACACTGACCTTACTGTCAGTGACCCCAGGCATGTGTCACTACCCCCTCCTCATAAGAAAACATCGTTTTTAAATGATGGGAGACGAATACTTATCAAATATGTGACCCAGACACATTGCCTGGGTAGCCGTAAGTATGACTCCATCTCACTCCAGCTACCACACTAAATAATACCTCCAGTAGTCATAGTACACTCCCGTATTCCCCACACATCAATACAACCAACTTTCTATTTTATGTACCAATGCATGAGCTAATGCCTCGCATAATAATCAACACATCATATAAAACATAATATTCGTGTACCCGCAGGTCTATTACTAACTTCACGACCACACAAACTATTTGTGTACCGACCCTATATCAGGTGTTTCTGTTCTTGCATTAAACATCCGCCTATTCCTGTCGATGATGCGTCTAACTTTCCTGTACCCATCACTGATTGTCCCTATATATTTACAACATCTGTTGTCCAACCCTAACACTGGGTTAGTGATATCATTAGCACTCTTTTGAACTGACTTAACTTTCCTATCTGCATCTTGCACCGTCACACTGGATTCTCTGTTTAGTTTAATCTCTTTATTAAATCCTGGCCAATGTAACTGGCACCCTGCTCTCTGCTGCGTACGCCTTATTCCTATGTGCCCTGCACCTGCAATATCCTGAGCTGTTCTTGTATATCGGTCTCTATGTGCTAAGGGTACTACTACTTGCCTACGTGTAGTTTTGTCATCTGAAAACCGGCGAGTGAGAATATTATTCTTCATTTTAAAGCACTCTCTACCCTTCTTTGATTGCCTGTGATCTACTTTACTACACCCTTGGAAACATTTGTCCAGAGTAGTATCTTGTCTCTGGGAGTCACTAAAGCTATGTTTGAGATCCATTCTCCCCTGCCCAGTTGTACTATCCTTGTCGCCAGTCCCTATGTCTACTTCAAGTGCCTCTTCTTTTTCAGTTATACTCTCCAATTTAGGTTTTCTTTTGGTAACTACCTCGTTACTGGCTAAACTATGTTTCTGGTCCCAATAAACTACTTCCTCTTCTGTACAATCTTTAACTCGTGGCACATTTCTAATGATGAGATCTGCCACTGGTGAGTCCAGAACACACGCTATCACTCTTCCTGTGATATATGGTGTTTTTACTGTGATCATGGCCAATGGATAGAATTCTACTGTTCCGTTAAATGTTATGCATGTAACCGTTTTCCCTGTGTTATCCGAGGGATCTACCAAACTTTTTCTGATCCCGATCGTAGTACATCCGGAATGCCTAATTGTTAACGCTGGCCTTTCATTAACGAATCCACGGTGCAGCTTCAGACTTCCTCCTGCATGCACTGCTGATCCTGCTTGAACTGTGTGACCACATATTAAGACCAGCTGACTGTCTTTATCAAAAAGAGGTTTACATCCACTACAATTCTCATTATTGAATGTCTCAATCACTTGGGCTGCATTAGAGTGCTCAGTTTCTTCCATCGTACACTCATAGCTGAAATGGTTCTTTTTTTTCCACATTTGACACAAATGATCTCCTTTTTCCTGTTATTCGTTGGCCCACTAGATGGTTGTTCATCACACTGTGCTGCCTTATGTCTCCAGCTTCCATAATTACAACATCCGGTATAACTATCTGTACGTCTCTGAAAATTACCCCTTTTGTATGAGTAACGTCCTGCTCTGCCAAAATGGTTGCCACGGAAACCATTGTCTTTAGGTCCTTGTTCCTCATACCTTTGTGTTAAATCTACACTGTTTGATCTTGGTCTGATCACTCTATTCTGGTCCTGTTTTGTAGACGCTGCACAGACTATTTCCTCACTCATTTGTCTACCAATAGAACTGTTTGGATGTGCAGTCATGTAGTTTTGCCCTAACTGGGACATTATGTCTATGTCCTTTGATTTACGTTCTTCAAAGAAAGCCACTAAGTTTGTATTGCACGACGATAATACCTTGTCTATTAGCAACAAATCCACTAATCGATTAAAATCTTTCCCAACTTCTGCAAGCTCTATCCATTTATTAAATGTGTTGTTTATTGTATTGACAAAATCTGTAAAATCCTGATTTGTCTCAGGCACTAATTGTCTGAACTTTGTTCTGTATCCATGCCCAGTTAGTTGGAACTTTGTAAGCAAGCGTTGACGCAGAATAGTATAATTGTTTCTTTCTTCCAAAGGTAAATTAAACATGGTATCTAGGGCCTTTCCCGTAAGATACTCGCTGAGCGTCATAGCATATTCTCCTTCTGGAATACCTAAAGCTTTCGCAGATGCTTCGAATCTCGAAAAATAAGCTTCAAGATTGTCCCGGTCCGTAAAATATGGCAATTTCAATCGTTGTGACGATGCGAAGGTCTTCTGCCTTCCTCACTTTGACCCTTAGATGATAGTTCTAATTTTTGTAGTGCAATTTGAGTTTCCATCTGAAACTGATGCTTTTGTTTTTCCATTTCTAGTTTCAATTGTGTCTCTCTCTCTCTTCGTGTAGGCGTTGGGCTTCAGCTAACTCTTCTTCCTGTTGGCATTTTTGTTGTTCCATTTCTAGTTTCACTTGTATCTCTCTCTCTTCGTGTAGGCGTTGGGCTTCAGCTAACTTTTCTTCCCGTAGACGCTTGTTTTCCATTTAGGTTTGTCTTTGTTCTCTTTCAGCCTGTCTTTATTCTCTTTCAGCCTGTTTTTGTTCTTTTTCCCATTGATTATATTCTTTCAGTTTTGCTTCTGCAAACTCCTGCAAATCTTTGCCCTTCTGGCCTAACCGTTCCCCTGCTTCAATATATTCCATTAACGTAAGCATCTTGTAATTGTGAACACTTAGCTTCCGTCAGTGAACTATAAATTTAAAGACCCTGCTTCTAGTCTTTGTGTACGTTACCTAAGTACACCTCCACTCACTTTGTACGTAAATTCGTAGTACTACTACTATCACTCTGTACACACACAGTTCCTCTGTAAGCACTCGGTGGTGGAGGGGGGGGGGGTATTACCTATTCTCCTTCAAATATATAACAAATAGTTGTAGAAAGTTCCTGGAAATATTGTTAAACATATATAAACATATACATGGATGATAAACAATTAATGAAGCCTATAAAACACTAGACACACAAGTTGAGTACACGGAGACGATGATCACAAAGAAATAAACCACATTAACATCCACCTGCTTGTGTGAGACGAGCACAGTGCGCATAAGACACCGAAAACAATCTATATAGTAGATTTAGTCGGAAGAGTTACAATAATAACACATATATACCCAAAGAAACAAAATATCCTAGGTAAATATAATAAAAAGAAAAAAAAACCGAACAATCTAAAATCAATAATATACACAGATGTGACGTCAGAAAACACGGCTCTGGATATTTGTTAGGACACCCAATGCAAAAGCACGACCACACTAACCTCTTAGCGTATTCCTTAAAAGAATATCTTAAGCACAAGAAAGAACAACGTTTTGCAAAGCCTATCCTGATTTAGATACAAATCGCAAAAATGCCTATTCAACAACTACATGAAGTACCATATAAATATATCAATACACATACGATAACGACACTTATGACGATGAGAGCAACAGAAACCAAATGGCCGGCCGACAACAATGCGATGATAACTGTCCGAAAATTCCTTAGATTGTTTCTAATAGTTTCCAATAATCGTCTGGAAATGTCTGTTGGTTAATGTTTTGAAGTGCCCACGACGCTAGACTCGAACACCGAATTACTGTTCTGATGCGTTGTCACTTTTTCTTTTGACGTGGTGATAACGATTTCCGACTGTCGCAAAAGTTGAAGATGATGGTAATTATCCCAACGCCTTGCCTCTACACAGTCCGTAACGTTTTTGTAATCCTACCTGCGGAGTTGGCACGTGATTATGTAATATGTTATAGCTCTTGTTTTGCCAGAAATATAGGGTTTTCGTTGCGTTTTGGGAAGACGAAAATACCTTTAAAGGCAATGCATGTTTATCTGCGTAGTTGCTGTCGCCTTGAAGTGATGGTATGGCTTCACTGTTGCCGACAAGGTTAAACTAAACAATGGCAGTGAATGATCCAGCGCTTTAAACTGTTTAGCAAGTCCTGTTTTTGGTAGAGAAATACGACCACACTTGCGGTGACGACCCCCGAATGTCTGATGTGGATTGTTCCCCAATGACCCGATGATGACACACACGCAAAGAAGTTAAACGTAAATCCTAGTTTCAGTGCAAATCATCTTGTTATTACCAATGGAAATTTTTCAGTCAAATTCCCTGGTACACCGTCTTGACTCACAAGGTCATCTCAGTTAGTACATCAGTGTACTACAATCTTCACTGACTGATGGACAATTTTGTTTATAAACAAATACACGCACTGTCCTACCACCGTCTTTCACCCCTCCTCAGTGGAGTTTTTTAAAAGTATTTCACCTGTACTGATCCGTGAAAACACCGTGCCACTGTCTTCTTCACACACACTGGACTCAACGACAGTGTCCCGCTACTCTGGTAAACATAGTCACCTTTCTGTCAACCCGACCTTGACCCTGCCACTGTTTTTATCTGCTAGACAGTCGCACACCCTGTCTTTATATCGTGGATATCCACCGCTGTCCACCCTCCCTAAGAAACCTCTCGCTGTCTGTTTTTCTTGAACAACACTGTGTCAGCTAATCACCTGTTTCCTGAGGGATTTTAGATGTGAAATCTACCTATGGTGACTTTGTTGTGAACTGTCTGTAAACTGACATCAACTGTGGACATTTTTCCGTCATACAACCAACACTCGCTGTACTCAACTTCGCCTCTGGCTCCTGTCTATTTTTTTGTTTCTTCATAAATTCAGCGACCCCACACACCAGACGTGAATATGTTACGGGCAAAACCAAAATTCCACCATCCGTCTCCGTTTTTTTTTCCTTTTCTGTGGAGCAACAATTGTCACTTTTGTGTGTTCTCCACACTTTTTCATATAACTCCCCTCCCTAGTTTACCTGCGCTGAACTCTTGAACTCTGAAAACGCCGTACAATTGTCTTCAACGCGCACAGGACTCCTTAAGAAATTACTCACTGTCTGTTATTTGTGAACAACCTAGCTTCAGCAATACTGTCCTCTTGACCTGTCTGCGTTAATTTTCTGACGCACACCCTGCCTGATCGTTGTCTACTCGCTTTCACAGGGTTGAACTTGGAAAACCATGTTGTTACGCTTAAGAACTGATTCGTACTGATGTAAATCCATATACCAAGTTCTGTGATCGGAGAGCCCTCACTTCATCCCCTGTCACAAAGTGAATGATGACAGAGTGACAGATGGAGTGGCTATGGTTGTGTCTAGGGTATATCAGCTTAAATGTTATGTTGAACAACTGATCAACCACGATGCATCAAAATCAAACACCAGACTGCGCACACAATACTTTAATCTGAACATCTGAATACAACATTATTCCCCAGGAACGTTCATTATATATATATATATATATATATATATATATATATATATATATATATATATATATATATATATATATATCCTTACATTGCTTAGGCTTAGGCACAGGCACAGTACACGTAGTCCCAAACACTCTCGCTGCTGACCACTTGGCTCAGTCTCTAATACTTCGCCTCCGAATTACTCTCACTGAAACACACAGCACTGAGTTCTCTACCTAACTCCGTCATTATTCGAATTACTCTCACTGAAACATACAGCACAGAGTTCTCTACCTAACTCCGTCACTATTCGTATTACTGTCACTGAAATACACAGCATGGAGTTCTCTACCTAACTCCGTCACTATTCGAATTACTCTCACTGAAACACACAGCACGGAGTTCTCTACCTAACTCCGTCACTATTCGAATTACTCCGACAGCCGACCTACACTGATCGGGTCCCAACACTCGACTGTCCCCAGTCAATGTTTCCCACTGTCTTTTTACCTTTCTTTGCAGCCCTCACCAAGCTCCACACAAACACTACCTTACCGCTCAAATTGCCTCCCCCATAATTACACTAGCCAGCTGACTTCCCCTCAACTGCCCAATCCATCACTGTCCTCTCATTTGCCCCCTCCGGGGGACTTACTACCCGGCCCTATTTTACCTCGTGAACTTGTTTATGTGTACCATTGCTATCCAGGATACTGAACTTACTGTCAGTGACCCCAGGCATGTGTCAATAATGTTAAGGTCTTAAATCGGCTAAAATCCACCTGATCTACTCATGACCAATAGTGATGTTAATGATTACACCGTGTTCTCACGCAGGTCATGAACTCTTGTGTAATCAAGGACGCTAAAAGCTGTGCCTGAAACGTGCCATCGATGAGGACAATGTCGTATAGTCACTTGTGACGTCATGGGGATCTGTCTACTTGTGTTGATCACTGCAGCGATGGTGGTCTTTACTCATATCCAAGGTAATAATGTTCGTGTGTGTGTATGTGCATGAGATAGATAGATAGAGAGAGAGAGAGAGAGAGAGAGAGTGTGTGTGTGTGTGTGTGTGTGAGAGAGAGAGAGAGAGAGAGAGAGAGAGAGAGAGAGAGAGAGAGAGAGAAAACGGTGTGAGTGCAAGAGAAAAAAAAGAGAGTTATCTCTAAGTCTAAGATAAGCATACTGAGATGGGAAAAAATGGCATTAATTATAATGTGAAGAACACACAGTAGACTCTTGATGATGATGATAATGATGATGATGATGATGATGATGACACAGATTGTTGTCGTTATCGCCTTGAATTGTAGCAGTCTACTGACAGAGGGGTAGCATCCCCGACTACTGTTGTGAATGTCCGGTAGTTAATTTCCGCTTGTATAACTCACTGTACTGCCTTCTTTAGTTCTCAAATTACAACAGCATTCATGCCTCTCACCCAAAAACCACTCCCCTTACAAATACACAATCGACAATACAGTAAGATTCTATTTTTTCACTGTACACTGCATGCCATAAAAGAAGAAAGAATAGCAAAGAAAGAATACGAATGAGACTTTATATTCATACAATTGTATGAGCTTGTGTGTTTTTCTTTCTTAATACTTTTGGAATGCAATTGTTACCAATTATAGTAATGAATCATAGATAGTTGCGCATTGTACTGTTTTGTTGTTGTTGCTAAATTAAATTGTGTGCCTTATTGTAACATATCCCTCGAACTTATTGTTTATTCCAATATATATAAAGCGGCATAGTCTGAACTGAGATAGTGTTCAAATAATTTGCGATGGTATGTCTAGGTATTGGTGTCTTTAATTTAGTGTGGAAGATTGTTCTACAGTTAAGCAATAGAGTACGCTAAGCTTGTTTTGTGTAAATCTAGGGCAATGTACTATGTTTAGTCGTTTGCTTTGTCTTGTATTATATCTAAACAATGGTTAAATGTAACTTGGAACACTTCGATTTTAGTATTTTGTTTATTAGAGACAACGGTAAGGACAGCATCGTCTGCACAACACCCATGCCCCCGAAATAACCAATGAATGAATCACCAGAACACGAGACGTATATCACGATTACAAGAAACAAAATTGATGTTGCAGATAAAGCTTTCGTTAGCACAGAATAAACAAATACAAACCGACACAATTGCATGAAAACACTACATGCAAATATAAATATATCACTAATGCTAAGCACACACACAAAATGAACTGTAAAAATCGACAAAAACCTGACAGGCTACGACGACGAAACGTCAAACATTTAGTAGCAGTTCATGGGAATAAGCAATTATTAACGCTCGAATAAGGAAAACTGCAGAAAAGTTTACAAATGCAACGCATGAATCATGAATCAGAAAACGAAAAGTAGATTGTGAGCTTTACTAGAGCACGATTACAAGTAACAAAATGGACGTTTCGGCTAAAGCTTTCGTCAGCATAGAATTTGAAATAACCAGACTGCAAGGAGCTGTCGTCAGTTGGAGGCGACAGATTCAAATACTGATGTGACGACTAAAATTTTCAATGTGTATTTTGTCTAAATAGGCCTTCTACTCCAAACGTCTATGTGTGCCGTTTATGTGCACATAATGTATTTCGTATGCGATGTCCTTGAAAATATCAGAAGTGTATAGTGTCGGCTGACGGATATGATAGACTCTGTATGTTGACCTAAAATTAAGTAGTTGTCCCATGGGAGATAAAACTTAATTAACCCACCCAAGAGTAAACTTGGTCAGAAAGTCATAACTAAATCCATGGCACATGTTATCAGATAACGAGAGTTTTACTCTGGTAGGGATATAGAACACGATATATGTTCCTGATAACGGAAACCTTACTGTTTTACTTACCAATCGTAACAAGTTAAATTTCAGAAGTATATCATCCATCCATCCATCAGTCTGTCTGTTTGTCTGTCTAACTATCTGCTATCTGTCTGTCTAACTATCTGTTGTCTGTCTGCTGTCTGTCTGTCTGTCTGTCTTTCAGATAGTTAGATAGATAGAAAGACATACTGACATAGAGACAGACAGACAGACAGACAGACAGACAGACAGACAGACAGATAGTTAGATAGATAGATAGATATATAGATAGATAGATAGATAGACAGACAGATAGATAGATATATAAAGAGATAGATATATACCATGCGATGTAACATGCCTACACACACACATATATATATATATATATATATATATATATATATATATATATATATATATATATATATGTGTGTGTGTGTGTGTGTGTGTGTGTGTGTGTGTGTGTGTGTGTAATTGTTGAAAGCAGCGTATCATAAACACAGACAGACATTCATACGGACACACAAACATACAAACTTTGCCAGACTGCCCTAACCAAGACATACACGAGACTGACGGGTCGAGCTTGGAGCGGACATCCATGGCAGTAGGCGTGCCAGTGGAACACATCTGACAGCCGACTTCACACGCAGACCGGACACACGTGTAGCAGGGGAAGTGTGAGTCATGTAATGGGAAGCCTTGAGCCTGAAATATATCAAGTTAGCACCGTGATAGTAGAGCATGCGAACTGGGGCTTGTTAATAAGCACAAACAGAATTGTCGAATCATGGTAACAGTGATAGGTGTGAACAGAATAACAGGGCGTGTTTAATGTTAGTTGCATGTCCTGTACAGGACATCGCATCAACCTCCAACATTTATCGACTGTTTGTTAATTTTGTAGGAACTTTTACGTCCAGTTGTTTGCCATTGCTTTGTGAACGGCCAGCGCGTATACCATTATGAACATTAACTCAACGCGACCTACTTGTGTTTTATGTGGGTGTTAGTAATATGGTATTGTAAATTGGAAATAAACACACCAGTGAATAGAAGTTGCATGGCAATACATTAGATTACGATTTCACATAGAGAGTGAATGATTAGCTGACTAAACAACATATCGGCACTCTTCCGAATTCCGGTCCCAAATAGTTCTGCAGTGAATAATTTTATATAACTAACCCTAACCCTAACCCTAATCACTTATTCACTGCAGAACTATTTGGGACCGGAATTCGGAAGAGTGCCCAACATATCTCCTAATGCCTTAGGTGGGATTTAAATGTGGTCCAACATGGAGGGAGGTATGGCTGGATACATACGACGTGTTTACAACCAGTGTGTTTCTGAAGCGATGAGCATACATACCCTAGGACATTTGCTGAGCGAGAGTAAAGAATGCTATGAAGTCGGTTGTGAACACCAAGAAGCAAGAGTGAGAAGCAGCCATCGCCGAGCAGAACTGAGCGTATCAAGCAATACAAATATCAGTATGGAGATGGAAGCTGTCACTGCAACGCTGTTGTATACCTGCTCCTAATATAACAGATTATTGTCTTGGATTCTCAGTCCACGCCTCAGAGAGTATGGAATGAATGGTTATGGCTCGAGTGGCTGCCACTTTTAGACTCCAAACCTTTGAGAACTGGTGAGAATCTATTGCCTAGGACGAGGGAGCTGGCATTTTTACTTCAAGGCCACCTATCTTTGGGACCCAGAAGATGGGTAAAAAACAATATATTACTAGGACACAATGATAACTATCAACGTCCACACATCGCTTCTTCTGGAAAGAGGGTGAGAGTGTCTTGAACATGTATGGGCTGTTTCAAGTGCAGAGACGTCGATTATTTGCAATAAAGGGAAATAGCCACTCCATATTACTGACTTTGAGCAATTAAACTCTGCAATACTGACGTTGAGGACTAAACTCTACAATACTGACTTTGAGGAATTTAAGAACAGACTCTACAATTGCATCGGTAATCAAGCATAGGCTCTGGGATAAACCCAGACTTGTAGAGTGGGTACCCTCAATATCTCTGGGAAAGAAAGTCGAGGAAGGGCGGTAGATACCCCATCTCAGAATGCAAAGACACAATATATGTTAAAGCCTCTCATTTTACACTCCTATCACACATTCTACACTAGAATTACCTTTGTATTTTATACGCCTGTCCCTTGCTGATATGACAAATTATGACATGCGGCTAGACCATTGGTTCTCAACCGGTGGGGAATCCCCCCCCCCCCCCCCCATGGGAGAATTTTATGGTTTCCAGGGGGGTGGGGGGGGAATTAAGATTATTTCAAGATCGCGTTAATACAAGAACCAGTTACTTGATATTGTTTTTCCCTCTAAATTTTACGGTTCTGTAATTCTCGCCCTAATTAAATTCGTTTTATAACGTAAGTAGACCCGCACATCACGTTTTATGTAGATCTAGATCTGTTCTAGTATGCGTTATTAAATTTAGCTTCCATTTTTATGTATACTGTGTAAGGGTGGGGTGATTTATAGGGAGGAAATTCGAAAAGCGGGGGTGGGGGTGGGGGGTGGGGGAATGACGTTCTGAACATATGGTAAAGGGAGGCATGGGTTGAAAACCACTGAGCTAAATTGTTGAAGAAGTTGTTTTAAAAAGTTTTTAAAGTCCTTCTTATTTTTCTACTACTACTACTACTACTACTACTACTACTACTACTACTACTACTACTACTACTACTACTACTACTACTACTACTACTACTACTACTACTACTACTACTACTACTACTACTACTGCCACTGCCACCGCCGCTGCCGCTGCCACTGCCACTGCTACTACTACTACTACTACTACTACTACTACTACTACTACTACTACTACTACTACTACTACTACTACCACTACTACTACTACTATCACTACTACTACTACTACTACTACTACTACTACTACTACTACTACTACTACTACTACTACTACTATCACTACTACTACTACTACTACTACTACTACTACTACTACTACTACTACTACTACTACTACTACTACTACTACTACTATCACTACTACTACTACTACTACTACTACTACTACTACTACTACTACTACTACTACTACTACTACTACTACTACTACTTCACCTTTCATTGTTTACATATTTATCCTGTACCCCTTTTCTTTACTATCTAATTTTAACAGGTAGTGTGCGCTATTCCCGCCGCATGCTTAATTAAGTCTGGATGTTTTACTTTGTAGTTACAAAAAACGAGTGGCGTCCTCTCTCTCTCTCTCTCTCTCTCTCTCTCTCTCTCTCTCTCTCTCTCTCTCTCTCTCTCTCTCTCTTCTCTCTCTTTCTCTCTCTCTCTCTCTCCCCCTTCCCCCTCTCTCTCACTCCCCCATCTCAATATCTCTTTCTTGTTCTCTCCGTGTGTGATATCTGCCCATTTTTCTCTGTATATGTTTATCTTCCCTTTTCTCTGTATCTCTGTGTATGACAACCTATTGCTGCATAGAGTAGCTAGTGTACTACGTTGCGCGTGCGCGCACACTCTCTCTCCCTCTCCCCCTTCTCTCTCTCTCTCTCTCTCTCTCTCTCTCTCTCTGGCGTTCTCTGTGTATGTATGAAAACCATTATTGCTCTTTATCTAATTATTTTCAAGTTTCATATTTGTCTGTCTTCCTATCGCTGGTTTGAGTCGCCAGTTAACTATATTGAATATCATGCACCTGTGTCCACATAAATACTCTAAACCAGTGTTTCCCAACGTGGGGCCCACGCCCCACAGGGGGGCAATTCGACTGTTAAGGGGGGCAATTCGAAAATGGAAGAAATCGGCTGAATATAACAAAACGGGGAGACTTGATACTGAAGTTAACTAAATTGGAACCTGACATAAGATCTCTTTGCAGCAAGCATCAAGCGCAAGGATCTCACTAAATTTAAATAATAAATAATTACTAATAATTAAAATAATATAGAAAAATCTTTCATTAAAATTATTTTGTACTTGAATTTCAGTTCTCCATTATATGTTTTGAAAATTTACTTACTGTGTTTGCTCAATAATTACCTAGTGATTTCTTCCTAAAACCTATCATTCAAGTTTCTTTAGTAAACATTTCAATTTTTGAATATTAAAAATAATGTATATGTTGAGGGGGGGGGGCGTGGGGCAGGGGAGGGGGGCAGTATGAATTTTAGAAAGGCTTAAGTGGGGCATGGCACAAAAAAGGTTGGGAAACACTGCTCTAAACGAAGTGAATAAGGAACATAACATGAAAGTTAGCATAAGTAAAGCAGAGGTAGTAATGACTATAACCAATGAAGAAAAGAAAAAGAAAAAAAAACAACAACAAAGATTCATCTAAAATAACGCCCTATGAAACAAGTGAAGAACTTCAAGTGTTTAGGAATTATAATATCATCAAATAGTAAATCAGAAGACGAGATCTAAAATAAATGTAATAAGGCAAACCAAATTATTGACAAATGTCACCAATACTAAAGAACGAACAAGTATCAGGGGATACTAAAAAAGTACTCTACAACACAATCTACCAATGCCAAGCCTGGACAATGATAGAAATAGAGAAAAGAAAAATTACAACAACGGAAATGAGATTCCTGAGAATACTCAATGTATCAAGAAGAGAGAAAATAAGAAATTAAGAAATCAGGACTAACGTGGGGATTATAGCAGCTGTTTATATATATATATATATATATATATATATATATATATATATATATATATATATATATATATATATATATATATATATATATATATATATATATATATATATATATATTTGCCACACTCGCCACCGCCATGGATCGTAGTAATTAAGCCTTTTTGAAGCACAATGTACCAAACTATCGTCTGTCAAGACGGAAAGGTGCCAATGAATGATATATATATATATATATATATATATATATATATATATATATATATATATATATATATATATATATATATATATATGTGTGTGTGTGTGTGTCTTATCATCACGCCCTGTATATTAATAGATATGTATATCTGTCCTCTCATCACGCCCTGTATATTAATAGACAAGTATATGTCTCCTATCATCACGCTCTTTGTGTTAATAGATATGTATATGTCTCCTATCATCACGCCCTGTATATTAATAGATATGTATATGTGTACTCTCATCACGCCCTGTATATTAATAGATATGTATATGCCTCCTATCATCACGCTCTGTATATTAATATATATGTATATGTCTCCTATCATCACGCCCTGTATATTAATAGATATGTATATGTCTCCTATCATCACGCCCTGTATATTAATAGATATGTATATGTGTACTCTCATCAGAGGGTGCACATGGGGTACCATCAATCTTTATTGACGACGCCGAACTAGAGATAGTAGACCATTTTACATATCTAGGATCAGTGGTAAATAGCAAATTATCCCTAGATCAGGAAATCAACATCCGGATTGGTAAGGCAGCAACAACAATGAACAGGTTAAGAAAAAGAGTCTGGGAGAACAGGAAGCTTACTGCCAAAACAAAAGTCCTTGTCTATCAAGCCTGTGTCCTTAGTACTCTTCTCTATGGCAGTGAAACCTGGACAACTTACTCACACCAAGAGAACAATTTAAACAGCTTTCATATGCGGTGTCTGCGAAGAATTCTTGGTATTAAGTGGCAAGACAAAATCACAAATACTGAAGTATTGGAAAGATCAGGTTGTGTGACAGTTTATTCCATGCTCAGTCTTCGTAGACTTAGATGGATAGGACATCTTAGGAGGATGGATGATGGTAGAATACCAAAGGATATCTTTTTTGGTGAATTACAGATGGGTAAGAGATCTCAGGGTCGGCCTCTACTACGATACAAAGATGTGTGTAAGCGGGACATGATTGATACAGGCATTGATAATGCACATTGGGAGCAAGTCGCCGCTGAACGTGTTGCATGGAGGGCAAATATCAGAAATGGAATAAAGTCAAAGGAGAAAATTATTGCAGAAAAGTCACACACCAAGCGTTTGAGACGTAAGATGGTGCATGATGGTGGAAATGACCACGTGTTCACATGCACCCACTGTGAACGGACATTTACAGCGCAAATTGGCCTTATCAGTCACACTCGCTACCGCCATAGTTAAAAGTTATTATGCCTTTTTAAAGCACAAACTATCGTCTGTCAAGACGGCAAGGTGCCAATGATGATGATGACTCTCATCACGCCCTGTATATTAATAGATATGTATATGCCTCCTATCATCACGCTCTGTATATTAATATATATGTATATGTCTCCTATCATCACGCCCTGTATATTAATAGATATGTATATGTCTCCTATCATCACGCTCTGTATATTAATATATATGTATATGTCTCCTATCATCACGCCCTGTATATTAATAGATATGTATATGCCTCCTATCATCACGCTCTGTATATTAATATATATGTATATGTCTCCTACCATCACGCCCTGTATATTAATAGATATGTATATGTCTCCTATCATCACGCCCTGTATATTAATAGATATGTATATGTCTCCTATAATCACGCCCTGTATATTAATAGATATGTATATGTGTACTCTCATCACGCCCTGTATATTAATAGATATGTATATGTGTACTCTCATCACGCCCTGTATGTTAATAGATATGTATATGTGCACTCTCATCACGCTTTTTGTGTTAACAGATATGTATATCTGTCCTATAATCACACCCTGTATGTCAATAGATATGTACTGCATCCGTGGCGAAGGGGTTACGGACGCAATTCGTAATCCCGTATACCCGGGTTCAAAACACAGCGGCGCTGGTTTTTTCGTAAAAGGTATAGGTGCCGGTCGTTCAGAAAGCAATGGCAAGCTACTGAATGTAAAACGTGCCCAGGAATCATGAACAGCCAAAATGCTGGGGTTGACTGCTACGTCCTATGAAGGACATGCAATAAATTGTTTTTGTCTGTCCTATCATCATGCCCTGTATGTAAATATATATATATACGTATATCTGTCCTATCATTCGGCCCTGTATATATATATATATATATATATATATATATATATATATATATATATATATATATATATATATATATATATATATATATAGTTAGTCGAGGATCCAACTTCACGGCAACTGGTCGTCCCCATTATGCTCTGTTCCTGTGCCAGTGAATATCACACAAAATGCTCCCCACTGTCCAATGTTAAAAGTGGAACAGACAGGAGTCTCGGCAATCCAACAGCCCGCACAGGTACACTGTGCATAATGCCGCCGCCTGAATGCCAACACAAATGTCATTCACAGAAACCACAGTTCATCGTCGCTGGAATCGGCAGTCACCAGAAAGACCTCATTGACGCGGGTTTTATCTACATGGCTCGATGTCTTTCCACAGGGCGACCCGCTGAAAGCGTCGCATTAAGCACGAAATCCGTAGCTCTAGCGACGACTCCCAAGAATCTCCTGAAAAATAGACCCGTGAACCGAAATGGCAAACCAGTCAATTCAGCGACAGTCGACCGCCATTGTTTCGAACATGCAATTCACTTTACAAACAGCGGACAGATGTAAAAGCATTCCACGTGAATTTCACAGCTCACAAAGTCGCGCCACGCACTCACTCAGTAGCAGGGCGACGGAACCATACACTACCAGTCCAACATGAGGAAAATGCGAAATGCAAACCGCAGCCACAAAGACAAATACTCCAGAGGCCTTAACGGTTCAATGTCTATCCGCCGTGGTGGGGACCGGGAGCTACAGTAACCAGAATGTCCTTTAAAAGCCCACATTGTGCAAAACAAAATCGCACAAATAAATTAGCTTTGAAAATACAGTTAAATACGAATAACTTCAAGCTTTTCTAGATCTCCCCTGACTTTCAGCCTTTGCTATCTAAAGATCCACAGAACCCGGGTTGAAATCTACTGAGTTAACAACTGTCTATTTATTTATTTCCTTTATATAACAATGAATATTTTTCAGAACACTCTGCCATGGACACTTTCGAAATTTGCGGCAACCATGGAGAAACCTTTGTTTGCAATTCATCTCTGATCTTATTAACAAAGGTCACCACTCAAGCGAAGGAAGATGTGCAATTCTTTGAGAATTTGAAGCGGGACTGCATGGGCAAAGGCTCTTGTAACACATCGAGAGTATGTGGTACACAGAACTGGCGTCCACTAACTGTGCACTATATGTGTGTCGACAGTAAGTTTTCAACTATTCTTACGTAGCTCCGACTTGTAATTCGGCTATCAAGAAACTAAACAGCATCTGTAACCTCATAATTTTTTTTTCTCCCGCGTTTTCATCCTGTTTCAGGATATTGCGGTCAACACCAGCATCTTTCAGCTGTATGTTGATTCCTAGGCTAGATTACGCTCATCAGCACGCCACGACTTTCTGAGCGATCGGCTCCATACTCTCATAAGTCACTGGCGCAACTCGAACCACTTCTAATTCTCGTGCGCTCACGTCAACCACGAGAGTATTCGGGGTTAACGGAGAAAGCTGCTAACCCCTAAAACCTCACAATGCTCATCCCAAATTTCTGGTTTTATTTTACTTCTCATTCTTCTCACTGTAATTTTCATGTATATGTACGTGGCTGCGCTGCTTTATGCGCTTGCAATTAAACGTCCGGTACGCTACCGGGGTGTATGAAGTTGAACCTCACCGGTCAGCTGGACTTCAACGTTAACTTCCCGTTTAGGAAGCAGTGACAAACTTCTGAACATAAAATTGGCAAGAAAATCAACCTGGGGGAGGGGTTGATCGCAACGTCCTGTTTTTATTTTAGTCACATGATTAATTAAACTAATTGTGCGATGTTCTACACAGTCGTGGACTTGGTGTATTAAAGACTAAGACAGTAATAAGCATGGAGCAAAGCATGTTGTTCATACTAATACTAGATCAACATCTGAGTATCTCAGTAATTGAGTATGGAATGGGACTGCTCAAAGCGTCAAAGCGGCAGCTATTAAAACTAGCGAGCATACAGAATGAAGAGCGGGAGATGCTTGGAAGTCAGGGGACACGCCGGCAGTGTGTATGAAATACATCCTAGCTTTGCTAACCATTCTTGGCAGGCTCAAAGTGCTGCAGTCGTATCTCCGAGTAGCGGTGGACAAGGAAGGACAAGGAACATTCCCTGAATACAGTTAAAAGGCCACAAGCTGATAAGAGGGTAATTATGGGGGGGGGGGGGGCTCAGACAGTGGACACAAGCAGGGAAGTACTTGATAATATCGACGAGGAGTGGAGCGGGTCAGAATGTCAGAGGAGATGTCAGGTCTGTTCAGGGTCGTAACTATATCGCACTGGGAGTGGAGGGATTAGCCAGCAGGTTGCGTTGACAGGGAGATGCAACAACTGATTCACGACAATTCATATACACGGATGGCTCTGTGCTAAGAAGTAAAATAAGTGCCTGATTGGTTCATAGCGGTGTTTAGTGCAGGAGAGCTTGGCATTAGATACCCTAACATCTAGTCTGAGAATGGAGATGGAGAAAGTCACTACAGCGTTTCACTGACTGGAGAAAAACACACCCCGTGATCTAACTTACTTACAGAACATGATGAGAAATGTGATGACAGACATGCTTCGTGCAGAGTGGCATACTTAAATTAAAAAAAAAAAAAAAAGCAAAGTTATGAAGCATCAGTTGGATCGTTTTCCCAGGACACGCTTGTGTGTTGGGAAACAAGCAGGCGGACAGAGTGACTGGCTCTGACCTCTTGGTGGGGTATTCGTGTACGATAAGACATATGTGGTCAGGGCCTTTTGGCATCATGTATTTAGCGTGGAAGAACACGCCATTCAATATGACTGGAGAGAATGATGCCACAGGAAGTGATCAGTAAAGACTTAGTATTTTGATAAAGGCCATATGGAAACATACATAACCAGACGTCAACTGGTACTATTAGTTGTGTGTCTCTTCGCTGGTTGTTGAAGATGAGGACGATGCGTATGCTGAAATATCCCGAGTTCTTTGATGTTGGGTCTTGATTCAACAATACGTACATTTCTGAAAGTAAAACCGTTGACTTATTTAATCTGCAAAAGGTAATTTTCTAATTCCCTTAGCATTTACATTTCATACATTGTATGTCAAGATTCCATGTTGTAAAATAGTTATTTAAATTGTTATATTTATTTTAAGAACAGCAATATATTATTTTTCGTCACCATACTTTATGATTCTTTGACTTACAAAATGTGATAGGCTAACACTTCACACCCTCACGACAGTGTCTTTTATGGGACTACCGTAACCTGATGTTTACTTATTACTGTCATATTAAACGTCACAGTGGCTCGGAAGTGGTGAAAGGCACCGTTCTAGGAAGCAGACTCAGGGGAAACCAGCACGAAGCTTGATACAGGACAAGGCCGACACCTCGTGCATGAAAGTGCATGAGGCATGAGAAATGGTAAAGATTGAGAGATTTCTTTTGGCGGGCCATTATAAAAGAGAAGTGCTGCAAAGGGCCTGCTATATTGTATCATTGCTGCCGTGTGAAGATATGAGATTATAACGACTGATCTCATGAGATTTCAAGATGATATGCTGACATATGTACTTGTAGTTTTCACATTTTGAGTTCCTTAATTTGTCGCCTGTTATTTCCAAACAATTGTAAACATTGTCTGGTAGCAATTTTTAAAGGTTTGGTCGACCTCATAGCCACAATGGTCAGAAAACAATAAATCTCTCCTTGCTGGAGGTTGAACCCAGACTGCTGTCTTGACAGACAAGCGCACTGACCACCATGCCGTCGCAGTTTCTTGCAAAACATAGAAATACATTATCATGAAAATATTTAGTTTGTCGAACGTAAAATTATATTCTTATGGTTTACATATCTGTATAAGTTTTTACGTAGTGCACCGAGTAATTAAGAAGTGTTAAGACAGTTATTATTGCATGGTTTCCTTAGGTTCTTACATAATACATTAATGTTTAATTTTACAATGAACTTACTGTATGTGTAGATAATCCTAAAGATACACCAGTTAAGATCACTTGAAAGCGAAAGAATTACATTATGACGTTTGAAGTGCGCTTACTGTAAGAGTATAACATGTTCATTTGTAAAAATCATATAATTTGAGAAAGTAATACATGTTAGTTAAAATATTCTAAACTGTTCTAGGTGATTTTGCATGAAAACATTTTGCTTACTTCATAACTGTGTGTAAAAAAAAGCTTTCCGGTATGTATTATGATGTTATCGAAAGTAAACCATTTGTTTTGCAGACACATACATTCGGTCAAGATCGTGTAACAGACACGCTGAGACAATGACTCATAATTTCGGGTACATCCAAAGTGTAGGGTACCCGGCGGCCATGAACAGCAGTATGTCCTGCAGTTGGACAATTCACGTTCCTGACGACAAAGCTGTGGTCGTATTGCTGCATGATTTTGTGATCCAGTAAGATGTGTGTATATTATAAAAAAATGTTTGTAAGGTTAATCCAAGCAGGTAAACAACAACAGTCTCGAAAGTATGTTTGTTAGACAAGAAAATTAGATCGACAAGCTAACAGCACAAGGCAATAGATATCTAACAGCCAAAGGATCTGGCCGACCAATCTGTATTCCGAAAATTAAAGGTAGGACGGGCAATTAATGAGACTGCAACTGGCACTATTAGTATTGGGACTCTTCGCTGACTATTGAAGATGAAGACGGAGCACGTAATGGAATGTCCTGAGTGCTGTGATGTCGGTTCCAGATTCAATTCAACTCAATCTCCATATTCAACTGTTTTGTCTAAAGCATATATTGGCTATCACGACTCTAACCCTTTCCCTATCATCTGCTATTTTAATGCAGCTGATATTGCTGATAATATTATTAGTTTCCCAACCATCTAAGCATTCTACTTAGAACTGTCTGTATTTCTCCAACTCTTCTGATTAGTGTGTTCACAAACAAAGCTAATTTATGTATTGTATCTCTTCTGTCTTCTGTTAATACGCTACACAATTTGACGTGCCTTTAACTTTTGGGTTATATCTGTGATATTGTAACCTACATAGGGAATAGACACTAGCCATGTTTGGTCATGTTATTGGATAGACAGACAGACAGACAGACAGACAGACAGACAGACAGATAGATAGATAGATAGATTGATAGATAGATAGATAAATAGATAGATAGAAGAATGAGAGAGAGAGAGAGAGAGAGAGAGAGAGAGAGAGAGAGAGAGAGAGAGAGAGAGAGAGAGAGGAGAGATAGCGGTAGTACAGTGGCTAGCAGGCTAGCCTGAAGGTCTGGTTGTCATGTATTCGGCACGTTGATCTTGTACATTGGCCTTGGCTCGCAAGCCTACGCAGCCCAAAATTGGTACCTGGAAGTTTTCTTGGAAGTAAAGTTGACGAGTATAATATTTACACATCAGCTATCGATTGTTGATAGGTGTAAACATGTGGGGCTTTTCTTGGAATGAAAAGACATTCTTTACTTATTTTTGTTTTCTCATGAAAAGAGGACTGGAAAAATCTGGTACTAACTTGGAAAACGGAGTGTGGATATAGGAAACATCAAATAAGCAAGCCAAAAAAAAAAAAAAAAAAAAAATGCTGAATTGGCTAGGGAAATGGCTCGGAAAGCAAACGGCGGATAAACTTACCAAGGGTGCAGAAAACAGAAACACTGAAACAGGAATATGATCGTCCAGGATGAGGTATGATGATTGCTGCGAAGGCATTAACAGCAAACGACTGCGCATTACAGCAATATTTTTGAAAATACAGGTTACAAAAGACAGTCGGTAATCACATAGCACTGTTTAAAACAAATCCCATGACAGTATCAACAGAGAATGTACATCATTGTGTAAGTGCGTATTAAATATAAGGATTTCAAAATGCCCTTGTTTGCGAATCTCATAAGTATTCAAGGCTAAGTAAATACATATAAATTCCTATCTTAACCATTTGCACATTTTGCATGTAATATCCAAAAACAAAGCTATTTGGATCCTCGTTTTTTGGTAACTATGCTAGTTTACAAACATAACTTCATGAAAAGTAAGCATATAATAAGTTTCACTAAATCTATTCTCACAGAAACGGCGAAGACAACTGTGAAACAAAACTTGTAATAACAGGTACTTCCTGTCAAGGAGATTCTAGACAATCTGATAATTTGTGTGGAAAAGATAACATCACTAGAATGACGAGATGTGGGGAAACACAAATAGGCCTAACATTTTCACCGTCTAAAAAAATATATAACGGGAGATATTGGTTGTCATTCTGTGGTAAGAAGTCAACATTTAAATAATAGATTTAAGGGTATTCATGCTAGCCATTATGTTTTTAATGTTTTATTTTTATGATTATATGTTTACAGATGTTAACCAAGGTGTTAGACAGGGTTGTGTAGTATCATGCGATCTATTCAGTTTGTAGAGCGAAATAATAATGAGATTCATACAAGATGTGCCAGGAATCGTGGTTGGTGGGCATAATGTAAACAATCTACGCTAAGCCGATGGCATGTTTTTGTTTTTTAGATTGCTGAAAATGAAACGCAGTTACAAGAAATGACAGATGTAATTACAACAGAAGGTCAAAACAAAGGGCTCAGTCTAAATTACAGAAGAACAGAAGTAACAGTTGCTACGATGAAAAACTGTATACTCATATGCAACATCAGAGTGAATGAAACCTGTCTAAAACAAATCAATGTATTTAAGTATTCAAGTACCTCAAATAGAGGAGCGGCTGGCCGAGTGGATAGGACGCCGGACTCTCCTTCAGGAGACCCGGGTTCGATCCCTCGGTAAGGTGTGGGATTGTTTTCTGTCGGGGGCAAAAAGAAAGTCCTAACCTGCACAGTTGCGGCGACTGCACTAGCCAGGCGGCCTTATTTCCTCAGGCTCAAAGACCCCTCTGCCATACACCGCAAGGTTCTATATTGGCAGTAAATGACAGTTTTTTTTAAAAAGTACTTCAATAACAGCAGATAGAAGCTGCATTAAGGAAGCTAAATGTGGAATAGCGCAGGCAAAATTTCCCAATATGACAAATATTCTCTGCAATTTATCTTAGTCAATCGAGTTAAGGAAAAGAGTTCTTAAGAGCTTTATTGAGTCAGCCCTGATATATGGAAGTGAATCATGGACAATTAGCACACAATAGAGGAATAATGCGGAGATGTGGCTTTATAGAATAATGAGGAGAAAACAGTGGATGGATAGAGAGATCAATAAAGATGTCTTGAAAGAAGTTAACTTACAAAGAGAACTAGTTACTGGCATCAGGAGGAGACATTTTTTGGGCATGCTATGAGAAGGGGAAACTGGAGTATGTCGTCACAACGGAACGTTGGAGAGGGTAAGAGGCTAGACAGCTTGAAATCATAGCGTGAAGGAACATCTGTATTAGAAATGATTGACAGCACAAGAGACAGAAGCCTGAGGACGGATATAATCACCAACATCACAAGGCATTGACTATACGAAAAAGATTTTCATATGCAAATGCCTATTTGAAGACACTCGAAGTGTAATGAAAATAAATGCTGCAGATACTGAAAAGTTCCATATACAGTCTGGGGTGAGAAAGAGCTGTGATTTATCTTTCATGTTATTCATTACCTACACTGATCACATCAGTAAATCTGTTGCATATCCTTTACTGGACGTCCCAGTCAACCCCAGAATGTTTTTGACTATATGTGATTTCTTGGCAAGTTTACGCTCAGTACTTTTCAATTGTTTTCTGAATGACCGGCTTTCATACCATTATATGAAAACCACCGCAAAGTGGTCTGCTACCAAATCGCCCGCAGCTGTGTTTCAAACCTCGCTGTCATTTTGACGTTTCTTGAACACTTCTTTTTCTTTTGCTCTAAGTATTTTCAGAAGCAGACACCCGTGTTCCATATAATGACCAAACTTGGGAAGACTATGTTTGCCTGTATGTTTCCATTTTATAAATAGTTGTCTGATTTGCTCAATGCCGTTACGAATCTTTTAATCTGATTTCTTGTCTTCCATGGCCCCTATTTGTACCTTGTGATAACAGTGCATCTCAAAAGCCTTCACGTTCTGTCCATCCAATATCATACATTTCGTCTGTACATCTCAAGTAGATTTCTTGTTACTGTGTAAGGTGACCCCATGGAATCGAACACATGACCACTCGACCGGCAGGCAAGCGTGCAAGCCACTGACTACCACATCTCATACTGACCAGATTGCCCTAGTAATTGTTCTTTTCCGCAGCTTCTTTATTGAAGTTAACGCTGGAGTAAATTTTAGACTTTTAGCTAGTTTGCTTGGTTAATTTAGTTTAGTCGAGGGATCAACATCACGGCACACGGGTGTAACCCATAAGTGCTCCGTTCTACTCCTAACTCAAACCTGGGTCCGGCGAAACTCAGCTCTGTGCACGAATTCAGTAGCACCGGTGAGGATCCTGAAATACTTTGGGTAGATTTTTAACTCGAAATTTTGCCGGGACAGCGCAGTTAGGCTACTCTTTTTTCGATTTCCAACTGCCAAGTGATATTTTATGTGCGCAACATAACACGGGCGTCCGATCTCACTACCCAGAGACTAGGGGAATTTTTGTTCCTAGACGTCCACGTGAAAATATCCCGGCCCTCACAGGGGCTTGAACCAGGGACTTCCAGCACACGAGGCGGACACCATACCTCAAGATCACTTATCTCCCACAAAGATAGTGGTCCGCGTACGACACCCAGCAGTGGCAGGATTATTCTTTTTCGACCAGCCCAGCTCTAGCCCGGCCTGGTATAAAATGAGGATCGAATAATTTCTGTGAATTTGAAGGAAGTACGGAGTGGAAGAATCTCGTAGACGCTACCTCATTATACCTCAGTACTTTTATTGTAATCTGATTTCAAGGGAGTTAGTTTTCACTATCTTTCGCTATTTACAATTTTGCAGTGTTGCCGAAAGACCAGATTTCTACTTTCTCCAGATCTACACATCACTGTCCAAGTCCTACCCACGATGTGAACTATGGACAAGGTATAATTATGACAAGATTATAATAGAACAATAAAATAAAATAATATAATAAACTACATTAGCTTAAAAGAAATGCAGAAAGTTCACGTATAATCGACGTTAACATTTGGATATACATTCGTGAGAAGAAATAAAATAGACTGAAGCAACATAAATGTACGTAGTTCTACCAAAGAATGTTATATATTCTAGAATGCTCAGCTGAAAATAATATTCTGCAGGTTTAAAATACATCTAGACACAGACTTGATGCGAATAGAGACAGCAAAGAGATAAATATCTGGATGGCTTGGCCTGATGACATTCGGACAAGAACACAGGCCTGATCCAAGACTTTAGTCATCGTGTGAGATGATGAACCTTGACCGTCCTCTTTTGTCAATAAGACACATGATGATGATGAAACACAAAGGTAACACAACATAGATCAGAAGGATGCAGTCTACATTTCCAGCCACATTTATAGAAGAGAACAACAGGAACGTATTGCAACCATACGTAACAAAGTGAGAGAATATTATGGAATCCTTGTATTATGGCAAATAATATATCCTTTTTGGAAGTGATAAATCGTGCCAGAGGATTGTAGGCAAGATCGACCACTTCACCTGTCAAGTTATATATATATATATATATATATATATATATATATATATATATATATATATATATATATATATATATATATATATATATATATATGAGTGTTAATTTGAAATCCGTTCGTGCCGCACCGCGCGTAATTGCGTACGTTGAACATGATCATGACATTGTCATGTGATAAGTACTGGCCAATGAATAAAAGAGAGCTAGCGAAAGAATTTGATGTGTCAGTTGGGACAATTCTAAAGGTCGTTCGTAAGAAACTGCAATATCGGAAGGTGTGTTCACAGTGTGTACCACGGATGTTGACCGACCACCAAAAAGAGGAACGCATGGGATGGTGTTTGAACCACTTGCTGCGTTACACAGTGGAGGGTGATGAATTTCTCTTCCGCATAGTGACAGGTGATGAATCATGGTGTCACCACTTTGAGCCAAGCAGCAAAAGAAAGAGCATGCAATGGAAGCATGCTGGATCACTAAAAGCCAAAAAATCCAAGTACAGGTTTCCGCTGGTAAGATTATTTTGAGCGCATTTTTTGACCATGAAATGCTATTGTTGGCCGACTTTAAAGAACCTGGTGTCAACATCAATTCTATCCATTACTTGCAAACATTTATTAATTTTCAGTCATCAAAGTGAATGGTATCATCAGCGTGTCTAAGATTATTACATTATGTGCACTACATTGCACATTTTGTGAAACTCTTATTATAATTTCACTGTATAAATTTAACATACCATATGACAGCACATCCCTGCTTAACAATGTACTTTATGTGCACATCCTGGTATATCAGTTTATTTTATGTGTTGAAACATTCCCATATGAATTTCCAATTTTATGTGTGATGTTTGCTGCTAGTATTTACATTATTTTTGATGCCTTTAATATCAATGTCAGCTAGCAGCGGTTCCAAATTCACGGCAACGGGTCGTTCAAATTATGCTCCGTTCCTGTGCCAGTGAATATCACAAAAAATGCTCTTCACTGCCCTATGTGAACAGTGGAATAGACAAGAGTCTCAGCAAGCCAACATCCCGCACAGGTACACTGTGCATAATGTCTCCGCCAGTATGCTAACACAAATGTCCTCCACGAAAAACACAGTTCATCGTCGATAGAATCGGCAGTTACTAGAAAGACTTCATTGACTCGGGTTTTATCCCATATGGCTCGGTCTCTATCCGCAGGGCGACCCGCCGAAAATGCCACACAAAGCACGAACTCCGTAGCTCCAGCGAGTCTCCTGAAAAATGCACTCGTGAACCGAAAAAGCAAACCAGTTAATTCAGCAACAGCTGGCCGCCACCATTCCGAACATGCAGCTCACGCTACAAACAACCACGGACAGATGTAAAAGCATTCCACACGAAATTCACAGCTCACAGTGTCGCGCCACGCACTCACTCAGTAGCAGCGTGAGGAACCATGCACTACCAGTCCAACTTGAGGAAAATGCGATTGCAAACCATAGCCACAAGCGTAAACACTCCAGGGGCCGTAACGGTTTAAATGCCTATCCGCAATGTTGGGGACCGGAAGTCCCAAAAAACTGTAGACCAAGTTTCAGCCCAAAACTTACTTTGGGCTAACATCAATTTTTAAATATATATACACACACACACACACACACACACACACACACACACACACACACACACACACACACACACACATTTCTCCCTCAGTCAGTCTCTTTCCACACACACACACACACACACACACACACACAAACACACACACAAACACACATCTATGTGTGTGTGTGTAACCAGTGACGTGAACAGTTCACTCACAGATGATAGTAGTAAAGTCAGTTAAAGCAAACGACTTTTTCTCAAGCATTAAGATGCATTGGGATTATGATGCTACAGCCATATTTGTATAGAACAAGCGGTTCTCGGTAGGTATGTAGTAAGTATTATACCGACCGCATTTGCTTTCCAAGACATTTCCTGGTACCCGCCGTACATCGACTCGTGAGCCCATGTCAGTTTTAAAAATGCTGATCTGTTCCGGTGCGGATCGAAACCATTACCACCGGGCTGGCAGGAGAGCGTCTGGTCAGTACACGATAGCAGTAAAGTAAAGGACTTTTGTTGACAGTACTAGTAGCTAGATGAGATGCATAGCGCGCCGAGACCTGTAGTTAATGTGTATAATCAACACAATTAACTCACTTCACACCTGCATTTCTCAGAATAATCAAAGCTGAATTTATGTTAAATACATCTGTATATCTTTATAACAAAAAAAATATAGGCTCAAAGAATACTTCAGGGGCAAACAGTCAAGACTCAAATACTGAAGGTAAGGAAAGACATTGTCGTGTCAGCTGTTCTGTTTCAAGTCAGACAGTTAATACTTTTGTATAGCTGAGCTGTTTTATCATTATCATTATCATCATCATCATCATCATCATCATCATCATCATCATCATCATCATCATCATCATAATCATCATCATCATCATCATCAGCATCATCATCAGCATCATCATCATCTTCATCAACACCACCACCACCACCACCACCAGCACCACAATCACGACCGCCATCATCACCACCACTACTATAAATTGTGGCATGTTAGAAGAAGACAGAGGTCCCAATTAGAAGTGGTCTCTGCAAAATTATCTTGTATTATAGACAAGATAAAGAGTATGATTTGGCAAGTTTTGTCTAGAGGCATTTCAAATGAAATTTAAGAATCATTCCCGCCTAGCCCTTTAGAGGAACCAGTTTTCCTGGCTCAGAACCCCCACTGTGAGATTCAAAGATCTCTACACAGAAAATTTATAAAAGAAGGAAAAGGTCCCCTCAAGGCCATAATGAGATCTGGACTATTCGACCCTGTACAACCGAGGAATTTGTTCTCTCACCAAGTTGTTGTCAGTGTTCTTTCAGTCCACCACATTAGATCTCCCCTTATTTTGTTTGTGTCAAAGTGACATATGTCAGTTGTACCATTAGACATTAGGACTTTAGGACTCATCGATGAATGCAGGCAGCGTACGGTAACAAATGTGTGTCGAAGACAACAGTACCAGATTGGGCACGAATGTTTCGGAAAGGACGTCAGTTCATGAAAGATCTTCGACGGCCGGGTCAAGCTCATATTGTTGCAACAGAAAAAACCATCGCCAAAATTGATGCAGCAGTACAGACGACCCGTTGTCGAAGCATACATTCGCTAGCGAAAGAATTTGATGTGTCAGTTGGGACAATTCTAAAGGTCGTTCGTAAGAAACTGCAATATCGGAAGGTGTGTTCACAGTGGGTACCACGGATGTTGATCGACCACCAAAAAGAGGAACGCATGGGATGGTGTTTGAACCACTTGCTGCGTTACACAGTGGAGGGTGATGCATTTCTCTTCCGCATAGTGGCAGGTGATGAA
Source organism: Cepaea hortensis (assembly GCA_963921405.1). Taxonomy (NCBI): domain Eukaryota; kingdom Metazoa; phylum Mollusca; class Gastropoda; order Stylommatophora; family Helicidae; genus Cepaea; species Cepaea hortensis. The sequence continues at coordinate 165,025,734 of OY992877.1, read as the reverse complement.
TCATGGTGTCACCACTTTGAGCCAAGCAGCAAAAGAAAGAGCATGCAATGGAAGCATACTGGATCACTAAAAGCCAAAAAATCCAAGTACAGGTTTCCGCTGGTAAGATTATTTTGAGCGCATTTTTTGACCATGAAATGCTATTGTTGACCGACTTTAAAGAACCTGGTGTCAACATCAATTCTATCCATTACTTGCAAACATTTATTAATTTTCAGTCATCAAAGTGAATGGTATCATCAGCGTGTCTAAGATTATTACATTATGTGCACTACATTGCACATTTTGTGAAACTCTTATTATAATTTCACTGTATAAATTTAACATACCATATGACAGCACATCCCTGCTTAACAATGTACTTTATGTGCACATCCTGGTATATCAGTTTATTTTATGTGTTGAAACATTCCCATATGAATTTCCAATTTTATGTGTGATGTTTGCTGCTAGTATTTACATTATTTTTGATGCCTTTAATATCAATGTCTTCTAGCAGCGGTTCCAAATTCACGGCAACGGGTCGTTCCAATTATGCTCCGTTCCTGTGCCAGTGAATATCACACAAAATGCTCTTCACTGCCCTATGTGAACAGTGGAATAGACAAGAGTCTCAGCAAGCCAACATCCCGCACAGGTACACTGTGCATAATGTCTCCGCCAGTATGCTAACACAAATGTCCTCCACGAAAAACACAGTTCATCGTCGATAGAATCGGCAGTTACTAGAAAGACTTCATTGACCCGGGTTTTATCCCATATGGCTCGGTCTCTATCCGCAGGGCGACCCGCCGAAAATGCCACACAAAGCACGAACTCCGTAGCTCCAGCCAGTCTCCTGAAAAATGCACTCGTGAACCGAAAAAGCAAACCAGTTAATTCAGCAACAGCCGGCCGCCACCATTCCGAACATGCAGCTCACGCTACAAACAACCACGGACAGATGTAAAAGCATTCCACACGAAATTCACAGCTCACAGTGTCGCGCCACGCACTCACTCAGTAGCAGCGCGAGGAACCATGCACTACCAGTCCAACTTGAGGAAAATGCGATTGCAAACCATAGCCACAAGCGTAAACACTCCAGGGGCCGTAACGGTTTAAATGCCTATCCGCAATGTTGGGGACCGGAAGTCCCAAAAAACTGTAGACCAAGTTTCAGCCCAAAACTTACTTTGGGCTAACATCAATGTTTAAATATATATATATATACACAACACACACACACACACACACATATTTCTCCCTCAGTCAGTCTCTTTCCACACACACACACACACACACACACACACACACACACACACACACACACACACACACACACACATCTATGTGTGTGTGTGTAACCAGTGACGTGAACAGTTCACTCACAGATGATAGTAGTAAAGTCAGTTAAAGCAAACGACTTTTTCTCAAGCATTAAGACGCATTGGGATTATGATGCTACAGCCATATTTGTATAGAACAAGCGGTTCTCGGTAGGTATGTAGTAAGTATTATACCGACCGCATTTGCTTTCCAAGACATTTCCTGGTACCCGCCGTACATCGACTCGTGAGCCCATGTCAGTTTTAAAAATACTGTAGTTAATGTGTATAATCAACACAATTAACTCACTTCACACCTGCATTTCTCAGAATAATCAAAGCTGAATTTATGTTAAATACATCTGTATATCTTTATAACAAAAAAATATAGGCTCAAAGGATACTTCAGGGGCAAACAGTCAAGACTCAAATACTGAAGGTAAGCAAAGACATTGTCGTGTCAGCTGTTCTGTTTCAAGTCAGACAGTTAATACTTTTGTATAGCTGAGCTGTTTTATCATCATCATCATCATCATCATCATCATCATCATCATCATCATCATCATCATCATCATCATCATCATCATAATCATCATCATCATCATCATCATCATCATCATCAGCATCATCATCAGCATCATCATCATCTTTATCAACACCACCACCACCACCACCAGCACCACAATCACGACCGCCATCATCACCACCACTACTATAAATTGTGGCATGTTAGAAGAAGACAGAGGTCCCAATTAGAAGTGGTCTCTGCAAAAATATCTTGTATTATAGACAAGATAAAGAGTATGATTTGGCAAGTTTTGTCTAGAGGCATTTCAAATGAAATTTAAGAATTATTCCCGCCTAGCCCTTTAGAGGAACAAGTTTTCCTGGCTCAGAACCCCCACTGTGAGATTCAAAGATCTCTACACAGAAAATTTATAAAAGAAGGAAAAGGTCCCCTCAAGGCCATAATGAGATCTGGACTATTCGACCCTGTACAACCGAGGAATTTGTTCTCTCACCAAGTTGTTGTCAGTGTTCTTTCAGTCCACCACATTAGATCTCCCCTTATTTTGTTTGTGTCAAAGTGACATATGTCAGTTGTACCATTAGACATTAGGACTTTAGGACTCAACCGTAGTGAACATAAACATCAACAATAAGTGTACTTAACACCTGTTGAACAAGACATCTACATGACAGGTTCTTGACAAACGTTGGACATACATTCACAAGGAAATGTTTACACCAACAATTGAACAACACATACATCATGAGAGATACTGGACAACATTTCTATAGAACCTTCACATATCACTGACATCAACAACAGTGGAACAAGACGTGCACCAGGAATAGCACTTGACAACATTTGTACAAGACATTTACCTGGGACATGTACGTAACAACATTGTTCTCAACACAATCAGGTTTTATTTAATGAACTGCAGGGGTCAAGTGAGGACCCAGGCTTCATCTTGTTTACAGTTTGCACTTCGAACAAAAAATATATGCAGTGTAAAACAATGATGAAAAACCCCACGTTCCAACACTTTAAAAACCAACCAACAGACCACAAATTCTAACCACTACTTCTCCTCCATCACACACTAATATATAAACTCCCCCTGCACCACAACTCAAGTACATCATGAATTATCCTTTCAACTGTCACTGAGAGTAAAACACTGGTGGACTTTCTAAAATGGGGCAGACATAGGGATACACTGCTATTCTGGTCCGTAAACATCCTGTTATCACCTGAAGTGGTGTTGGGAAGGTCCCAGGTTGCAACTTTCCCATGACGGTTCCCATGTAAGTTTAATCCCTCCTGTGAACAGTCTATGAACAGATAATAATGGCATCTCAATGATGAGTAGACTGGCCGCGAAGCTGGCGACTGGGTTTAAACAATACATAACAGTCTGCATACCATCCAGTCGATAGAGAGATAGCTCCACTATACAGCAGCATCTTACAAGACAAGTCTCTCCCAAAACGTTTCTCTGAATGAGGATACAATATAGGATTCTGGTTCCTGCTTGTAAGTTTGAATTTAATCCAAGTTCCATGGAATGAACAAGTAAATTGGGATTATATTCTCCTTGTTACACCACAACTATTAATGAGTTGAGGTAAATATTTCCTGGATAGTAGTGCTGCTTCAGACCCAGGGAAAATAATGGTAAGTCTCAGGTTCACAGCTGTCATCTTGATCATGCCTGTCTGAGACAACTGAGTCCAGGAGGTTACTCCGTGGAGATGAGGATATCTACTTCTAATCTTGAAGGTAATTCCTGCAACATTAATAATAAAGGAGTCCATTCTGTGGTAGTGTTTAAACTAACTGAGACCCTTTCAGTGCCTTTCAGCTTTGACAAATATTGATGCAGATTTATGCTGGTATTTTCCTGAAGACATTGTGGTTACTGTTATATTATAATTTCCAAATTTTCAAAGGAGTTGTAATCCTGAAGTAGAGACTCCCATTTGTATGTCCCCATGAAGAAGAGGAAGGCCTCTCCACCTCCTCTGTTCTCTATTGTCCAGAGAACAATATTATCCTGAATTTTTAGGGCGTTATGATCACCACATCGGAGTGCATCTTATCTTGATGGAGTCCTATCTCAAACTCTCAGACTATGAATTTGGCCTAAAAGAAAGCGTTACTCAGGGAGGTATTAGCCAATCAAAAGACGGGCATGCGCCTTTTCTCTTCCCTGCATCGTTCTAGAATGTTCGATGTTATTTATATCTCCGCTATCAGGATGGTCTCCGTTCAAGATTAAAAGTATTGAGAATTGTGTGGTGGACTGGGGACATGGATGACTGATCCACCATGTCACAAAATACCAAGACTATCGTCATGATGAGCACCCACTCGACTACCACAAAGACCACCGCCATCACTACGAAGATCATCACGTCTTATGTTTCGTTGGTAGTTAGACATCCGAGTAACAGTCCAGCAATCAAGAGGCCGTTCTCTACCATCCGGTTTTATTGACATTGTCCTTTAATTGGATAAAAAGGGGATATCTTTGTCACCAGAGAGCCGTAGTAGCAGTGCTGTCAGAACCCATGCCTGCAAGCACGGTGGTCATGTGTTTGAAACTACAAGTAAAAAGTTAGTTTGCATATCCTTTAAGGACGTAGCAAACCTCACCTTATTTGGCTGTATGTAATTTTTTGGCAAGCTTACGTTCAGTAGTTTTGCATGGCTTTCTGAACGATTGGCGCTCATACCATTTTATGAAAACCAACGCAAGGCGGTCTGCTGCCAAATCGCCGACAGCTGTGTTTTGGAATGTGGGATTACGAATGGCGTCAATAACCCATTCGCCATGAGTTGGTTTTAATAAAATGGTATGAGTGCTAGTCGTTCAGAAAGCAGTGGCAAACTACTGAACGTAAACTTGCCAAGAAATCACAAACAGCCAGAAAATGCAGGGGTTGACTGCGACGTCCTGAAACGGATATGCAGCCAACTAGTAACCGGGATTAAAATAAATTGGCTTATTCTATTTTATTCCATAATTTACACAATGAACACAGTTAAGGCCGGACTGTTGTCTACGAAACAAGTTTGAAGATCTACAGTGTACTCTTTGCATGTCTCAAAAATGGTTCTTGTACTGAAGACATGATCGCAAGTACCTCTTCCCTGTGTCATACCTGTCTTGTAATTCCTACCATAACTACCCGCCTCGCATCCATTCATTGCTTGTTAGTAAATCTGTTATAAAATGTCACAACAGTGATGAACAAGTTGTGTAATCACTGTCTCTTTTTGGTTATTCGATACTCGAAGAAGATGAGAGTAATTAAATCGAAACTATATGTTAGAATTTTGCATTAAGACACTAGAAATACATTGATAATGATTGTGTGTGCGTATGAGTTTGTGCGTGTATTATGTAAGTGAGTGATGGTTTGCTTGTGTTCTTGTATATAGCTGGATAGTTAGTTAAATTATTATTGGTGTACTGAAGCTGTGAAGTATGTCATATAATTTCCTATTCTACAGTGCTCGTCATTATGCTGTCTATAATCAGTGGGATCACTGCAGTTCTTTTCGCCATCCTGATCGTTGTCTGTGTGAGGTAAGTAGCGGCGGAGACTGACCATCTCAAGTCTGTTAGATGCCGTCCTAGAAACTTGACTATGTATTGCTTGTTTCCTTTCAGCGTTCCTTCACATACACATGTTGGTATTGTAACTAGAAAGTACTCTCTCTAGAAAACATACGGCAAAATAAATAGAGGCATACCTAAAACACACGGGGAAGAACATTAGAGGCAAAAATGAATAATATGTAGAAGACATGGAGATAGCTGTAGGAGATGATACAAGATAAGGGTGCCTGGCGTGAGTTGGTTGATGGTCTATGCTTAAAGACAAACAGAGGAAGACATTCAAATACTCTTATGTCTTGTGTTTACTTGACGCCCTTAACGTGCAATTTGTCTTTCAAATGTTTCATGTTCTGCATAAAGTCCTAGTACATCACGAAGTTAGTGTCATGCATGTCCCAAAAGTCCGTCGTGCGTATTTGTGTTTCGTGGGTTTAATGTCCATCAAACCTTTGATGCCATCTATTTACTCCAGAGTCACTGTCACTGACACACTTCAGATTTGGTATAACATATATTTAAGAAAAAAACAAAAACGTTCACAATTTTGTTTATACGCTACAACCAAAAGAGTTGGTTGGATAAATCTTGAAACATTTAATGGAACCATACACCATTGAGACATTATTAAGCGACATTACTTCAGAATGTGTGTGTTGGTTGTCCATCAAGAATGATGATGACCATTCATTTCATCCAGTGGGGTTGAAAGTATGGAGCCGTAGGTTCTAAGATGGCCAATAAGGCCTATTTTGGCTCGAAATGTTCTTTGACAATGTGGACCAAGAATGCTTGACGTTTCTGCAGGAGGATTTCCTGCAGTGGTTTTTCTGTCCTGCTTTTTCTTTACAGCTCTTGCAGTCCTGGATGCCTCACACATGAGTGCACCCTTGTGTAATGATGCACGTCACGAATTTCGGTCTCTGGCTGCAGTCTCCCAGGTGTCATGATGAATTCCAAAAGCATTCAGAGAGATTTTTAGAGTGTCTTTAAAGCGTTTCCTCTGGCCACCTTGGGAGCATTTACCACAACGCAGTTCGCTGTAAAACATTCGTTTAGGGAGCCTGTGATCTGGCATGCGAGTCAAGTAACCAGCCCAACGAATCTGATTCTTCATCAATAAAGTGTGGATACTAGGCATGGACGCTCTTTCTAGGACTTCAGTGTCTGGGATCTTGTCTTGCCATTTAATCTTCAGTAGCTTCCTTAGGCAGACTGTGTGGAAGTGGTTTAATTTCCTAGCGTGTCGCTGATAAACAGTCCAGATTTCACAAGCATATAGCAGTGTGGATAATACAACTGCTTTGTAGACTTTTAGCTTTGTTTGTAGGCTTATTCCAGTTCTGTCCCATACATTCTTGTACAGTCTGCCAAAGGCCACACTGACCTTGGAGATTCTTGCATTCACTTCGTCATCAATTGTGGCAGCTTCAGAATAATTATACTGTAAAACTCGTTCAAATCCGCGGAATATGCTTTTTGTTTTAAATAAAATGCAAAACTGGCTGTCATCGTGCTCGACTGAAACTACGGCAAATTCTTTCAAATAGTGGAACTAATTTATTGATAACTGGTCTCCGTGGCTAAAGGCTTGCGAACCCAATTTGTGAGCCACTTCCCTGAGTTCGAAACACATCTGCAACCGATTTGGCAGCAGACCGCGTCGCGCTGGTTGTTAACGTGTTGTTATGGGAGCCTGTCGTTCAGAAAGCAATGGCAAACTACTGAACGTAAACTTGCCAAGACATCAACAACAGCAGTAAAATGCTGGTGTTGACAGCGATGTCCTGTAAATAGGATATTCAAAAAAAAAAAAAAAAGATTCTTTCCTTGGAAAGACATACATGTATTCGTTCCTGAGACAAATGTTGCGAATATCTCAGAGTAACTGACAACGATTACCCGGAAGAGGCTAATGAAAATAGAACATTATTATACAACTGTAAGAAAGAGATAAACATCATTCTTTGGTCACGTGTCGAGACGCGCGGCATAAGAAAACACCGTGACGACTGGAAAGATCAGTGGGAAAACAAGCAGAGGCAGACAGAGAAATTTTACTGGATGAACTGAGACCGTGGCTCGGAGAAATTCCATCAGGAGAGTTGATCCAGAACACCAGGGACCGAGATCTGTGGAGAGGCAAGCACCTACACCAGTTGGCAGGGTACATGATGATGACATACACATGGGTATTATAGGTGGGATTAAGGAGAATTCGCTTGCGGGTCGAGGCTACAAATTCAATGGATTTAACGGCATTAAATGGGTATTAAGAGCAGAATAGGACAAGCAAAGGCTGCATTTCAGAAAATGAAGACTATCTTATGCAATAAGTCACTATCATTGAATGTAAGAAAGAGAGTGCCGAATTGCTAATTAGAACCTGTTTTGCTGTATGGCTGTGAATCTTGGAATGTAAATGAACAAATTAGGAAGAACTTGGAAGCAACAGAGATGTGGTTCCTGAGGCAAATGTTGCAACTTCCTTGAACTGCCAAATTAACTAACAACGACTGCCCGAAAAAGGCTAATGAAACTATAATATTATATACAACAAGAAAGAGGCAGACATTTTTTTTTGGGGGGGGGGGGGGGTCATGTGATGAGAAGAGAGGCATTGGAGAACATTGTGACAACAGGAAAGATCGAGGGGAAGAAAGGCAGAGGCAGACCAAGATAAATGATGCTGGATGGATTGAGGCGGTGGCATGGAGGAATATCATGTTGATTCAGAAAACTAAAGACCGAGATCTGTGGAGAGTCATGAACGCCTATGCCAAACGGCATGGCACTTGATGATGATGAAATATGTAAAAATAGTAGGGTTACCGTATGAGTCTGGACAGGGTCAGCTGGTTAGGTGTGAAGGAAGACTCGGAGAAATGCAACTGCTATTGACGAAATACAAGTGCAATACAATCCCAAAATGATTAGTACTAAGTGGACCCGGATATATATATATATATATATACATACACACACACACACATATATATCCACACAATACTTCAGTGTTGAGAATATATGTTAGTAATAGCAATAAAGCCGGCTTCCTGACCTAGAGGTTAGCGACTTTTCTCCGTTATCACGTATACTCTCGTAAGTAACGTGACGACGGTGAGAATCAGCAGTGGTTCGAATCGCGTCGGTAACTTACTGGGTATGTGAGCCGGCCGCTCAGAAAGCAATGGCAAACTACTGAGCGTAATCTTGCCAAGAAATCAACAGACACCTGAAAGATGCTGCTGTTGACAGCGATGTCCTGTAAAGGATATGCAAAAAAAAAAAAACATATCCTTTACAGGACATTGCTGTCAACATCAGCATCTTTCAGCTGATTGTTGATTTCTTGGCAAGATTACGCTCAGTAGTTTGCCATTGCTTTCTGAGCGGCCGGCTCAGTTATCCCGCAAGTCACCAGCGGGGGTCGAACCGCTCCCAGTTCTCTCCCGCTACGAGACTCTGCGTGATAAACGGGATTACGGAGAAAGTGTTGTAACTCCTCGGCCAGAGAGACCGGCTGTAAAGGATATGCAAACATAATAATAACAATAAAACCTGCTTCGTGGGTTCGCTCCGGACGCCGTTTGAACTTAATTGTTGACTTCTCGTTCTTGACTTGGTGACGTAAATTACAAGTACATCTGAAGTCGGAAAGGGTTCGCCTGAATGCGAATTAGGGTTTCATTGATTGACTTGCAAGAGAAAGAAGCCTGATGGCGAATTAGGGTCCTATTGATTACACTTCTGAATTTTGGCCACATATAAGAATCAGTTCAATGTTATATAATACCATTGATAAATATCTGTCATATTTAATACTATATTCATAGTCTGTGTGAATATGTGACCACTTTAATAAAATCTATCCACCAAGTTACACAGTCGTTGTTGATCTCAGGTGCCGACTGGTTCAGTCCTCCAATGCTGCTGAGTCTGTGTACAGTGATCCAAGCCCTGAGTCTGTGCACGGTTATCAAAGACCTACTGTCCCTCCTCACTATGAGTACGTCTCCACGTCAGACGTAGAGAATGCGCGGCCACATTTGACGGATGGTTACTGTGAGGTATGTGTATGTGAATATCGTTTCTCTTAATTGCGTTTCTTCGTGTTTGGTTAGATTGTTGTGAATCCCGTGGAACTCTGCCGGTTTCAACTCTTAAGACAAACGCATTGGCGTTTAGTCTCTATAAATGTCTGTGTCTATTGGAGGGTGGTTGGTCCTGTGATTTTTCTCTCTACCCAATACCAAAGTACCATCTTCACTGGGACTGTTGAAGAACTCTCCTTGCCCCCTCAACGCCCAGAAGCCAGAACTGGTACTGGAACTTCACTGCTGCTGAGACATATTAGAGTGTAATAGTAAAAAAAAAATGTCCATTGTTGCAGAACCCATGAGTTCACCAAGACAGCACATAACCAAATTCACAAGTATTAATTGGCGCTCAAAGAAGTAGTAAAAACAAGAAGAGATTAGAAGACACACTAAATCAGGGGTGGCCAACACGAGGCCCACGGGCCGCATGCGGCCCGCCGGGAGTCATGTTGTGACCGCGGAGTGGGAAACGACGATGTGGTCGAAGCATTAGCACGCTTGCTTTTTTACTTTAATTAACAAACAATAAAAAAAAAATTAGGTGCGTGGCCCGGCAGGAAATATTATTTCTGAAATTTGGCCCGCCTGCTGAAAAAGTTGGCCACCCCTGCACTAAATAATATAAAAAAGTGAAAGCAAATGTTAACATACCGAGATATACTAGGTTGTAACCAGGTCAGGATTCAGCACTGCAGTTACACATTGTTATGGGTATTGTGATTTTCTGCAAAATCTTTTTGTTCGGAAGCCTGCCTGTTAATCTCTTAATAATTTGTCAGCAGCATCTCCTAATCGCTGCAGTATGATTCTGCTTAATATTTTCCCAGGAACTGGGAGTAACATTATTCCTCTATACATTTCTCACTCCTACATATCTCCATTTTTTGACAGTTTAACCAAATATTCTTCTTTCCAACCTGCTGGTATTTCTTTGGTCTCACAGACTCTGTTGAATACCTTGTGATATAATGCAGTTGAAATGTTTATATTGGCTTTAATAGCTTCTGCTGGGATACCATTTAGGCCAGCAGCATTCATGTCCTTCAGCAGTTTGATAGCTTTTCAAAAGTCTTCTGTATATAGATTGTAACAGTTGATACCCTGCCCAACTTCTGCTGACTGGACATGTGGGGGATCTGGTGGGATTGGTCTATTCAAAAGTCCCTCAACGTATTCAGAATATCTGTCCCTGTTTAATCTTTAACTTTGGTGTGAACTTTCCCATTGCTATTTTTTTGTTTAAAATCAGTCCACTTGTTTTATTATACTTTCCTTGTGTTTTCCTTGTAATGCTGTATATGTCTCTGCGTGCTTCTTTCGCCATTGCACTCTTGCTAGTAAAGTAGCGAAACCCTTTACACGCCTTAAAGTTCATAAGGTATAATGTTCTAACCCCATAGTTTTATAGACCAATCCCCTGATGTGATCGGTATCATGCCAGCCGTCTTTGCTTCCGAAGACACTTCTCGGTATTCACTGTATGTTGGGTGGATGTGGAAGCACGTGCCAATTGAAACAATACGATCTGAATGGGGATGTGAACACATGTCCAAAGGGCCAATAGGCTAGCGTTCTAGCCACTGTGCTACTGTTGCTCTTTTTCTTGCTAATCCATCTACATATTGTTTTGTGATCCGCATGTATCCACTTTGCCGGCTCCCTGGCCGAGGGGTTAGCAGCTTTCTCCGTAACCCCGAATACTCTCGTGGTTGACGTGAGTGCACGAGAATTGGAAGCGGTTCGAGTCGCGCCAGTGACTTATGAGGGCATGGAGCCGGTCGCTCAGAAAGTCGTGGCGTGCTGATGAGCGTAATCTAGCCTAGGAATCAACATACAGCTGAAAGATGATGATGTTGACCGCAATATCCTGAAACAGGATGGAAACGCGGGAAAAAAATGTATCCACTTTTTAATTTCTTTATTTGTTTCGTGTATTTTTCAAGACTCTGAATTTAATAATTCTGGTGTTGCGATTATTTATGTCGGTCTTTTTTTTTTAAAAAGTGTTATATTTCCCCTCTTATGTTTTCACGGGTTTCCATTGTTATCCATACTTTGTGTTACGTTTACTTTGTCTAAGGACTTTATACATGATTTGCTTCAGATATTTATATTCTGTTGCCAAGATTCTCCCGCTCTCACGTCGTATTATATATGATATTGCAGGACATGGCATTTATTCAAGACTGCGAACGCTTAATGTTCCTCTGTTGCTAGATCTGAGATATACTATATTTTATTGATTTATATATTATATGATGTTATGCATTTCTTGAATTTCAGCTTAACTTTACTTATCAGCAGACGGTGGTTTTGAATCTAGATCTGTACCTCTAAAAACGCTTACGTCAGTTCTGTTGATTGGTCTCCATTTATTTTCTTTAGAGTATCGCGGGAGTGCATTGACCACCAAACTTCCTTGCCGACCCAGTCTTAATGTATTAGAATCCCGTTCGAGGCGGACATGTCACAGACTGGGATCCCAGTCACCCAAGTTTAACATGAATACTGTAACTGTCCTGCGAAGTAAAGGCGGCCTGCGCGATACTGACCTAATCACCCATTGAGTGCTGACATCAATGTCTGGATATGATGACTTAGGGGGGCGGTGTACCAGGAAAGCAGAGAAGAAGGAGTTCACAGGGTAGTTTCAACATGTGATAGATAATTTACACATGGTAGCAACAGAGGCAGGAAATATGGCTTATGACAGACATACGTGTCCATCCATCCATCCATCATGTGCCATGCCGGTAAGCTTGGGCGGTCATGTTTTGCCATCTCACTCGATCACCAGAGTCGTGGATCAGCTCCGTGTTCTTGTCTCGACCATGCCATGTGGCCAAGCCATCCAGGTATTTGCTTCTAGGTCTTCCTCTTGATCTGTTTCCTTCGATCTAGCCAGTTGTCACCAAGTTCTCCAATCCATTTCTTCTCATAACATGCCCAAAAAAGTTTGACTGTCTGCGTCTAATGTCTCTAATCAGTTTACGATCTTCGTTTGTTTCTTGAAGGACCTGTTCATACGTGTCAGAAGATTATTAAGGGGAAAATGTTTTGCAAAGGATAAGCCATGAATAATCCTATTAATGAAGGAGTGTCATTTGATTGTAAGTATTTTTGTTAATCGTCTAAAAACACATGAACACATATCACAAATTATGTAATTTTTGTTTAATATATTCTGCTTTTAGGTGGCCGATGCCTTGCCATTCGCCCAGAGATCAAAACCACCAATATCACCCCCGTATGATGAAGTGGAGCACTTGGCTGAGATCAGGAACGTGGCGCACTTAATATCTTCAGATGAATACCCGAGAACATCTAAACGTTGGCAGAGCTTATGTGATAGTGATATAAAGAATACAGAAGACACGCAAAGCGACAATACTAATGCCAGCTCAGGGAGTTCCCAGACTGAACCACGCGATAATTTAGGCGCATTTAAAGATGCCAGTAGTAAAAAGAAATATGTTAATACCGCAAGCAACACTGACCAGCAAACTGTATATAATTGTGTGGGGAAAGAAACTAAACACAAAATCACACCGGTGTCTTCTCAGACAATACTGAGAACAGAAAGCAATAGTGACAATGACAGCTCTACTTATGAAACTATTGGAAAATCACCTCCAGTTAAAATATATGTGCAGTCAAAGAAAAGGAAGCACCCAGACTCTGGAAGAATGCCTTCCGGTATATCTCAAGGAAGTGTCTCAATCACTGAAAACTCCAAGATGGCGCAAGTAGTCGTCAATGATAACGCCAACTCTACCACGTCCTCCGACAGCCGCTCGAATACACGTCCACACACTTCAGATCACACATACTATGTGCTGGAGAGAAGGAAGAAATCCGCGCCTCATGGCGGCACAAGCAAACCTACAGACATGAGGGCAAGAAGTAAAAGTTTGCCTAGCAGCAATTCTAACGCCACGAAACAACATAAACGGACTGCAGTCAAGGACACAGCTCCAGCCAGTGGCATAGTGAGAAATGGAATCATGAAATTCGAACAAAACAGCACGTGAAATAATCAAAAGCATACGCACTTTGTTACTGAAGATCCTTGTAGAGAAAAGTAAACTTAGAGACAATTGTTTGTGATTTACTTCAGTGAGTATTGCAAGAAGTTTAGAAAATATACTTCTTGTAAATACTACATCTAAAAACAAAGGAAAGAAGTAACTAGCCATGCATAACAGTTATTATATTGTGTCTGTCTCGTGCTCTTAAAGTCGTGGCTTCGTTTTCCACCAGTGTCGTTGTGACCACGGGTCTCCAGGAAACTCCTGGGAGTCATCACTTTAAAACTACCGAGTCTGTGCTTTGTGCTATACTCTAAAGGCACGGCTTGCAGTTCTCCGGATAGACCGAGTCTGTGCTTTGTGCAATACTCTAAAGACTCGGCTTGCAGTTCTCCGGATAGACCGAGTCTGATGCAATGAAGTCGATCCTCTCACCCTTAACCTTAACCGTTAATAATTAATATTATCTTTATTATAATTATGGTATCTCCGATATACATCAGCACTATGTCTTCTCCCTGCTTCTGCTTCTCCAGCAAGTTCCTCGTAGCTAGTTGTCCGTAACTGCAAGTTAGTCATATTCCAGTGCCTTGTCTCTTGCAAAACTTTCCCACCATTAGTCTTTCCATACCTAAATATCGATCACATCCTAGACACGCTTTTATCATTTATAAAATTGCATGCCACTCAGCTTTCTAACGTGTTTATCAAATATATTGATGAATGTTTACTTTTAAAAAGTAGATTAATGAACACAACAATTAAGGTTAATGTTTCTGGCTCGCTGACTATTTTTGTTTATGTCAAAGATTTCATAAACATGATAATCTGATGTCAGTGGTATAAGTTACAGATGGATTCATTTCTTTACTTTTTTCATGGCGGCTAAAGGGAGCTAACTCGCAAAGAGAACTGGTTACAAGCATCAGAAGAAGGCAGTTCACATTCTTTGGGTATGTCATGAAAAGGGGGGGGGGGGAGCTGGAGTATGTTGTCACAAAGGGAAGGTTGGAGAGGCAGGGAGAGACCAGCAGAGAAGATACTGGATAGTTTGACATCACGACATGGAAGAAAATCAGTATCAGAAATGACTAACAGAACACGAGACAAAAGGCTGTAGACAATCACGATCACTTACGCCACACGGCAGTACCTAGAGGGAGAAGGCATCTTAATATGTCGCTCTACAGTACCAGTCTTGCACACACATCTATAGTTTCAGAGTTTGGAGAGGAAGGACAGCACAGCAACACATCTCCCGTGAAGATGGTACTTTGGTACCAGGTAGGAAGAAAAACGCCAACACCAACCTCCTCCAATGGACGCAAGTTCTTTTTCGGTTCAAGCGAATTGGACGTCAATGTATTTGATCTTAATAATTTAAACTCACGGCTTTCCAGAGGATGCGCAATCAACCAGCCAATTCTATTGCACGCAGATAACTGTTTTCTTAGCTTGTCAAAATACGAAGAATTAATACCTTCTGTCAGTGGCGTCACTGGGGTTGGTGTCACCCAGTGCAGTAAACTCTTGGTGTCACCCCTCTAGACTTTCACCATGGTCTTCTTCCGAGTGTTCCTATACCATATATAATCGCATATAGTAATGTTTGTAAAATAAGTCAAAAAGTTAATAAGGACATAAGAAAGAAAACAAATTGAACAATATAACTTCAATACTTCAAGTAAAACATAAATAAAGAACTTCGACAAACTCGGACAAAGTTAAATTTTTGTTATTTTGCTATGTCTGCTTTGTCAAATTTGCAATTTTTTTATTTTGGTGTCACCCCTTGATGGTGTCACCCGGTGCGGCCCGCACCCTCCGCACCCCCCTAGTGACGCCCCTGCCTTCTGTTGAAGATCTCGAGATGAGGAAAAGCATGACCGTCGCCGTCAGTCGATAATGCACCTGATGATGTTTGTGACAACTGGTACAATGCCGGAAACACAGATTAAGAAATGGTCGATTAAATATAGATTACAAAATAAATTTTTGCTACCGTTTAACATACAGAGTAGGTCTCTCTGGCCGAGGGGTTACACCACTTTCTCCGTAATCCCGTTTATCACGCAGAGTCTCGTAGGGGGCGAGAACTGGGAGCGGTTCTACCCCCGATGGTGACTTGCGGGATAACTGAGCCGGCCGCTCAGAAAGCAATGGCAAACTACTGAGCGTAATCTTGCCAAGAAATCAACAGACAGCTGAAAGATGCTGCTGTTGACAGCGATGTCCTGTAAAGGATATGCGAATAAAAAAAAACATACAGAGACGTTAGCAATTAGGAGGCTCCAATAAATTTTGTGCAGGCAGAAAGACTTCGTTTTGAATTTGTGATTACCGTGTAGATAACAAATACTTAACATTCGAACGATATCTGACTATGTGTATAAAATATACCTATGCAGTATTAACATGCTGTGATGCTTGAAAGATGTCAGGCAATAAATCGTGCAAAACACTGTTTGCAGCTTCTGTCTGTGATTTACTAGGCATTAAATAAAACAAAAACTTTCAATAGTTTCCCATTGCTTTCTGAGCGATTGACGTCCATACTGTCGAAATCAACGCAAGAGATGTATTGACGAAAAAAAGTGTTTGGGGTAATTCAAGGGGCCAATGACTAGCTTGGAGAAGGTCAAAATACATACAGTCAATATACATGTGGTCAATGTACATATGTATAAACTTATACGGATTTGGGTGGTTCGAATGACACATTTTGATAAAAATATTACGTTGACGTGGTCTAATAATAACATAACTTAACCTATAAGGTAAAGATGGCAGATACTGCCTTTAGGATCTAAGTAGTAGGCCATCATCTACTCGAGTGTACGGTATAATGAGGTGGGACGACTAGTTCCCTTTCTCGTCTCCTTTCCCTCCAGAGATGTTTCATAATCCGCACAAAGCAACTCGCAAATAATTCTGAAAAAAGTTAGATACTACTCGTAATTTTTATGTATAGCACATAGCAACATGACTAGCTAGATGTTTGAGGGCAGGAGAGAAGGTTGTGCTAGAACATTTAAAGAATTTTCTGGGATTTGGCTATGAACGAAAGGCATGGCGGACAACAGCTGGTTACTTCAGATCAGTATAAGTTGGCCTACAGTATGTGAAAGCCTATTTATGTTTACCTTAGATTTCTACTTCAGAATGGGGCATGGAAGCTTCCTTTATCGTCTGCTGGATGCGAGTGGCCTAGACCTTAGGAAAGTGGTCTCAATTCAGAACCCCTGTTCTAATTCTCGGTATAACAAGGTACTTGAGCCTATTGCTGGCCTGTACACTTCATGGCGATTGCCCTAGTGCCCTTTAATCTGTGATTGTCAAAATCCTGGTAATATCAGCAGTGATGCACGTGCCGAAATCAGATTTCTTTTAAGGCTATAGCCAGTTTTTTTGCAGGGGGTTCTGAAAGGAAATATGTTGTGGTCAGTTAATGCAAACATAATTTATGTAGACACATTTCAGTATGTGTTAATATTCTGAACAACACTTTATTGTAATATGTAAAATCATTAGTCCGAAAGTGAGTAAATCAGCCATATTTCCAAGCTATTTCTAAACCACTAGAGTGGAAAAAAAACGGGGTTTTAGCTTAGCGTATATATGATACAACTGTATATGATATCTAATTCTTTTATGCGTATGTGGAGAATAAGGGAAAAGCAGCACAAGCATTCTCACTAACAATGTTACGTATAGTCGCAAAGCTGTATTTATATAGGAGTGACAGGTTAATGTATATTTTCAAACGACTCTTCGGACTGAAAAAGTGACATGACGATGGTCAGGAAAAACATGTATTGACATGAAACGAACAATAAACATCTGGTGAGATATCTCGGACGTATTGAGTTAATCTTCCACTAGAATGCTATTGTTTTATATATCACACTATGGTGAAATACAAACTTCATTTAATACATGTACTGGCACTTTGTCGTCTCGAGAGATGATAGGTTGTTACACTGCATTAAAAATAAAGCCATAATAACTACAACACATGGAGGTAGCGAATGTAACTGCACAGGCCAGTTTGCACGGTAAATGTTCGTTCACAATGGATGCATGTGAACACATAGTCATTTCCACCATCAAGCATCATCTCATGTCGTACACTCTCAGTGTTTTATTATCTACAGTCATTTTCTCCTTTGTCTTTTTTCCTTCGTTTAATACAGCTTTCAACATTATTTAGTATAATCTTGAACGCAGATAGATTAAAACATACGCACGGCTTCTCATAAGACACAATTTGTAATCGTAATTACCAATATATATCCATGGCCGGCTTCGTGGCTTAGAGGTTATGACATTTCTCCGTAATCTCATATACTCTCGTCTGTAATGTGATGACGGTTAGAATCAGCAGAGGTTCGAATCGCATCGGTACTTACGGGGTATGTGAGCCGGCCGCTCAGAAAGCAATGGCAAACTACTGAGCGTAATCTTGCCAAGAAATCAACATACAGCTGAAAGATGCTGGTGTTGACAGCTATGTCTTGTAAAGGATATGCAAAAAAAAAAAAATATACCCATGACATCTCAAACAGGTTTAACATGATGTTAGGTAACATAAAAAAACAGGTTACTTCCTGTATGGATGAAATTCGCTTAGAGTAGTCACTACAGCACACATGTTTTGAGAGTCATTCATTCAGCAGATTAATTAACAGGAAATGGGACCTAGGTGAGTGTGGTGGTTACAGGCTCGCCTGCCGGCTCGGTGGTCATCGGTTCGATCCCTATCGGGGTAAATTCGCTGTAAAAAATTGCCCTGGGTTCCCAGTTTGACCCAGTCTAAAATGGATATCAGGAAATGTCTTGGGAAGTAAAGGCGGCCGGCGTGATACCGACCACATCAGCCACCGAGTGCCGATTGGTCAACAAAAATATGGGTCTAGCACCATTTGACCAACGCACCTTATGACACGTAAAACGGTGCTTTATGAACTGTTACTAACGGGAAGTACAGGACAATGAAATTACCACACAGGGAGGACACAATGTTACATTGAAACATGTGATCAGCGGGGAGACAATCCACAATATTCTAAATGACATGTGCTATTCGAGTTGTATTCACCTGTTTCAAAATACTCATCGGGTTTTAGTAAAAGCATTTTCTAACTTCAACAGGTTCTTTCATCAAAATCGATCGCGTCTTCTTTAGTTATTTTGATCTTGTTTAACTATATATGTTTGAGATTTGTATACGTTGATAAGATTACTTTTGAAAGACATGTTCAAATACATATTGTAGGCAACATTTGACGGTGTGGGTAAGACCGTAGGCAGCTGCTATTTGTGGCTAACTCAGTTGCAGGATTATTAATCTGAGCCAATCTGAGCCAGGGATCCATCCGTCGTATGCCATGCCGATAAGCGTGGGCGGTCATGTTCTGCCATCTCACTCGATCACCAGAGTCCTGGCTCAGCTCGGTGTTTCTATCTCGACCATGCCATGTGGCCAAGCCATCCAGGTATTTAATTCTTGGTCTTCCCCTTGGTCTGTTTCCTTCGATCTTGCTAGTTTTCACCAAGTTCTCCAATTCATCTCTTCTCATAACATTCCCAAAAAATTTTGACTGTCTACGTCTAATGTCTCTAATCAGTTTACGATTTTCATTTGTTTCTTGAAGGACTCTTGTTCATTGGTTTTTCTGTCTGTCCATGGTATTCTTTGCATTTTCCTCAGAAAACACATTTCCACAGTCGTCAGATGTTTTTCAGCTTGTCTGCTCATTGTCCACGCTTCACATCCATATAAAAGTACAGGTTCTATGTAGCACTTCAACACTCTTTTTCTCGTTTC